>OU342740.1:335642125-336145897 GCA_910589775.1 Avena eriantha | reverse complement strand
TGGATCCATGTGTGGTTCATGGGAAGAACACACATGCAATGACACTGGGTGTGGTTCATGATATGGTTTGTGAGAATAACACACATGCAATGACATTGGTGATATGTGGTTTAGGAAAAGAAGAGACATGGAATGACTCTAACTGTGGTTAATGAAAAGAGCAGACATGCAATGACGCTGGTGGATCCATGTGTGGTTATTGAGAAGAACACACATGCAATGACACTAGGTGTGGTTCATGATATGGTTTGTGAGAAGAACACACATGCAATGACTCTAGCTGTGGTTCATGAGAAGAGAAGACATGCGATGACTCTAACCGTGGTTCATGAAAAGAGCAGACATGCAATGACACCGGTGGATCCATGTGTGGTCTATGAGAGGAACATACATGCAATGACACCGGTGGATGCTTAGGTGGTTTCTGAGAATAACACACATGCAATGACACTGGTGGATCCATATGTGGTGTGTGAAAAGAACACACATGCAATGACACTAGTGGATCCATGTGTGGTTCATGGGAAGAACACACATGCAATGACACCGGTGGATCCATGTGTGGTCTGTGGGAAGAACACACATGCAATGACACTGGTGATATGTGGTCTGTGAAAAGAACAGACATGCAATAACTCTAACTTTGGTTAATGAGAAGAACACTCATGCAATGACACTGGGTGTGGTTCATGATATGGTTTGTGAGAAGAACACACATGCAATGACTCTAGCTGTGGTTCATGAGAGGAGCAGACATGCGATGACTCTAACTGTGGTTCATGAAAAGAGTAGACTTGCAATGACACCGGTGGATCCATGTGTGGTCTATGAGAGGAACACACATGCAATGGCACCGGTGGATCCTTACGTGGTTTGTGAGAATAACACACATGCAATAAACCTGGTGGATCCATATGTGGTCTGTGAAATGAACACACATGCAATGACACTGGTGGATCCATGTGTGGTTCATGGGAAGAACACACATGCAATGACACTGGTGGATCCATGTGTGGTCTGTGGGAAGAACACACATGAAATGACACTGGTGATATGTGGTTTGTGAAAAGAACTGATATGCAATGACTCTAAATGTGGTTAATGAGAAGAACACACATGCAATGACACTGGGTGTGGTTCATGATATGGTTCGTGAGAAGAACACACATGCAATGACTCTAGCTGTGGTTCATGAGAAGAGCATACATGAGATGACTCTAACTGTGGTTCATGAAAAGAGCAGACATTGAATGACACCGGTGGATCCATGTGTGGTCTATGAGAAGAAGACACATGCAATGACACCGGTGGATCCTTACGTGGTTTGTGAGAATAACACACATGCAATGACACTGGTGGATCCATATGTGGTCTGTGAAAAGAACACACATGCAATGACACTGGTGGATCCATGTGTGGTTCATGGGAAGAACACACATGGAATGACACTAGTGGATCCATGTGTGGTTTGTGGGAAGAAC
This sequence comes from Avena eriantha, assembly GCA_910589775.1. Lineage (NCBI taxonomy): Eukaryota > Viridiplantae > Streptophyta > Magnoliopsida > Poales > Poaceae > Avena > Avena eriantha. The sequence goes on along the minus strand of OU342740.1, from coordinate 336,144,416 downwards.
ACACATGCAATGACACTGGTGATATGTGGTTTGTGAAAAGAACAGACATGCAATGACTCTAACTGTGGTTAATGAGAAGAACACACATGCAATGACATTCGGTGTGGTTCATGATATGGTTTGTGAGAAGAACACACATGCAATGACTCTAGCTGTGGTTCATGAGAAGAGGAGACATGTGATGACTCTGACTGTGGTTCATGAAAAGAGCAGACATGCAATGACACCGGTGGATCCATGTGTGGGCTATGAGAAGAACACACATGCAATGACACTGGGTGTGGTTCATGATATGGTTTGTGAGAAGAACACACATGCAATGAACTCTAGTGGATCTATCTTGGCATAATTTGATGTATGCCATGATGTATTTCATTGTACAAGACACCCACTTTCCATTTTTATACTAGTATCGCCCTTGGTTTTAGGTGGTACTACTCAGTTTTGCCCTCCTCTCTCTATATCTTTCGTAGAAGCATAAACCTGTGCTCACCCTGTCTGCTACTCCTTGATTGGTTATCACAATTGTCACGCGGATCGTGCGCACCAACCGTTGATTCTGTGCGATCCAACGATGATTGTTGCACATGTCGTTCCCTTCACAGTACAGCGTGGCCCCAGCGTGAGACAACACGGACGGAGTCTCCCTCAGCGAGACTTCTGCAAGAAGGAACACGATGGCGTCCATGGAAAAAGTCGTCGAGCGGTCCTGTCATGTTTAATCAAGTCTGAAAAGCCTACTACTGCTACTACTAGGCCACAACGCATGCGTCATCGAGTGCACGGTCATCGATGGACAGCTGCAATTTATTTCCACTTGATTTTAATAAGACATATCCCATTTTTTACGCAGCGGCTCTCAGTCTCACTTCCAACTGGGCCTAACCGTAAGAAGCTTGCACGCACTAGCCGAAGACCGAAGAGCTGAGCTCGACGAGACCTAACGTCTCCGCCTTCATCAACACATCCCTCTACCCGATCTAGCACAACCCCACAAATCTCGCCATATGGCCACCTACCGTCCCCTCTACATTTCGACTTTTAACTATCGCCAATTTTAGGGCCGTGTCAAACTTCGTACATAGAAATTGTGTATGCGCCCTTTGCATGCGGCTCAATACAGAACTGCCATGCATGGCCCGGCAAAAAACGTGATGTACCGTGCGCGTGTCGCGGTGCACGGTGCAGTAGACTGCGCGACGCATTGTGCGGTGGTGCAACGAAACGTGCCTTGCTTCTATCCACCTTAACTATAGAGACCCCTCCACACACCCACTCCCACTCTCGCTCACTGACCCCACGCAACCCTCTCCACTGTCCCACCAGCATCCGCAAACTCCCGAGAATACCTCGTCCACGCCAGCGATGGTCGAGGAGGATAAGGTGGCCATCGTCGCCTCCGTGGCCGTCAGCGAGGAGGCCCCCGTCTCCTCGCCGGTCCCCCTCGGCGCATTGAAAGCAGTCGCCGTCCCTGTCCAGGCCCCAGTCGAGGCATCGATGGCAGCCGCCGTTCTCGTCCAGGCCCCCGTCCCCGCTACTGACGGAGCCGCCAAAGTGGAGCCCCCCACCGGCGAGGAGGCCCCCACCGGTCACAAGCGGATCACACACTTCTTAGGCACCTACGATCCAGATAAGTACATCGCTCCGCTGAACCCCTACGACACCGGCATCGACGACCCATGGTCGGAGGTAACTAGGGTTTGCTCCCCTCCCCTGGTTCTTCTACCATTTGTTAGAAATAATGGGCTAATCTATTTAAAATTTAGCTGGTATTGTCATGTTTAATATTCTGGAATTAATCATGGAAATTGTGCCTAATTATCCAACACCGTTCCCATCGTTGGATGCTAGATCTTGGTTTATTAGGATTCGCTTATTCGCATTTCGATTGCTCGATCTTCTTACATCATCTACTCCCCCATTTTCCTTTTCTTCCAATAGGTTTCCGGCAGGGTGCTGAGGAGGCTGCGGGCCGGCCAGTACAACGACTACCTCACGGGCCCCTACTATAGCTGCCCCTTCCGCAAGGGGATCGCCTACTGCTTGACGATTCGTGCCGCCAGCGGCACTGACTTCAACACCTTACTGAAGCATGCAGAGGCCATGGGCTCCATTATCCACAAAGGCGGCAAGCGCGAGACCGTGAACATCAACGCCTACATCGCTGAACACTGGGATCTCGACATTCACCTCCGAAACCTCCAGTGGGTGGCCATCAAAGAGGGTCGCATGCCTCCAATCAGGCCCAAGGCCCCCAAAATCAAGGGACTGGGCAGCAAGAAGTGGCGGAGGCGCCGAAGGGAGGTGGAGGCGCTAGCGAATGAACAGGTTGGATGTCAAGTTGGAAGTATCTGCATCTGCGGCGGCTGCTGCTGCTAAGCAGCTTCTTTTGATTTTCTATATTTTGCTTGCATCCTATTTATGGCTGAATGCATCGAACCTCGTTAAGCAACCTACTACTTTCTATCGCTATATACTATTTAGTTGCGCACATCTATATCTACATTTGTTTTGTTTTCTGAATGAATGTATTCTGCCTAGTGCGATTTGCTACCTGATCGGAGGCAAAAAGAGGTCCAAAAGGGAACGAATTATCGAAGAGAGAATCTTCTCTAGATTTGCTACCAATTTGGGCAAAATGAAACATATCTGTTTAGCGAGAGAGGAAAAGGGTACTCTTTCAAACTGCCAGTTAACGAGCTACCATCTTGACGAGGCCCCATCTTGACGTCTCCCTCTACAAGAAGGAACACGATGCCGTCCATGGAAAAGTCGTCGAGCGGTCATGTCACGTTTAATCAAGTCTGAAAAGCCTACTACTGCTACTACTACGCCACAACACATGCGTCATCGAGTGCACGGTCATCGATGGACAGCTGCAGTTTATTGCCAGTTGATTTTAATAAGACACATCCCATTTTTTACGCAGCGGCTCTCAATCTCACTTCCAACTAGGGCCCATCGTAAGAAGCTTGCACGCGCTAGCCGGAGGACGAACAGCTGAACTCGACGAGACCTAATGTCGGTTCATTGAGTCACTCGCAGCCATCAACACATCCCTTTACCGAATCTATCACAACCCCACAAATCTCGTCGTACAGCCACCTACCTTCCCCTCTACATTTCCACTTTTAACTATCGCCAATTTTAGGGCCGTGTCAAACTTCGTACATGGAAATTATGTGTGTGCCCTTTGCATGTGGCTCAATACAGAACTGCCATGCATTGCCCAGGAAAAAAACGTGACGTACCGTGCGTGTGTCGCGGTGCACGGTGCAGTAGACTGCGCGGCGCGTTGCACGGTGGTGCAACGAAATGTGCCTTGCTTCTATCCACCTTAACTATAGAGCCCCTCTCCGCACACCCACTCCCACTCTCGCTCACTTTCCCCACGCAACCGTCTCCACTGTCCCACCAGCATCCGCAAACTCCTGAGAATACCCCGTCTGCGCCGGCGATGGCCGAGAAGGATAAGGTGGCCATCGTCGCCTCCATGGCCGCCGGCGAGGAGGCCCCTATCTCCTCACCGGTCCCCCTCGACGCATTGAAAGCAGCCGTCGTCCCTGTCCAGGCCCCAGTCGAGGCATCGATGGCAGGCGCCGTTCCCGTCCAGGCCCCCGTCCCCGCTACCGACGGAGACGCCGAAGAGGAGTCCCCCGCCGGCGAGGAGGCCCCCGCCGGTCACAAGCAGATCACACACTTCTTGGGCACCTACGATCCGGATAAGTACATCGCTCCGCTGAACTCCTACGACAGCGGCATCGATGACCCATGGTCGGAGGTAACTAGGGTTTGCTCCCCTCCCCTGGTTCTTCTACCGTTCCCATCATAGGATGCTAGATCTTGGTTTATTAGGATTCGCTTGTTTGCATTTCGATTGCTCGATCTTCTTACATCATCTACTCCCCCATTTTCCTTTTCTTCCAATAGGTTTCTGGCAGCGACGTCTGCAGCGATGACGAGTCCATTCACACCAAGGCTCGTCAGGTGCTGAGGAGGCTGCGGGCTGGCCAGTACGACGCCTTCTTCAGGGGCCCCTACTACAGCTGCCCCTTCCGCAAGGGGATCGCCTACTGCTTGACGAGTCGTACCGGCGGCGACACCGACAGGAACACCTTACTGAAGCATGCAGAGGCCGTGGGCTCCAGCATCCACAAAAGCGGCAAGACCGTGAACATCAACGCCTACATCGCTGAACATTGGGCTCTCTGCATTCACCTCCGAAACCTCCAGCGGGTGGCCATCAAAGAGGGTCGCATGCCTCCAATCAGGCCCAAGGCCCCCAAGTCCAAGAAACTAGGCAGCAAGAAGTGGAGGAAGCACCGGAGGGAGGAGGCGGAGGCACGGGCGCTTGCAGGATGTGCCTGCAGCTGTGGCGGCTGCTGCTGCTAAGCAGCTTCTTTCTAGCTATATCCTATTTTTGGCTGAATGCATCGAAGCTCGTTACTTTCTATCGTTATATCCTATTTAGCTGCGCACAGCTATATCTACATTTGTTTTGTTTTCTGAATGAATGTATTCTGCCTGGTGTGACTTGCTGCTCTAGATTTGCTACCTGATCGGAGGCAAAAAGAGGTATAAAAGGGAACGAAATATCAAAGTGAGAATATTCTCTAGATTTGCTACCAATTTGGGCAAAATGAAACATATCTGTTTAGCGAGAGAGGAAAAGGGCACTCTTTCAAACTGCCAGTTAACAAGCTACCATCTTGACAAGCTACAAGACACATACATAAACATAACACAACGAGGGTTAAATTTATTTTACTAGTATCACTTGAGGCGCTAGACATCTTGGCAAGCTAACTGAGTTCCACAAAACAGAAACATAACACTGACAAGTAAAATTTAATTCACTCCTCATCAGACCACTTGAGGCACTTTCCATTGTTCCTAGGCGACGAACTACGACCATTCCAGGTACTCCACAGCTCACGAACTGCTTTGTCCCACCTGGCATCTGACTTGGCTTCCCTATCTTCAGCGTCCTGCGGCACAATTATAGGTGCATCACAGGCCTGATTGTTGCCGCTAGAAGATGTTGCCTCTCTGTTTGCCGCTTCAACTGTAGCCTCTCTGTCAGCTGCTTCTTCAGCTGCAAGCTCTCTTTCAGCTGCTTTTGTAGCCTCTCTGTCAGCTGCTTCAGATGCAGCCAATTTCTTTGCATATGCAGCTTCAAACTCAGCTATTCTGCATTTTCTACAAAGGGCTCCCCTAAGCTCGTCTCCCCTCTTGCAAATAGGGCAAAACACGAGGTAACATAGAAAAAAATGGATCTTCTTGTACAGCTGGTAGGTCACGTAAGCATCTATGGCTGCATACTTCAGGTTTATATCAGACAATGGCCACTCGTCCCAGAAATCATGCCTATCCGTAGGGAGATCTTCCTTCATTTTGTCGTACGACTCATCGAGGATTCTAGTTGCGAGTGATGCCATTCCATCCTTCCTCGAGCCCCCTAGGATCTTGACAAGACTCTGAATATCGATCCAGTTGTGCGCAGGAATTATAATTTCCTCTTGATAAAATTTCGAAAAATCAGTTGTTTTATCGACAGTGCAGAAAACAATTCCCTTTTCTACAAGGAACTGGCGCAGCGCCGGACATTTCCTGTCAGTCCTGAAAGTATGTAGTTTTTCATCACCAAAATTTGTAACTACAAATATTTTGTCAATGCAAGATCATCATCTCAATATAATTTTGAAAAGTTTAGTAAATGCAAGATCAAGACTCTCAACATTGTATTGTCATAATTTATTCGGTTTTGCTATTTCTCAGTCGACTGAACGAGTTGCACATTTCTTTTAACTACGGTTGTACTTTTCTTAGGTGATTGAGACTAAAGAAAATCTCAGTCGATTGAGACATAGGCAAACCATAATTTATTTGGTCCTAAATAAAATCCAGTAGCTGCGAGATGAGCAAGTGGATAAAGAACAAGAGGAGAAAACCCTAAAAGCGGTTAGCTATAGAGAGCAGATCTACAAACCGGGAGAGGTGGTAGACGAGGATGTGTTTCCGCATGGCCAGTTGAACGACGACGACTTCACTCCCTTCATATGGGTGCTCCGGGGTGTACTCAAGGTCCAATCCCACAAACTTGTCCTCGTCTATCCCAAGCCAACCCTCGTACATCCTCAGGACATGCACCACTATCTCCTCCTTGTTGGTGTAGACAACGTCTATCTTTTTATTGTCATGGGTATGAAGCTTGTCTCTAGAGTGCGTAGATCTTCCATGGCGGCAAGGAAAATACGGGAAAAAGATAGATGACAGGAAGAAGAAGAGTGGTTTCTGCGAGGCAGGGGAACGTTGGAACCGTCAATGCGCTTTTAATGTAGCGGTTAACGATTGGGATGAAAGTCCAAGGAGAGACACGTGGCGGTGGCCGTTCCAGCTTCTGAGTAAACAAAAAATAATTAGAACGCCGATACATGTGCCCTGTTTTGTCACATCAATACACTGGGTAGGAGGTGTTGTCCTATCCACTGTGCCAACACTGCAAGCCTACGTGACAGCCACCCCGCCTAAGCGACAGGAGCGACATAACGGCGAGAACTGACAGGGGGTCCCAACTTGACGGTCGTTAGCCTGATTTTTTGTATTGAAACATAAAGTTGAATTCGTGCCACAAAGACCCTCTGAGTATTTGGCACACCAGCTGTAGTCATCCCGGCTGATTTCAGGGCACTTGGGTACCATGTTGGCTGTACACCCCAACTTTCGGGCTGCAAAATGATATTCTCCTCACCGTGGACGCACCCATGACACGGTGCAGGGACGAGAATAGGTTCCCGGTGAGATCTATCACCTTGTCGACCATGCTCGGTTCTATTTTCCTCCTCCAGAATCCGAACACGCCGTCGCCGTGGTTGCACCCGCACCAATTCTACCACCTCTGCCGAGGTCTCTATGGTAGCTCAAGTTCTGCCATGTTGGGCCTGTAAGGGTTCTATTGTGAATGCATGAAGAATAGTTGTAACAAAGGCCTGAAAGTCTTGGGGCGATATCGCATATCAGAAGTATATGACGATTGCATTGAGTTCACCGACCCCTGGGCTGAATTATGTGCTAAAAATAGAATTTGCCTTGATGATATGCTCCTCGTCCAGGTCAAGGTGATGAGGCGCTATATCAAGATAATTATTGAGGTGGTCACCGGTCCGGCAGAGGAAACAGGAGGATGCGGAAGACGACAATGACGAGTATCACGAGGAGGACAAAGACAAGAGCGTTGGCTCTGTAATGTCGGTTGTAGCTCAGAACTTCTGAATAAATCATTAGAATTTAAATTTCAAGAATACATGCTCAGAAACTTTTGTGTTGTTGTATGTTAAACTAGCAAATCTCTTTTGTTGAAATCTCTTTGAAGGGGTTGCAGCATAGAAAACAAAAAAATTCCTACGACGAGAACTATACACCAAGATCTATCTACTAGATATAGAGCAACGGGTGGATATACATCCATAGAGAACTTACCCTCGAAGACAACAAAGCTTTGTTAATGAGTTGGAACTCGTGGATGATGTAGTCGCACACTTGCCGATCTCAAGATCGTGATGAAGTCCAGCAGGTCTGGCTCCAGCCCGTCCATCAGATCGAGCTCCAGCAAGTCCAGCACCACCAAGTCCAGCATCGCTTTCTTAAATCTTTATCTGAAACATATTTGCTCCAAATGGTGTCGGTATCCCTTAAGTGTGTCATCCTACCGTTCGCGAATAATACAGACATGATCGAGACCCTTCTTAGATCAATAATCAGAAGCGGGACCTAGAGATCCATATTTACTCCTACACATTCAACGATGACTTTTGTGATCGTGAGAACCTTTAACGCTAGTAACTAAATCCCTTTGTCTCGTGATATATTACATGTCCGAGATTCGATCATCGGTATATCCATACCTAGTTTGGTCTCGTTACCGACATGTACTCTTTTCTTGTTCCCGTGATATAACATTCTAGTGATCACATCACTTGCTTGCAAGCTAACCAATGTGATATCACCGAGAGGGTCCAGAGTATATCTATTCGTCATCGGGATGGAAAAATCCCACTCTTGATCCATGAGCCTCTACATAACACTTTTGTAGCACTGAAACCCACCTTTATAATCACCCTTTGATGGTGTGACGTTGGATGTTATCAAGATACTCTTCCAGTGTTAGTGATTGACATGATCTCATGGTCTAAGGACTAGGATTACTTCATATGATGTTATAGCAATATACACACAACGACTTTGATCGTAATACTATACTTTGGATGAATGTTCACCACATCATTCAACTAATGTTGTGACCTCATTATTAACAACATCCAATGTCCATGATCAGGAAACCTTGATCATCTTGTTAATCAACGAGCTAGTTTACAAGAGAGGCATAACTAGGAACTTTCCTTTTGTTTATTAAACACACATGTATTAACGTTTCCAAATTAATACAATTATACATGCAAAATAAACATTTATCATAAACAAGGAATAAGATAATAACCACTTTATTATTGCCTCTCGGACATATTCCCTCCAGTCTCCCACTTGCACTAGAGTCAATAATCTAGTTTGAAAAACTTTGTGTATTGAACACCTCTGGCTTTCTGGTGTTGCATATACGCGATTGCTAGTGGTTAACATAATCTCCAGATCTGACAGTTTCAGGTCCGTGTGTATTTGCATGTCTTTGCGTCTCTATGCATCACTCATTTTCAAATGAGATGGCATTGTATAAATTTGGTCCTTTGGTGAGACCTTTAGTTCGTTCGGGTTAAAATATGTTGATATTATTGTCATACAATATATCTTCATAGTATTAGCCCACTTTGAACCACACCTAGTTTGATAACAAACTACTTAACACAAATGCCCTCCTTTGCTGCTACTATAGCAGTTATATACTTAGCCATTTGTTGTAGTATCCGTCACAATGTCTCAACTTTGGAACTCATCCAAATCCATCATGGAACATCCTTTCCATTACATTGTGCCACCCATAGTCTAAATTGAGATAAATTTAATTTGTATCTTGTGACAAAACTAGTATCAATGTAACACTTTACAATGAACTACCTTTAACTATTTGTCACTTATACATGATATATTCTTAGTTCTTCCAAAGCTCATAAGAATATCTTTACTATTGTCCAATGATCATCTTATGAATCATTCTGGTATGTGCTCATAAAATTTAGAGCATAGGACATTCTGGATATATACATATGACGGTATAATCGATCAAAATCTTCATGTGATTTTACTCACCAAGTGTTGAAACACTTGAATCTTGATACAATCCTTTCCATGCAGCAAGAACCTTTCTTGTTGTTTCCATATTGAACCCTTTCAATATCTCATGTATGTCTGGCACAACCATATTAGTGCCTCAATCTATCCATATAGATATTGATGCCAAATATTCCGGTTTTTCCCAAGTCTTTCATCGAAATCTTATTTTAATGAAATTTTTAACTTGTGTCAATACAAGATACATCATTTCCAATCAGCAATATGTCCTCTACATAATGTATTAGCAATATGTCTCAGCGCTCCCACTTAATTTCTTGCAAATGCAAGCATCTTCATCATCTCCGATGAATTTAAACTCTTTTAACAGTTTCATCATGGTGAAGATTCCAACTCCGTTATGCTTACTTCAACTATTGAAGTTTGCATGCCCTTTTAGCACCCTTTGAATTAACAAAACCCTTTGGACCCTGTCATGTACACGTCCTAGGTAACCGTTCTATTAGAAGAACCTTGTTTTGTTTATTCAACTACCATATACCAAATTATATGTAGTGGTTGCTACATTAATCCGTCAAGACTAAATATCGCTATGAAAGATCAAATCTTGTCATAGTCAACTCCTTGAACATTGCCGTAAACTTATTTCCGACATGTTGACTATTTCATAGATGTTAAACATCCATGTCTATTTCTTTATAGATCCAAACATGACCAATAGGCTTCATGCCTTTCCGGAGTGTCTTCCAAGTTCATAAACTTGATTTCTCGTGTATGGATACTATCACGGATTCTATGACTTCTAGTCATTTTATGGAGTCAGGGACCATCATCGCTTCTTTGCATGCGGTCGGTTCATCATTGTCAAAACAATAATGACTTATTATAAAATATCACTATTTGATTCTTACCGACCCACACGGTTCAATAGGAACTCTAATCTCCGAGATCACAACCTTTGTAATCACGGGAGCCATGAGCATTTTATCCCCCACCGGGAAACTTTCTGGCGCTGCGCTACTTAGCACATATAGTTAAGGTTCAACAACCTTATCAAAGTTCTATTGTCCTCCCACTTAACTTTTCGTGAAAAATTCCTTCAAGAAACTTGACTTTCCAAGTGACAAACTCTTCTGTCCTCGGTGTTATGGAGGAATTCCCAAAAAGTTCTTTGGGATAACCTACAAAGACGTGCTTATCCGACTTTGGTTGTAAACATTTTACTTATGCATAGCATACCAAAATTTAAGAAAAGACAATTTGGGTTTTATCCCAAACCATAACTCATATGGTGTCATTTCAACAGATCACGATGGTACTCTTTTCAGTGTAAAAGTGGTAGTCTCTAAAGCTTTTAATCCTTAAAACATAATGGAAGTTTTATAAATGACACCTTTGATCTTACCATGTAAAAAATGGTTTGATTTCATCTCTCGAATATGCCATACTCCTATGGTTTATCGGGAAACATAAATCATGGAACAATTCCTCTAATCTTAGGTGTTTTGCTAAACCTGTAACTCAAATATCTTCCTTTATGATTGAATCATAAACTCTTTATTTTCTTGTTACAATAATTTTCCACTTCATCTTGAAAGTCTTTGAACAATTTTCAAATGTTTCATACTTCTTCCTTATTAAGTAAATATACAGATATATTCATTCAAATTTTTGGAGAAACCATATGAAGCAAAAAGATCCATCGCATATGGCTACACATAATGGACTATGCACATCAGCATGCACAATTTCCAATAAGCTAGTCATCCGTTCTTCTTTGGCCTATGAACGGATTTTCAATTATCTCAAGGAAAGTCTCACAAGCGTCAGTTGATCAATATCAAAGACTCCAAAAATCCATCTACATGGAGTTTGTTCATGTTTTCTTTCCAATATAATTTAAACAACGATGTCACTTCTTAAGTGATCTTTCAATCATTTGTCTTGCGACATTTTAGCAATAGTGTTTATGGATGTGGTTTCTCCCACTAGACTTGTAAAGGTTCATCCATCCATTATGGAATACAGTAATTATTTGAACAACCATTGTTCTCGTAATACCGGAACAAAATAACAATTATTTAAACAAATCTTGAAGACAAGCTTTGATCTCAACGAGAAACATAATAACACTTTATTTGTTTCCGATCAACAACATCACTTAATCTCTTGCTAGTTACTTAGGCCATTGTAGTTCATGAATTGCATTGTTATGTATGACACTTCATACCAACCAATTCGGTATCCAACACCGGTATCCAATACCTAATAACCACATTGTTTAACAAGCAAAGAATACAACCATAACATGTATATCTTCTATATACCTAAGTTGGACATCTTCAACCTTTTCTTTTCTGCCGAATATTTTATAGATTCTCTTTCAGCAATTCCTTTTCCTTTTAAAAGAATCTATCAACATCAATAGTGGTGCCATTCACATGACACATAGTACAAAGTGTATATAGTCAAATACTAATACCTTTGGACTTGCACTTTGAAGTGGATCACCATCATCAAATGTTTGGTATTCTTTCAAAAATCCATTCTTTAGTAATCTTTTAGTGTAGTAAATTTTTTATTACATATTCTATTCATCCTTATCATGACAACTTTCACGATCAAGCTACAATAACCTATAAGGATGAACCGTGAGTATAATATCAATTCCCAAAACCTTTTTGGTAGATTAGGACGAGTAGCGTCTCCAACCTTCACAAATTCTCATACAATATGAGAACATGTATTTTTTAAAATTATACTTTATCATATTGCAACCATAAACATCGTTTCAGATATCACAATATCTCTCACACATGATGGTTTCTGAAACAATTATTTCAGCTCCTAGATAACCTCGTAAAACAACTTTTGAATATCAAGAATCATGCAGGCAAACATGATACTTTAGATAATAACATTGGAATTCTTACTCTTGATTTAATACTACTTATTAAACTTCATGGAGTAGATAGAGTTTGCTGAAAGTTTGCAATAGAACTTCTAAACTTTAAATTGACATTCAAAACAATACGATACCAGTTCGTAAAGTAAATATCCAGAATTCTATAGTTCTATTATCTCAATTAAAACTAAGCATAAGGTAGTAAACAGATGCCAATGACTACAACAAATTATGCAAATTCACTTCGATTTAGTTTATGACAAATTGAGTTCGACTAATCCAAATTAGAAATGAACTCCCACTCAAAAACGACATCCCTCGTGCCTTTTTGGTGATTACATGAACCAAATCCACTACACCAAGTCCGATCATCACGTGAGTCGGTGTAGCTTCAAAGGCGAGTATCAATATGGGCATCATATCAACTATATATGCTTAACCTTTCGGTCTGTGTTCTGAGGCCATGTCTATACATGCTAGGCTCGCCAAGTAAGAACCTTAGTATTCACGTGTGTAAAACTGTCTTACACCCGTTGTATGAAAGCGCGGAGTCAAGTACACCCGATCATCACGTGATGTCTTGAAACACGATCCATAGAACGGTGCATACTCAAGGAAGAACACATTTTATCTTGATATCTAAATGAGGTCATCTTACAATGCTACCAACAGCACCAAACTAGCAATATAAGATGCAAACATCTAATGTGTAAAGTGAGATGATATGGTCCATGCATTTGATCTCTATCATTTGCATCATGGTATGATCTCTATCATTCCTTTGTGTGTAAGGCCAAGGTCTATGGAACTTACACGCTAAGTGTGTTGTAAGATATCTATCATACATCTAGTTACAACATTACCATATCATGACACTAGCCCAGCAACGATCTAAACTAGACGCCTCTAATTTATACATTGCAAATTTTTACGTGGCTTAGGGATTTCGAAGATAGAACCGGTCTTACCTACGAACATGGAACCACAACGAGGATAACCAAGTTATTAGCAACTCGTTGTAAATCAGATATTGATTATAGTAGGAGAGACAGACACCCGTGATAGGTCCAAAACGTATCTACTTTCCCGAACACTTTTGCTATTGTTTCTCCTCTATACTTGTGTGATTTGGATGCAACTAGTGCGAACTAACGCTGTTTTCAGCAGAATTGCCTTGGTGTCTACTTTTTGTGCAGAAAATCAACTATCAGGAAATATCCCGGAAAATATGCCAAAAATCCTATTTCACCTGAAGACTCCAGGAGCCAGAATATGAGATGGAGAAGAGCCCTGGGGTGGCCACACCACCTGGTGGCGCGGGCCAGGCCAGGCCGCGCCAGGGGGTGGTGTGGGCCCCCCAGGCACCCCCTCGGCCTCTCTCTTCGCCTATAAGGAGCCTTCTGACCTAAAAACTATGGGGGTTTCGACGTTTTTTCAGAAGGAGTTCCGCTCCGCCGCCACCACCAGATTCCACGAAACAGCACCAGAAACTCCGTTCTGGCACCCTGCCGGGACGGGGAATTGGAGGAGATCATCGCCATCACCATCACCATCGCTTCTCCATCGACCATCCATGTTTCCCCCATCTATGAGTGAGTAATCCCCCGCTGTAGGCTATGGGGATGGTAGGGATTGGATGAGATCGTTCATGTAATGGCATTAGATTGTTAGGGCTTAGTGCCTAATATCTTTTATTAGTGCTTTATGACTTTCTTGCGACTTGTTGTGCTTAATGCTTATCACTAGGGCCCGAGTGCCATGATTTCAGATCTGAACTTATTATTGATTCATTATGATAGTATTGTTTCTGGTCTTATCTACAAGTTGTATACACATGTCGTTGTCCGGAACCTATGGCCCCGGTGTGACAGAAATCGGGATAACCGAAAGGGAAAGGCTTTGATGTGAGGATCACATGTGTTCACGGAGTGTTAATGCTTTGCTCCGGTGCTTTATTCAAAGGAGCACCTTAATTGCCAGTAGTTCCCTAGAGGCCCCGCTGCAAACGGGCTGGCAGGACAAAAGATGTTGTGCAAGTTCTCATTGCGAGCACGTATGACTATATATGGAACACATGCCTAGGATTGTCTAGTACTTGGATGCTTTATCTTATTTATCTGCAATTGCCCTATGTTCTGATTGCTATGTGAATTGTCTTGTCCATGCAACGCCCGTCCATCCATCCCTATGCCTACCGCACTCGAATCCCACTATTTATTACTTTTGTTACTACTGTCTTTGCTTTACTACTGCTGTTACTTTACTTTTCCTACTACAAAACTGTTGCTACTGATAAACTGCTGTGAGCAAGATTGTTTCCAGGTGCAGCTGAATTGACAACTCATTTGTTAAGGCTGATAAATATTCTTTGGCTCCCCTTGTGTCGAATCAATAAATTGGGTTTCACTTCCCTCGAAAATACTGCGATACACCCCCTATACTTGTGGGTCATCAAGACTATTTTCTGGCGCCGTTTTCGGGGAGCATAGCTTTATTTATCAAGTTCACTTGGATTCTCTATTGTTCGCTGCTATCCATCCATCATGGGTAAGTCTCGTGATGGCAAGGTTCCTATTTTACCATCCACTACAAGAAGAGGTACGGTTCTGAACACCTCTACTGCTCTTGATTCACCGTCTATTTTGAGTAAGTTCCTTACACCACCACATACACATGCTACACACACTGCTACTACTGCTGAATCTGAAACTTCTGATACTTACGATGCTGCTTCTACTGTGCTTGATAAGAGTGGTTCATTAGGTCCTTTCCTAGATGCTACGATTGCTAGAACTATAGCTGGAAATACCGAAACTCCTAATGAAGACACTGCCACACCTGTTAGCTCGCCTGAGTCTAGTAAGAGTTATGATGCTAAAGAAGATTATGTTGAGATGACTGATGAGTTTATTGAAGAATGTAGGAACACCCATGATAGGAGCGCTACTAAGAGTCTCCTTGAGAGGCGTACTATTAGACCCAAATTATCTCCTGCTGCTAAGTTTGTTGCTTCTCCCATAAATATTATAGATAAAGATTATGATTTCTCTCTCGATCTATCTTACATAGCTATTGTCGAGAAAGAACCTTTTTGTGGGACTAAGAATGAAAGTGCTGTAGCACATATGAATGAACTTTCTACCATGAGTGGCTTGTTTTCTGATGATGTTAAGATGCGTACTTACTTTGTTGCTAAGATTTTCCCTTTTTCACTGAAAGGAGAAGCTAAAACTTGGTTTAGTAATTTACCTCCTGGATCTATTGATAACCCTGAGTGCTTGATTAGTACTTTTTGGTAGAAATATTTTCCTCCCAGTGCTAGACATGCTATTTTGCAGGAACTTTTTGATTTTAAACAGGGAGAAAAGGAGGTATTGCCTGAATCTTGGGCAAGGTTTTGTGCTTTGATTCATGCACAGGCTGGAAGTCCATTACCTAAGAATGAGCTTCTTGATATATTTTATAATGGACTAACCGAAGAATCTAGGACATACCTAGATAGTTGTGTTGATTGTGTTTTCAGGAATAGGACTCCAAAGGAAGCTAAGGAATTAATGGCCAAAATGAGCAAGAATTATGAAGATTGGACTCCTCCTAAACAAGCTACACCTGAAGTAATTGTACCTGAACCATCTATTCCCGTGCCTATTCCAACACCAAAGAAGAGGGGAGTTATTGAATTAGATGATGAAGTGATGAAGGAAGCTAAGAAATGTCTTAAGGAGAAGGGAATTAAAGCTGCAGATGTCAAGAATTTACCTCCTATAGAAGAATTATGTAAGCCTATTCCCTACTCACCCACTATTGAGGTACACTCCCTCCAACACTTTGATGAAGGTGATATCCCTTACTTGAAACCTCCTAATCAATGCTTAGAAGAATTTGATATCTTTATTGTTAAGCAAGATAACTTTAATAAAAGGGTGCAAAATCATCTAATGGAAAACACTAGAGCTATTGTTGAGTTGAAAGATATTGTGGAAAGAACCTCTAATGATGTTAAAATGATTGTTAAACACTTTCAAATGGTTCAAACTCAAATAGATCAACTCGTTAAAGTGCAAAACGACTTGCTAGTTAATGCTGCTAAAGAAAAACATGCTTATGAAATTAGAACTAGAAGTGGTGCTGCTACCCAGGATCCTCTATATCCTGAGGGGCATCCCAAAAGAATTGAGCAGGATTCTCAACAAGCTGAAAATAGTGGTTCTACTCGTAAGAAAAGGAAAAAAGAAACATAAAATTGTTGTAGAACCCTCTGAACCTGCAATAGATCCTAATAGTATATCTATCTCTGATGCTGAAACTAAAAGTGGTAATGAAGAAAATGAAGTGCCTAATGAAGAAAAAGTTGAAGAAGAACCTGAAGACCACACTAAGAATACTAAATACACCAAAGAAGATTTTATTCCTAAGAAACATGGTAGTGAAAGAGAACCTTGGGTCCAAAAACCTATGCCTTTCCCTGATAAGAAACACAAGTCAAAGGAAGATGAACACTATAATAAGTTTTGTGAGTGGATGAAGCCTTTATTCTTGCAAATTCCTTTGACTGATGCTATTAAATTTCCTCCTTACTCAAAGTATATGAAGGACATTGTCTCGAATAAAAGGAAGATCCCTAATGAAGAAATTTCTACTTTGCTTGCTAATTATTCCTTCAATGGTAAGGTTCCTAAGAAACTTGGAGACCCAGGGATTCCAACTATCCCTTGCTCTATTAACAATAGTTATGTTAGAACTGCTTTGTGTGATTTGGGAGCTAGAGTTAGTGTTATGTCTTTCTCTCTCTATAAGAGGCTTCAGCTTGAAAAATTGATACCAACTGATATATCTTTGCAAATGGCTGATAAGTCTACCACTATTCATGTGGGTATATGTGAGGATGTACCTGTTCAGGTGGCTCACAATTGCTTGATATTAACTGATTTTGTTGTGCTTGAAATGCATGAAGATGATAATATGTCTATTATTCTCGGGAGACCTTTTCTTAATACTGCAGGAGCTGTTATTAATTGTAATCAAGGAAAGGTGACCTTCAATGTTAATGACAAGGAACATACTGTCTATTTCCCCAAGAAGATTGAAAGGACTTATGGTTTGAATTCAATTGAACATGTTGAAGGCATTCAAGTTGGAGAAATATATTGTCCCATACCAAGAGAAAAATTTGAAACTATTCTGATTGGGACCATTGCTATCAAGGTTGAGGTAACATAATCATTAGTGGAGTACAAAGTTTTGTCTCATATGCAATTGTTTTGGTAGCAAGACTTGATCAACCTTGCTAACAAAAGGATTCCATTGAACGAAACAATGTTTTCATTATGATTATCTCCGTTTGTTTCCATCCTTTGCATTTTAGTTTTTGCTTTCGTTTAGTTTTCTTTGTGTTGTTAGTTGCTTGCATGCTAGAACTTGTGTAGTTCTAGCCTTGTTTAGTCCTTGCATCATGTTTCCAAAAGAAAAAAATCTATCTGTCAGAAAAATCATTCTTCCATTTCTGAAAAATGCCCAAAAATAAAGTGTCTCGAAAAATTCCAGAAAATTCATATTAAATTTTTACAAGAAAAAAGGGGCAGAGGAGTACCTGGTAGGTACCAGGGGGGACCACCAGGCAGGCGCACCACATGGTGACGCGGCTAGACCTAGGTGGCGCCATGCCCTGGTGTGGGCCACCCCTGCCCCCCCCCACCACTTCTCTCACCTGCCACTTTCTTCTCTCTCCCGAGTAAGCTTCAGTTCTTAGCTCAAAATCGCGTTCTCTCTATGTTTGCTCTCGATTTCTTCGATCTCTTTGCTCAGCCCATCTTTCTTGCTGAAATTTGGAGCAATTGTTCCTTGGTATGTGACTCCTCCCCTTATCCAAGTAGATTTGTGTTTAGTGAATTGTATGTTGAGTATTTTGCTGCTGTAGGTGACTGGTTATGAGTGCTTGTAAGCTTGTTTGATGCTTAGAGATATAGTTTTGATGCATGTTTAGGCCTCTTGCAAGTCCCTTTGAGTAGAATCCTTCATTATATTTACTTTGCAATCACTTGTTTAATAGGTGTTTAAATTTCAGAATACCAAGCATGAACAACCACACTTTTGGAGAGATATTTGAGAGTGATGCACCTAGGAGGTCGAGGCCCTCAAGAAAAGCCTCTCAAGCTAGGCCATCATACAATGAAGACCTCATTGCAACACGCATTAGCAGTGAAAGGGATGATGGGGATGCTCACTCATCCTCTTTTCCTTGTTTTACTTTCTTGCAAGCTGCAGGTATTCTTGATGATTTCTTGCTACTGATTGAGAGGGTTGGCTTGACCTCTTATATGCAAGATGAGAGTGCACAATACTCTATGCTCACCAAAACTTTTGTTGAGAGCTTCTCATTTACTAACACATCCTATCATTCCACTGTCTCTTTTAAAATCTATGATATGCCTTTCACCATGCCTTTGGAGAGATTTTGCAGTATTGTAGGTGTGCGTATGATAAGGACCGTGAAGAAAATTCAAGGGGGACCCGCTGATTTGTTGGAGCTTTACCGAGGGGTGACCAATGATGATGACCGCGTGGCGCAGCGCGGAAAGATAAGAAATATCCAACTCCCTGCTCTCAGATACTTTACATACTATCTTGACACTAGTGTATTGGGTACGGAGAACACTAGTAATATCTCCAACTATCACTTAGCTTCCCTTGCAGCTGCGCTCAACAATGATACTCGGTACAATCTTGGCTTGCTTATTGCTCGCCGCCTAGCTACTAGGGGCCCTATCTATGGGGGAATCATTGCCTCGCGTGTAGTCGACGCATTAGACCTTTCGGTGGCTCCTGATGATGTTATGCTAGCACCACAGAGGCTCGACCTTGTTGCCATGAAAACTCATCACTTTGTCACTGCTACCTCTGATTTGAACAATCTAGTATATAGGATGCTTTACACTGACGAGGATGAAAGGGAGATCCTTTTGCCACAGCCTGCTTTGTTTAATGTTGACAGGAGACCGTGGTTGCGCTCCAAGGAGGAGGTGGACGAGCAGCTTTGCTTGTTGGGTTTCCATGAGCAACACCAGGAGGATGTGCCTTCCTATGATTACTCCGCACATTATGGAGGGGCATACTCGGGCTCGAACTAGGACGAGGGTACCTCCTCGTCGTACCCTGGTGACACTTCATCCTGGCCAGCTTGGGATTGATACCCCACTTAGGCCAAAAGCCTAAGCTTGGGGGAGGTACGCCGACACCACACTCATCTCCCTATCATGTTGCGTCGGTACTTTGTATATTCATGTTTTTGCTTTCTTTTTAGTCCTCGTTCTTCTTTGCTTTGCTTTCTAAAAACACAAAAGACCAAAAATATTTCTATTGTTTCTCTTTGGTTTGCTTCTTCTTTTTGCCTTGGTTTGCTTTTCCCTTTTTTTTGCTTTGTTTCAGCTATTCGAAAACCCCAAAAAGATTTTGCATTGTTCGTTTTTCTCTTTTTGTTCTTGTTTAAATATCGAAAACACCAAAAATATTTGTCGTTCTCCTTTGGTTTTTGCGAGTTGGCTGCAGGGTTCGGCAGTTCTCAGTGGATTATTGGTTTCATATTATTATTCAAGCCACACAAGTGAAGAGCAATAATGAGGATGAATGACAATGTAAGGCGTGGTAAGAGGCTGGTAACGAACTCTATTTGTCTTCATTTTTGTACATATACTCATCATTGTGAGCTTCCTTAGTCCGTTCATGTAGAGTGTATGTTTTCTTTGGATGATTAGTAGTTCTTGCTTTCTTGTGATTAGCTCTAGCTCGCTAATAGTTTGTAGCATGTTTCATGAATGTTTGCTTGCATTACTCTATTCATAAATTGGTATGACACCGTGGTATCCTCCTCTGAATGTTTCGTTTGATCGACTTGGCACATGCTCATGCATGCACATGACTGTGATAATCAGTTAAGCCTTGATGAATTATTTTTCCTTGAGGATCTTGAATTATTTTCATGCCATGAGTAGTCTTGTTTTGTTGCAAGCATGATAATGATAGCTATTGCTCTCTCGTTTGTCGCTCCCTTACTATTGCTAGCCCTCACTTCCACTGAGTATTTTACTCAAGTTCCCAACTCCCTAAACCAATTATTTCCAAAGTGTCCACCATACCTACCTATTAGCATCATTTGCTACTTCCGTGCATATTCAATATGCCTTGTTTTCTTCCGAATAAAATGTTTGCTTGTTATGAGAAAGTTAGTTAGCAAAGCTCTCACGAACTTGAGGGCACACCTTATTTCCTGCACTTAATAAACCTGAACCATTGTGAACTATAGGCTAGGGATTAGCAGAACCGTGTTCTCACGTGGAACGCTTTCAACACTTGTAAATATATACCCAGTTGATACCTTACTCTTTTGTTTGCGGATGTCGTCGATGTGAAATAAAAGGGGAGCTTGTAAGTCCATGGAGTTATGTATGTGTGTTAGAGAAACGCCTGGGCCGCTGGTCTAATCCATGCTGACATGGTGGAAACCTGCAGCGTAACCATAATGATATCTATGAAGCATTCTTCTTATAAAAAAAGAGATAGCTATTGAGAAAAAAAAGAGTTTTATGAAAAGAGGAAAGAGAGAAAAAGCACCATTTTCCCATGGTAAATAAGAAGATTGCTGAGATACTCATTGTCTGCTTGCCTTGTCATTTTGATATGGGGATTCTTCCGTATCATCGGGCAAGGGGTACCTCGTTGGCGGTTCTCAATGATACGCACATACTTACGATGACAAGAACTTACCGGTACCTAAAGTTGAGTAGCATGAGGAGCGGCCCTCGTACTCAAGGGACTTGGGATTTCCAGTTTATAGTCTGTCAAGCATATAACTCAGATTGGACCTCACTTTCACCTTAACCACATTAAAGATGCTTATGATAGGGGCAATGAGAGCTCAAAGCTAATGAGTACCATACTTTCAGCATTTGGAAGCCTTTCAAAATTACTCAAAACTTTTTTCCTTTACTTGTTAAGTCTCCACATATTCTTTGATCACCTTCTTGAGAGCATACTTGTCATTCTTTGTGTTTGTTTCATTACTTGATTATTTGTGTTATGACTTTGATGCTTGTATCCTTGATATCTTTACTTCTAGTCATCACTTGAACTTCAGAGGTGCCTTGGCATTCATAATCAAAGGCAAGCGAGATACCATTCTATCATACCTTTCTATGAGCATTGTAAGGTTGCTTATGTTTGTGCTTTGTGCTACTTATTATTCTTGAGTTGGAATCTCTTCATAGCTTGCAATGACTATTAAGTAGACTGAGTTGCATACTCTCTACTATGAATTGTGTAAGTAGTTGATCACGTTGCTGAGAATATTTACATCATATGAAGCAAATGTGTTCGTGAAAGTTCTTTTATCGCACTTAGTTTTCAACTGAATTGCTTGAGGACAAGCAATAAGCTAAACTTGGGGGGAGTTGATACGTCCAAAACGTATCTACTTTCCCGAACGCTTTTGCTATTGTGTCTCCTCTATACTTGTGTGATTTGGATGCAACTAATGCGAACTAACGTTGTTTTCAGCAGAATTGCCTTGGTGTCTACTTTTTGTGCAGAAAATCAACTATTAGGAAAAATCCCGGAAAATATGCCAAAAATCCTATTCCACCCGAAGACTCCGGGAGCCAGAATACGAGACGCAGAAGAGCCCTGGGGTGGCCACACCACCTGGTGGCGCGGGCGAGGCCAGGCCGCGCCAGGGGGTGGTGTGGGCCCCCCAGGCACCCCCTCGGCCTCTCTCTTCGCCTATAAGGAGCCTTCTGACCTAAAAACTACGGGGGTTTCGACGTTTTTCCAGAAGGAGTTCCGCTCCGATGCCACCACCAGATTCCACGAAACAGCACTAGAAACTCCGTTCTGGCACCCTGCCGGGACGGGGAATTGGAGGAGATCATCACCATCACCATCACCATCGCTTCTCCATCGACCATCCATGTTTCCCCCATCTATGAGTGAGTAATCCCCCGCTGTAGGCTATGGGGATGGTAGGGATTGGACGAGATCGTTCATGTAATGGCATTAGATTGTTAGGGCTTAGTGCCTAGTATCTTTTATTAGTGCTTTATGACTTTGTTGCGACTTGTTGTGCTTAATGCTTGTCACTAGGGCCCGAGTGCCATGATTGCAGATCTGAACTTATTATTTATTCATTATGATAGTATTGTTTCTGGTCTTATCTACAAGTTGTATACACATGTCCTTGTCCGGAACGTATGGCCCCGAAGTGACAGAAATCAGGATAACCGGAAGGGAAAGGCTTTGATGTGAGGATCACATGTGTTCACGGAGTGTTAATGCTTTGCTCCGGTGCTTTATTCAAAGGAGCACCTTAATTACCAGTAGTTCCCTAGAGGCCCCGCTGCAAACGGGTTGGCAGGACAAAAGATGTTGTGCAAGTTCTCATTGCGAGCACGTATGACTATAAATGGAACACATGCCTAGGATTGTCTAGTACTTGGATGCTTTATCTTATTTATCTGCAATTGCCCTATATTCTGATTGCTATGTGAATTGTCTTGTCCATGCAACGCCCGTCCATCCATCCCTATGCCTACCGCACTCGAATCCCACTGTTTACTGCTTTTGTTACTACTGTCTTTGCTTTACTACTGCTGTTACTTTACTTTTCCTACTACAAAACTGTTGCTACTGATAAACTGCTGTGAGCAATATTGTTTCCAGGTGTAGCTGAATTGACAACTCAGTTGTTAAGGCTGATAAATATTCTTTGGCTCCCCTTATGTCGAATCAATAAATTGGGTTTCACTTCCCTCAAAAATACTGCGATACACCCCCTATACTTGTGGGTCATCAACCCGCCAGCCACTTATGCAAAACTAGTTGCATGTCAGTCGTGGAACCGGTCTCATGTGCGATGACATGTAAGGTTGGTCTGGGCCGCTTTATCCCACTATGCCACCAATATCCAAAAGACATGAAAGATGAAATAACATGATCATCATAGCCCACATATAAACGTATGTGTACTACCCGTGCAAAGCACCTACGCATAGATCAGGCTCTGATACCACTGAAGGGGTCGCAGCATAGAAAACAAAAACAATCCCACGATGAGAACTATACGCCAAGATCTATCTACTAGATACAGAGCAACGGGTGGATATATATATCCATAGAGAACTTACCTTGAAGACAACAAAGCTTTGTTAATGAGTTGGAACTCGTGGATGATGTAGTCGTACACTTGCCGATCTCAAGATCGTGATGAAGTCTAGCAGGTCCGGCTCCAACACGTCCATCAGATCCAGCTCCAGCAAGTCCAGCACTGCAAAGCAGCGGTGCATCCGTGATCGCACACACGTCTGGTACCCCGACAACCTCCATTCTTCGCTCCAGCGTAGCAGAGGAAGAAGCAACTCCTTTCCAGATAAAGCCACCGGGAACATGTATCTCGCTAATCCGAGACCATGGGGGAATGATACTAGAGCGGGAGAGAGATCATTCAGGAGGGTGTGTGTGTGTGAAGGTGTGAGAGGGGGGACTTTTATAGGAGGAGGGGAGGGTACCCCTCCCATGGCCGGTGCCCATGGAGGGTGTCCCTTCACCTCCCCCATTCATGTGGTGGTAACCCCCTCCACATTAAAATGCCCCTTCACGTTCTCTTTTAAAGTCTCCACTTTAAATGCATTAAATTTCTCCAAATTTAATGCTCTCTCATTTAATAAAACCCTTTTATTAATTTTATTCAGAATTTTTTTAATTACTTTAATTAACAAACATTCACATAAAACCCCCTGCAACATTTCAATATTACATGCAGAACCAATTTCAGCAATTTCACCCGAAACAGTTTCGGTGTCTATTGAAATAATTCCAGCTCTTTCTTAAATGTTTATCTGAAACATATTTGCTCCAAATGGTGTCGGTATCCCTTAAGCGTGTCACCCTACGGTTTGCGAATAATGCAGACATGATCGAGACCCCTCTTAGATCAATAATCAAAAGCGGGACCTAGATATCTATACTGACTCCTACACATTCAACGATGACTTTTATGATCGTGAGAACCTTTAATGCTAGTAACTAAATCCCTTTGTCTCGCTATATATTACATGTCCGAGATTCGATCATCGGTATCTCCATACCTAGTTTCATCTTGTTACCGACATGTACTCTTTTCTCGTTCCCGTGATATAACATTCTAGTGATCACATCACTTGCTTGCAAGCTATCTTAATGTGATATCACCGAGAGGGCCCAGAGTATATCTGTCCGTCATTGGGATGGAAAAATCCCACTCTTGATCCATGAGCCTCAACATAACACCTTCGTAGCACTGAACCCACCTTTATAGTCACCCTGTTACGGTGTGACGTTTGATGTTATCAAGATACTCTTCCGGTGTTAGCAATTAACATGATCTCATGGTCTAAGGACTAAGATTACTTCGAATGATGTTATAGCAATATAAACATAATGACTTTGATCGTAATGCTATACTTCGGATGAATGTTCATCACATCATTCCACCAGTGTCATTGCATGTGTGTTCCTCTAGACAAACCACATAAGGATCCACCAGTGTCATTGCATGTCTGTTCTTTTCATGAACCACACCCAGTGTCATTGCATGTCAGTTCTTTTCATGAACCACATAAGGATCCACCAGTGTCATTGCATGTCTGTTCTTTTCACAAACCACATAAGGATCCACCAGTGTCATTGCATGTCTGTTCTTTTCATGAACCACACCCGGTGTCATTGCATGTGTGTTCCTCTAGACAAACCACATAAGGATCCAACGGTTTCATTGCATGTCTGTTCTTTTCATGAACCACACCCAGTGACCACGCCCAGTGTCATTGCATGTGTGTTCCTCTAGACAAACCACATAACGATCCAACGGTGTCACTACATGTCTGTTCTTTTCATGAAGCCCATAAGGATCCACAAGTGTCATTGGATGTGTGTTCTTTTAATGAGCCACACCTAGTGTGATTGCATGTCTGTTCCTCTAAACAAACCACATAAGGATCCACCAGTGTCATTGCATGTCTGTTCTTTTCATGAACCACACCCAGTGTCATTGCATGTGTGTTCTTCTAAACTAACCACATAAGTCATTGCATGTATGTTCTTTTCATGAACCACACCTGGTGTCATTGCATGTGTGTTCCTCTAGACAAACCACACATGGATCCACCAGTGTGATTGAATGTATGTTCCACTAAACAAACCACATAAGGATCCAACAGTGTCATTGGATGTGTGTTCTTCTCATGAACCACACATGGATCCACCAGTGTCATTGCATGTCTGTTCTTTTCATGAACCACAGCTAGAGTCATTGCATGTGTGTTACCTCCATAAACCACACATGGATCCACCGGTGTCATTGCATGTCTGTTCTTTTCATGAACCACACCCAGTGTCATTGCATGTGTGTTCCTCTAGACAAACCACATAAGGATCCACCGGTGTCACTGCATGTTTGTTCTTTTCATGAACCACATAAGGATCCACCAGTCTCATTGGATGTGTGTTCTTTTCATGAACCACACCCAGTGTGATTGCATGTATGTTCCTCTAAACAAACCACATAAGGATCCACCAGTGTCATTGCATGTCTGCTCTTTTCATGAACCACACCCAGTGTCATTGCATGTGTGTTCTTCTAAACAAACCACATAAGTCATTGCATGTCTGTTCTTTTCATGAACCACACCCAGTGTCATTGCATGTGTGTTCCTCTAGACAAACCACATAAGGATCCACCGGTGTCACTGCATGTCTGTTCTTTTCATGAACCACATAAGGATCCACTAGTGTCATTGGATGTGTGTTCTTTTCATGAACCACACCCAGTGTCATTGCATGTCTGTTCCTCTAAACAAACCACATAAGTATCCACCAGTGTCATTGCATGTCTATTCTTTTCATGAACCACACCCAGTGTCATTGCATGTGTGTTCTCCTAAAAAAACCACATAAGTTATTGCATGTCTGTTCTTTTCATGAACCACACCCAGTGTTATTGCATGTGTGTTCCTCTAGACAAACCACATAAGGATCCACCTGTGTCACTGCATGTTTGTTCTTTTCATGAACCACATAAGGATCCACCAGTGTCATTGGATGTGTGTTCTTTTCATGAACCACACCCAGTGTCATTGCATTTATGTTCTTTTCATGAACCACATAAGGATCCACTAGTGTCATTGCATGTCTGTTCTTCTCACAAACCACATAACGATCCACCAGTGTCATTGCATGTCTGTTCTTTTCATGAACCACACCCAGTGTCATTGCATGTGTGTTCCTCTAAACAAACCACATAAGGATCCACCCGTGTCACTGCATGTCTGTTCTTTTCAAGAACCACATAAGGATCCACCAGTGTCATTGGATGTGTGTTCTTTTCATGAACCACACCTAGTGTCGTTAGATGTTCGTTCTTTTCATGAACCACATAAGGATCCACCAGTGTCATTCCATGTATGTTCTTCTCACAAACCACATAAGGATCCACCAGTGTCATTGCAAGTCTGTTCTTTTCATGAACCACACCCAGTGTCATTGCATGTGTGTTCCTCTAGACAAACCACATAAGGATCCACCAGTGTCATTGGATGTGTGTTCTTCTCATGAACCACACATGGATCCACAAATGTCATTGCATGTCTGTTCTTTTCATGAACCACAGCTAGAGTCATTGCATGTATGTTACTTCCATAAACCACACATGGATCCACCGGTGTCATTGCATGTCTGTTCTTTTCATGAACCACACCCAGTGTCATTGAATGTCAGTTCTTTTCATGAACCACATCCAGTGTCATTGCATGTGTGTTCCTCTAGACAAACCACATAAGGATCCACCGGTGTCACTGCATGTCTGTTCTTTTCATGAACCACATAAGGATCCACTAGTGTCATTGGATGTGTGTTCTTCTCATGAACCACACATGGATCCACCAGTGTCATTGCATGTTTGTTCTTTTCATGAACCACACCCAGTGTCATTGCATGTGTGTTCCTCTCGACAAACCACATATGGATCCACCAGTGTCATTGCATGTCTGTTGTTTTCATGAACCACAGCTAGAGTCCACCAGTGTCATTGGATGTGTATTCTTCTCATGAACCACACATGGATCCACCAATGTCATTGCATGTTTGTTGTTTTCATGAACCACACCTAGTGTCATTGCATGTCTATTACTTCCATAAACCACATATGGATCCACCTAGTGTGATTGCATGTCTGTTCTTTTCACAAACCACACATGGATACACTAGTGTCATTGCATGGGTGGCCGTTAGACCGAGTCTTCTAGAAGGCACGCCCTAACACAGTTGTTCTGCTTGACGATTGTTACATACCGTTCGATCGGGGCGCTTGGACGATTGGGATGGTCTTCATGAGAGCGATCCGCGAGTAGGCTGTTCTACGGCATGATTGGACACGCTTGCTCTGGACAAAGTGGCAACACCGGGCGCTCCCATGTCGCGAGTGTCACGTCTCATGAGTTCAGTGGGCCACATCCCAGTGTCATGTCCACATTATTTCTCTTCCTCCCCGTACTTCTCTTACTTCCCCTCGAAGCACTTTCCTCACTTCACTCCCATCCTGCCGTAGCCGCAAGCTGACGGCGCCTCCATCCCAATCCCCTCTCCGGCAGCCACCCCCCTCCCCTCTCGCCATGGGTTCAAGGGGAGACAGTGAGGAAACGCGTCGTGACGACAGGGACGGTGATTTCAATGTGAGTCGTCTCATCTCTGTTTCTATCATTTGTGGCTAGTTATCTATTTTTTGAGCTAGATCTAATCTGTTTACTCATGCGCGTATGATGTGTTAGGCCAACCAGACGATGTATGACTCCGACTATCACGGTTTAGCGGATGAAGACAATCCTCTTATATGTAAACATGGATATGTGCTCGCTAAATTTGTAGCGTTCGAAGGACGAAACGCGGGTAGGAGGTTTCTACGGTGTCAAGGACATCGTGCAATGATGCAAGGCGGAAGTTGCGGTGTTGTCAAATGGGTAGATCCAGAGTGGCCCAAATCGATGTAGAAAACGCTGGACAAACTATGGGAAATGATTGTTGAGTTGAAAGAATCTGTATTCAGCTCACTTCTTGATAGTGTTGAGATGAAGCTATGGGAACCAGTTGACACGACCAAGCATAAGCGAGATCTCAGGTGGGTGAAAGACAAGGTTAGCAAAGTCGAGAAGGAGAGGGACGCGGTGTTGGCCCTGAAGGCTAAAGCAGAGCAAGAACTGACTCAAGCAAGGAATGATCTCCACCAAGCCCTGAAGTTCTATAGTTCACAACTATGAGTATTGACAAGTGCATGAGGAAAAATGCAGAGAAACAATTAAAGCTTTGCAAGGAAGATGCTAAAAGGAAGGAGCAGACGATTCGATCCTTGATCTCGCAGGAAGATGCGCGTCGGGCTAAGATTAGGAAGATCAAGGAGATGTGCGATAACTAGTTCTATTTAGCTTAAGCTCCGTGCCTTTTTAAGTTGTAATAGTTGTACTTGTTGACCTAGCGGTCTGAACTATTGGTCCCAGAGTCCAGGGAGGAAAAAAATTGCTCTTCGGTTAGTCTGACCCCGCATTACTTCTTTTGTCTGACCAATGCCCCTTGGATATTCCGCCCGTCGCTTCGTCGTCCTCGTGTACAAATAGGAGGCGCCACAGCGCGTCGCTTCGTCGTCCATCTCCTCGTCCTCTCCAATCTCCACCGTGTCGTCGCTTCGTCATCCATCCCCTCACTCCCTCTCGAATCTCCACCGCGCCTCCATGGAGATGCCCGATCTAAACATCTACGAGGCGGTGATGTTCACGAACTTTGACATCCTCGCGCCGCCAGACGCGACTTTGCCCCACGGATGGTGCATCAACTCTGCGGGGGTGCCGGTGGCTCCGCTCCCTGGCCGAGCCGAGATGGAGAGCAAAATCGCGGCGCGCCGCCGCTAGATGCCCGCGTGGAAGAGGGTGCTGCCCTGGTACGTGGCGGCCAGCCCGTACTGGCCGGCGCTGTTCAAGAAGGAGCGGAAGGCCAAGATTGGCAACCGCATCGTTGACGGGCGCGTGGTGCACCCAGATCTCCGCAACCGAGAAGGACGGGAGAGGTTCTGGTCCGTCCCTGGACGGACCAAGTACACCGTCAACGCTGCCGCTCGCCGCGAAGAGGTGCTCCGTTTGACGAACAATGCGGAAATCATGGAGGTTCCATCCGACAACGACGAGGAAGCCGGCGGCTCGGAGGACAGTGGCAGAGGAAGTGAAATTGTTGACTAATGGTTGAATTAATGTAGGATGTGAAATCGCACATTTGTTTAGAAGAATTTGTGGTTGAAGTAATGAAATGCCTCGAGTTAGATCTCTATCTCGATTAATTTGTGGAAGAATTTGTAATTTAGATCAATTTCTGCGTCGATTTAGATCCTGTCCCGGATTGGGAACGTGACCGTGGACCAAAGACACCTTTTCTACTAGTGTATTCTGACATTGGTGGTTTGTTTAAACATAATCTACATGGATTGTGCCGCATGCAAATATCACAACCACAATTTATAAAGTGGAAGCACGTACACCCGGTTACTGGAGATCCGGGAGCTTTGCTAGATGCAGGGGATGCAGGAGCAGAGAGGCGGTGAGATAGACAGGCTCAAGATTAGGCCAGAAAGTGGTACCGATTTCCTCCTCATCTGGGCATTATCGGTGAGAACATTGATGTTTATGTTGCCATGTCATTGTGCAGCATCTGAAATAAGTTGCTGCTTCGTGGAGTGTGGCAGCTTAAATAATTTATTTCTGTGCCACTTACATTCCGTCGTATTTGGAGACCTCCTGCCGCTCAGCAATCGTGGAACCGGTGGATCCTTGTTTTCAGATAGCAGTGGCACAATCACAATTTCGGATTCAACTACTGACTCGGGCATTTCCAAACCCTAAGTCGCGGTACATTTTACTCAGAGAACGTGGGTAGATTGTTTCGCCCAGCAACATGCCACACACAGAGCTCTAGAATTTAACAAAATTACATATATATGTTCAAGTTCAACACATTACTATGCATCTTCATTGCCAGCAGCCTTCTTCCGCAGCCTGGGTGCCAAGCCTTCACGTCCACTGGCTTCTTCATTTCCTGCCTTCTTCCTCTTCCTCGGTGCCAAGTTTCTTAGCTTCACGTACTCTGCATCGCCGGGACAATGGGCACCAGAATCGTGTCCAACATCATCTTTCCACTCGTTTTTAATTTATTCGGGCAGCAAAATGACATCTTTCCACTCGTTTTTAATTTCTTCGGGCAGCAAAATAACTGACCCGGCAGTCATGTTTCTAACTTGCGGCGCTTTCTGTCAAAGAAACAAAACTGTTGCATAACTGTCCAATGTTTACAGAGTAAATAAAATAAAAATAATAATTCAGCACAAACATGCGAACCCCAAGAGACCTTTGCTTACTAGGAGCTAACTGGGTTCGAGCAACCACCCTGTCCAAGAATAGAAGGGCGACTCCCAGTTGCAGTAGCTTCCACATCCAGTACATCACATTACAGCTCAAACATGGCAGCCGAAGCATACCATTTCATCAACCCAATTAGCTGACGGTCACACGTTATAGGAACCATGATGCCACGCTCATCCATGAAGCTGAACTTTGTAGTCTGCTTTGGCCATAATTCAACATGATACGCAGAGCAGCAACCATACCAGATATAGTGCAGATCTACGCAGGCGCTTCTTCCATCGTGAAACAATGGTGTTCATACTACTTGCCCTTAGAGTCATACCTGTAGAGGACTACCGTAACCAGGTAAGGGGGGTCCTCGCAGATCCCACTTGACAGAAAACTGTGGATAAAATATGTTTGTCAGCGTTGGGCTAACAAACAATTTAAGGTTCAGTAGCCAGCTAGCAGTTGTAATTAGTGCGAATAGCAAAGAGAAGGGTAGCTCACCCGCTTGTAGACAGAACTTCTTCTTTCTTGATAGTAGGATCTACCATCCTCCGAGCTTCTCGGCTCGTCGGCGGCAGAGGCGGGCTAGAGCCTCGCAACGACGGCCACAACATGCGCCATTGGAGCTCGGGGTCAGCGACTGGGCGTAGCAACTGGGCGCAACAACTTGGCGCCAGAAGTCAAATGTCCGAAGGGATCGTCCTGCCTGGAGGGTGGATTCCAATGCCGCGGGGTCTAGGGGAAAGCTGGGAATGGATTTGTGAAATTGGTCAATGCATCCAATCCACTTAGCTGCTCGATTTGCCTAAGAGGTTGCCGCGTTGGCACTCGCACGGACAGATGACCGACATGAGGGTCCCGACCGCCTACTTCACGGGGCAGTTTAACGGAATATTTGAATTTGGTAGGGGTGAGATGAGTTTGCCTCGAAATGGCCCCTCTCAGTAGTTGGCGGCCCAACTTTTCGAAACGCGGTAATTTTAGGCAACTTCGGTACCGCCATGCGCTGGCCTGCGAACTTTGGTACCGCAGACGAACATGCCCTATGGACACGACATTAGGAGTTTTTACGGCGTTGGGCGCGATCCAAGATTTTTACAATGATTTCATCGAATGCCTTGTTTGACTGTTGGACTTACTGAAGTTTATCAGTTTTTTCTTTTCTCGGATGATGTTTTTTGGACACTCCCGATGGCAGTAACCTTTTGAGGATACATATATGTAATACTCATTGGTTTTATGGGGTATGTTTTAACATACGAGGATAATTTTTCCTTCGGGTCTTGTTTTTATAGAACGAATTTTTCTGTTGGGTGCACGACAACGCTTCTAATGGGAGTAGCCCCCAAGACTATGTTCGGATGCCTGCATCAAGACATAGGCTTGAAGTCTTTAGTTATCCATAAAAAACTTTAATTTTAGTCATTCTTCTATTACCACCTTGATACT
The DNA here is from genome assembly GCA_910589775.1 of Avena eriantha. Taxonomy (NCBI): domain Eukaryota; kingdom Viridiplantae; phylum Streptophyta; class Magnoliopsida; order Poales; family Poaceae; genus Avena; species Avena eriantha. The sequence goes on along the minus strand of OU342740.1, from coordinate 336,112,355 downwards.
TTGTCGGGTGCACGACCAGCGCTCCCGATGGGAGTAGCCCCCGAGGCTATAGTCGAATATTTGTATTCGATTGTAGCCTCAAGTTTCTTCTGCTGAGGAATTTACTTCTACTCAGGTCTTTGTAAATACTTTCTCACGAACCGGGATCTCACCGCCCACGACGGCCCGCCCGGCATGCCGCTGAAGCACCACAACGCGGCGGCACTCCGTCGGTAGTGGAGCGCACCAGGACGGACGCTCGCGGCGGTCCTGGAGCATATCGCTGCCGGCAACCATCAGAGGTTGGGCTTCCCGCCTTGCTTGCAGCCGGCGAGGCGCCGTGTGGGGCGAATTGGCTGCCCAAGAGGATGGGTGGCCTCAGCTCCTCGTCCTCCGCCGCCTCGACCTCGTGCTCGTCCGGCTCTGCGCCGGCACTGTCGCCGCGCGCCACCGGCGAGGCCACTCGCACGCCCGCACTCCGGCCGGTGAAGCGGGAGGCCGAGACACCGGTGCGCTTGCCACCGAGGACAGGCTCGCGCGACATCATGATCAACGAAGGTCGTGCGCCCTCGCGCACGCCGAAGCTGGAGCCGGCGGACTGGGTTGTCCTAGTCAACGAGGACGCCTTCGTCATGTAAATGAAGATGGAACATTCTCTGAACGACGTCCTGCTTATGCAGGCGCCCGACGCCTATGCCTGGTCTAGGGCGGACTGGGAGTAGGAGGAGGCGGTGCGAGTTTGGCGTCTACAACCCTGCAGGAGCAGGCCGAGCGCTGCGCCGCTCGTCGGCTGCGCGCCTACCAGGACGCGCCGCTTATCATTCTTGATGACGAGGACGACGACGACGAGGAGGGTTCGCCTTCGTCTCAGCCGTGGCGATGCGGTGACCCCGGCCAAGGCAGCTCACGCCCACCGCAGCCGCCGAGCGACGACGACGGCACTCGGGACACCGACTACACATACTTCTACCGCAACTTCAGCATGTGAACGGCGACACCGGCGGCATCGGCATTGGCATCGCCGTCGGCTAGTCGTTGTTATTTATGTTTTTTTAGCCAAATGCAGTCAAAATTCGGGTATATGTCCAAATTTGACTTAATATGTACGAACTCGCCTTTGATTAAATGAAGTCATCTTTATTCATCCAAATTTCACCAATTTTGATTAAACTTTGGCCAAACGCGGAAACCTGGCCTGAAAACGCCAGTGGGTAACAGACTTTGCCAAACCGAAAGTTATACTCCATCCGTTCAGAAATATAAGATGTTTTAACGTTGTGAATCGAATGTATCTAGACATCTTCTACTGTATAAGTTCATAAAGGTTCAGAGTAAAACTATACACTAAAAAGGGTTTAGATACATTTATTTTACAAAGTTAAAACATCTTATATTTCTAAACGCGAAGGAGTATATCCATAATAGCACCGGATAAATGCCCAAGGAGTGAAGGTGCTCGTAGGCCTATATAAAGAGGCGGCAAGTTCAGCACTAAGCAGCGACGCCCAAGAAGTGAAGGTGCTCGTAGACGTTAGATTATTTCGTCCCGTAAGTTCTGGATCTCGCTGTCATGTTATATTTTTAGGGCGTGCCTGGAGCTCAGGCCACCGAGATTTAGTTCACCGTCGTGTTGATCGTGAGGGATATTCAACCGGTACGTGCTGATTCTAACTAGTACGTGTTGTATCCTGTTAAAAGGCGGTCAGTTCTTGCCTTGTTGGGCCTGGTGGTCTACGAGCCTTTTGCATTATTACTCTTAGTATAAGATTTGCCGGTAGTTTTTTACTTATCTGACAAGATACGCTAGGAAAAGAAGCTATCAGTGAGAGGTACAATGTGCTACTCCCTTCGACCCATATTAGTTGACTTGGATTTAACTATATTATCCGAATCTAGTCAAATCCAAGTCAACTAATATGGGTCGGAGGGAGTAAAAAAACTCCAATTACAACCTTAGTGTAACTGAAAAATCTTATTTTACAACTAAAAAAATCCCAGTTACAATCAACTTGGAACTAAAAAAACCAGTTGCAAAAAGAAATCCAGTTGCAATCCACTTGTACCTTGGAAAATCTCGGTTGGAATCCACTAGGATAAAAATGACATAAATTTTCTTAAATAATTTTTATAAATTTCAAAAAATACATATTTGATAAAAATGTTTACAAAACATCAGAATGTCGAATGAATTTCAGTGCCCTCTAGTCGCTCCATATTACAGCATGCTTTCGTCTCCGTTATATTAATATAGTAAACACACATACAGTACAAGAGATCAGAACCGCAACATGATTACAACAAACAGCATGCCGAAATGAAAATAAACGAAAATACTGGCAATTGCAATCAACTTGCAACTGGCTCATTGGAAAATCATGGTGGCTCTCGCCAGGGCTCAGACAACTAGTGCTCAACAAGCTCCCCCGGAGGAGCTCAATTACAAACAAGTTTGAAAGTTGCAATAAAGTTTGATAGGTGCTCGGTTGCAATCAAGTTGCAACTAGCTTCGAATTTCAAAACACTATTTGATAGAGGTGCTCTATTGCAATCAAGTTGCAACTAGCTTCGAATTGCAAAACACTATTTGATAGAGGTGCTCTATTGCAAGCAAGTTGCAACTGGCCCTCGACATGGCTCAGTTACAAGCAAGTTGCAATTGGTCCCCGACGAAGCTCACTTACAAGCAAGTTTCAACCAATAGGGTCCCCCGGTTGCAATCAAGTTGCAACTGGCCTCCGGTGGGGCTCAGTTATAAGAAAGTTGCAAACTGGCCTCCAGCGAAGCTCAGTTACAATCAAGTTACAAATCGATGGGGTCCTCCTGGTTGCAATCATGTTGAAATTGGCTCTCGGCGGGGCCCCAGTTACAAGCAAGTTGCAAAACTAGCCCCCTGTGGAGCTCAGTTACAATCAAGTTGCAACTGGTCACCCCGACGGAGCTCAGTTACAAGCAAGTTGCAATCAATGGAGTCCCCCGATTGCAATCAAGTTGCAACTGGCCCCCGACGGGGCTTAGTTACAAACAAGTTGCAACTGGCCCCTGGCAGAGCTCAGTTACAATCTCTTGCAAATCGATGCCCCCCGGTTGCAATTAAGTTGGAACTAGCTCTCGGCGGGGGCCCAGTTACAAGCAAGTTGCAACTGGCCCCCGCGCGGGAGCTCAGTTACAAGCAAGTTGCAACTAGGCCCCCCTTGGTGGGGCCAGTTACAAGCAAGTTGCAGCTGGCCCCCCGCGGGAGCTCAGTTGCGTGCAAGTTGTAACTAGCCCCCTTTGCAGGGTCCCTAGTGACATTTACAAGCAAGTTGCAACTGGCCCCCGCGCGGGAGCTCAGTTATAAGCAAGTTGCAACTATAGCCCCAGTTACAAGCAAGTTGCAACTACACCCCATCGGGAGCTCAGTTACAAGCAAGTTGCAACTAGGCTACTGCTCCAGTTACAAGAAAGTTGCAACTAGGCTCTATCGGAGCTCAGTTACAAGCAAGTTGCAACTAGGCCCCATCAGGAGCTCAGTTACAAGCAAGTTTCAACTGGGCCCCGACGGGAGATCAGTTACAAGCAAGTTGCAACTGGCCCCGGGACCCCGGTTACAAGCAAGTTGCAACTAGGCCCCGGTGGGAGCTCAGTTACAATCAAGTTGCAACTGGCCCCTTTGGTGGGCCCCTAGTTACAAGCAAGTTGTAACTAGGCCTCAGCGGGAGCTCAGTTATAAGCAAGTTGCAACTGTCCCACCGACGAGATCCTCCTGATTGCAATCAAGTCGGCGGAGCGCCAGTTACAATCAAGTTGCAACTAGCCCTGCGAACGAGGTCCCCCTAGTTACAAGCAAGTTGTAACTGGCCCTCTTGGTGGGACCCCAGTTACAAGCAAGTTGCAACTAGGCCCCGACGGGAGCTTAGGGCCCATCGGGAGCCCATTTACAAGCAAGTTGCAACTAGGGCCCCAGTTAAAAGCAAGTTGCAACTGGCCCCCGTGTGAGCTCAGTTACAAGCAAGTTCCAACTTTCTCGCCGACGGGGTCCTCCCGGTTGCAATCAAGTCGGTGGAGTGCCAGTTACAATCAAGTTGCAACTATCCCCCTAAGCATGGCGACGATGTCCCCCCAGTTACAAGCAAGTTGAAACTAGCCCCCTTGGCGGGACCCTAGTTACAAGCGAGTTGCAACTTGGCCACGACGGGAGCTCAAGGCCCATCGGGAGCCCAGTTACAATCAAGTTGGAACTAGAGCCCCAGTTACAAGCAAGTTACAACTAGGCCTCGACGGGAGCTCAGTTACAACCAAGTTGTAACTAGGTCTCGGTGGGAGCTCAGTTATAATCAAGTTGCCACTGGCCCCTTTGGTGGGCCCTAGTTACAAGCAAGTTGCAACTAGGCCTCGGCGGGAGCTCAGTTACAAGCAAGTTGCAACTGTCCCACCGATGGGGTCCTCCCAGTTGCAATCAAGTCGGCGGAGCGCCAGTTACAAACAAGTTGCAACTAGCCCTCAAGCCTGCCGAGCGAGTTGCAACTAGGCCCTGATGGGAGCTTAGGGCCCATCGGGAGGCCCAGTTACAAGCAAGTTGCAACTAGGGCCCCAGTTACAAGCAAGTTGCAACTGCCCTCCCCCCTGATGGGTTCGTAGCATGGAAAACAAAAAAAATTCTACCGCCAGAACGAACAAAACCCAGATCTAATCTAGATAAAAGCGAAGATCTAATCTATTAGACATGTGCAACGAGATAGATCTATACTAACCATTGTAGACACGAAAGCGTTACGAGATTAGATCTCGTGGTTGATGTAGTCGATCACTTGTCGATCTCAAGATCGAGTGGACGATCCTTCCGGCGCCGCGTTCCGGCAGCGCTTCCGCAGTCGGTCACACGTGCAGATTCGAAGCAGACCTTCCTCTCCTAGTTCTAGCGAGCAGCGGAGGTAGTAGATCTCTCCACGGATTCCCAGCAGCACGACGCGCGTGGTGGTGGTGGTGGAGTGGAGAATTCTGCAGGGCTTCACCTAAGCCTGAGCAGAAAGAAGGAGGAGGAGAGAGGCGGCTTGGGGCAAGAGTGGAGGATCAAGGGGGGTGGCGCCTCCACCCCTCTATATAAAGAGGGAGGGTGCGGCCTAGGGTTCCCACCCCTAGGCCCACCCCTTAGGGCCGGCGCACCAAGGAGGTGGGGGGAGGAGTCCTCCCCCCCAAGTCTCCTCTTTAAATTTCCCTTATCTTATCTTATCTTATCTTGGTTTTCAAATAAACTCCAAAATATCTTCTAGAACCTTCCGGAACATTCCGAAACCTTCTAGAATCCTCATACAAACACTCCGGAACATTTCCTAACTCAGAAAAAGATCCCCATTATATGAATCTTACTCCCCGGACAATTCCGGAGCTCCTCGTGATGTCCCGAATCCAATCCGAGACTCCAAACAACATTCGGTCTCCAACGCACATTCCATATCTACTTAAAACAACTTCGAACCTTAAGTGTGTTACCCTACGGTTCGTGAATATGTAGACATGACGGAGACAGCTCTCCGATCAATAACCATCAGCGGGATCTGGAGATCCATAACGGCTCCCACATACTCAACGATGACTTCGTGATCGATTGAACCATTAACATACGAAACCAATTCCCTTTGTCTCGCGATACTCTACTTATCCGAGGTTTGATCATCGGTATCTCCATACCTAGTTCTACCTCGTTACTGACAAGTACTCTTTACTCGTTCCGTGATATGTCATCCCTTGTGACCTAGTCACATACTTGCAAGCTAACTAGATGACATTCCACCGAGAGGGCCCAGAGCATATCTATCCGTCGTATGGATGGACAAATCCCAATCTTGGTCCATGCGCTTCAACACATACTTTCAGAATACCCAACGACACCTTTATGACCACCCAGTTACGAAGCGGTGTTTGATGTTATCAAAGTACCCATCCGGTGATGGTGATTAACACAACCTCATGGTCGAAGCATTAGGTCACTATGCATTTAAAAGCTTATAGCAATACGAACTTAATGACTTGATCTTATGCTACGCTTACTATGGGTGTGTGTCCATCACATCATTCTCCTAATGATATAACCTTGTTATTAATCACACTCTAATGTCCATGATCAGGAAACCATGATCATCAATTAATCAACAAGCTAGTTCGACAAGAGGCTTACTAGGGACTCTTATATGTTTACAAAACACACAAGTATTAGTGTTTCCTAATAATACAATTATAGCATGGGATGTAAACATTCATCATAAACACAAAGATATAATAATAACCACTTTTATTATTGCCTCTTGGGCATATCTCCAACAGTCTCCCACTTGCACTAGAGTCAATAATCTAGATTACATGGTAATATACCTAACACCCATGGCGTTCTGGTGTTGGTCATTCTTTGCCCTAGGGAGAGGTTTAGTCAACGGATCTGCCACATTCAGATCAGTGTGTACTTTGCAAATCTTTATGTCACCATCTCGGACATACTCGCGAATAGCGTGGAAACGTAGCTTGATATGCTTCAGCTTGCTATGTGACCTTGGCTCCTGTGCATTAGCTATGGCACCTGTGTTGTCACAGTAGATGGCCATCGGGTCCAACGCACTGGGAACCACGCCAAGTTCAGTAATGAATTCCTTCATCCATATGGCTTCTTGTGCAGCCTCCGAAGCAGCTATGTATTCCGATTCAGTTGAAGATTTCGCCACAACGCTTTGCTTTGCACTCCTCCAGCTAACTGCAGCACCATTCAAAATAAATACGTATCCCGACTGTGACTTCGAGTCATCCGGATCGGTGTTCCAACTAGCATCGGTGTAACCGTTTACAACAAGCTGTTCATCAACTCCATAAGAAAGAACCATATCCTTAGTCCTATTCAGGTACTTTAGGATATTCTTGACCGCTGTCCAGTGCTCCATTCCAGGATCACTTTGATGTCTGCTAGTCAAACTAATAGCATGTGCTATATCCGGTCTTGTACACAGCATGGCATACATGATAGAACCTATGGCCGAGGCATAGGGAATATTATTCATTCTCTCTCTATCTTCTGCCGTAGCTAGACTTTGAGTCTTACTCAAAGTCTTACCTGACAACATGGGCACGAACCCTTTCTTACTATCTTCCATTCTAAACTTCTTTAGAACTTTGTCAAGGTATGTACTTTGTGAAAGCGCTATTAGGCGTCTTGATCTATCTCTATAAATCTTGATGCCTAGAATATATGTCGCTTCGCCAAGATCCTTCATTGAAAAACTATTATTCAAATAGGTTTTGACGCTATTAAGAAGTTCTATATCATTCCCAATCAACAATATGTCATCTACATATAGTACTAGGAATGCTACAGAGCTCCCACTCACTTTCTTGTAAATACAAGCTTCTCCATAAGTTTGTATAAACCCAAAAAAAATTATTACTTTATCAAAACGTTGATTCCAACTCTGGGATGCTTGCTTTAGTCCATAAATGGAGCGCTAAAGTTTGCATACCTTGTCAGCATCTTTAGGATCGACAAAACCCTTGGGTTGTATCATATACAACTCTTCCTCAATTTCACCATTAAGGAATGCCGTTTTGACATCCATCTGCCAAATCTCATAATCAAAATGTGCAGCAATTGCTAACAAAATCCTCACAGACTTTAGCTTCGCTACTGGTGAGAAAGTCTCATCATAGTCAACTCCTTGAATTTGTCGAAACCCTTTCGCGACAAGTCGAGCTTTATAGACGGTAACATTACCATCAGCATCTGTTTTTCTCTTAAAACTCCATTTGTTCTCGACAGCCTTACGGCCATCCGGTAAGTCCACCAAAGTCCATACTTGGTTTTCGTACATGGATCCCATTTCGGATTTCATGGCTTCTAGCCATTTGTAGGAATCTGGGCTCACCATAGCTTCTTCATACGTCGCAGGGTCATCAGCGTTGTCCACCAACATGACGTTCAAGGCAGAGTCATACCAATCAGGAGTGGTACGAACCCTCGTTGACCTGCGAGGTTCAGCAGTAACTTCGTTCGAAGTTTCATGATCACCATCATTAGCTTCCTCTCCAATTGGTGCAGGCGGCACAAAAACATCTTCCGGTGCTGCGCTACTCTCAAATCCGAGAGAAGGTTCAATAACCTCATCGAGTTCTACTTTCCTTCCAGTCACTTCCTTCGAGAGAAACTCCTTCTCAAGAAAGGATCCATTCTTGGCAACGAAAACTTTGCATTGTTTCTTTAGGGTATCCTATGAAGACGCATTTCTCCGCTTTGGGTTCAAGCTTTTCAGGTTGTAACTTCTTTACTTATGCTTCGCAACCCCAAACTTTAAGGAACGACAACTTAGGTTTCTTACCAAACCACAATTCGTACGGTGTCGTTTCAACGGATTTAGATGGTGCCCTATTTAAAGTGAATGCGGCTGTCTCTAATGCATAGCCCCAAAACGATAGCGGTAAATCTGTAAGAGACATCATAGACCGAACCATATCTAAGAGAGTTCGATTACGACGTTCGGACACACCATTACGTTGTGGTGTTCCTGGCGGTGTCAATTGCGAAAGTATTCCACATTTCTTTAAATGCATGCCAAACTCGTAACTTAGATATTCACCTCCGCGGTCAGAACGCAGAAACTTAATCTTCTTGTTACGATGATTTTCCACTTCACTTTGAAATTCCTTAAACTTCTCGAAAGTTTTGGACTTATGTTTCATAAAGTAGACATACCCATATCTACTTAAGTCATCCGTGAAAGTGAGAACGTAACAGATATCCACCACGCGATGCTACACTCATTGGACCGCACACATCGGTATGTATTATTTCCAATAAGTCTGTAGCTCGCTCCATTGTACCAGAGAATGGAGTCTTAGTTATTTTTCCCATTAGACATGCTTCGCATCTTTCAAGTGATTCAAAATCAAGTGATTCAAGAAGTCCATCAGAATGGAGTTTCTTCATACGCTTCACTCCAATGTGACCAAGACGACAGTGCCACATGTATGTAGAATTATCATTCAATTTTGTTCGTTTAGCATCTATGTTGTGAACATGTGTATCACTACTATCGAGATTCAACAAGAATAAACCATTTATCTCAGGTGCATTACCATAAAAGATATTACTCATATAAATCGAACAACCTTTATTCTCAGACTTAAAAGAGTAACCGTCTCGCAATAAACAAGATCCAGATATAATGTTCATGCTTAACATAGGCACCAAATAACAATTATTCAAATTTAAAACTAATCCCGAAGGTAGATGTAGAGGGAGCGTGCCGACGGCGATCACATCAACCTTGGAGCCATTTCCAACGCGCATCGTCACCTCGTCTCTTGCCAGTCTTTGTTTATTCCGCAGCTCCTGTTTCGAGTTACAAATATGAGCAACCGAACCAGTATCAAATACCCAGGCACTACTACGATTACTAGTAAGATACACATCAATAACATATATATCAAATATACCTTTCTTCTTGATGTTGCCGTTCTTCAGATCCGCCAGGTACTTGGGGCAGTTACGCTTCAAGTGACCAGCACTCTTGCAGTAGAAGCACTCAGTTTCAGGCTTAGGACTAGCCTTGGGCTTCTTAGCAGGTGCGGCAGCTTTCTTGCCGTCCTTCTTGAAGTTGCCCTTGTTCTCAGGCTTGCCCTGTCTCTTGAAATTGGTGGTCTTATTGACCATCAACACTTGGTGCTCCTTCATGATCTCCACTTCAGCAGTTTTCAGCATGGACGATAGTTCAGGCAACGTCTTGTTCATGCAGTGCATATTGTAGTTCATCACAAAGTTCTTGTAACTTGGTGGCAGTGATTGGAGGAGACGGTGAATCCCCAGCTCATTAGGAATCGAAATCCCCAACTCTTGGAGCTTGTTTGCGTACCCAGACATGGTGAGCACGTGCTCGCTAACGGAGCTTCCCTCTTCCATCTTACAGTTAAAGAACTTTTCGGAGGCCTCATAGCTCTCCATGGCCGCGCGAGTCAAAAATTAGCCTGAGCTCCTTAATGATCTCGAACGGTTCGTGGTGCTCAAAACGCTTTTGGAGCTCTGCTTCTAAACCGTACAGGATGGCACACTGAACTGTGGAGTAATGATTTTTCCGAGTGGCGTAAACATTCTTTACGTCATCGGTGGCATCATCTGCAGGTGGGTCACCTAGCGGTGCTTCGAGCACATAGGTCAACTGACCAGCCCTGAGGACGATCTTCAGTCCACGGAACCAGTCCGTGAAATTGCTTCCATTGTTCTTAAGCTTTTCTTTCTATAGGAACGCATTGAAATTGATGGAGGGGGTCGCCATAATCTACAACAAGTTTGCAAGTAGTTTAGACTAAGTTTATGATAAATTAAGTTCAAATTTAATTCTTAAATTAACTAGGTGAACTCCCACTCAAAACAACATCCCTCACATTGTCTTAGTGATTACACGAACCAAGTCCACTACACCAAGTCCGATCTTCACGAGAGAAGATGTAGTTTCATCGGCGAACAATCTTCATGTTCATCATATCATTTATATGACTCATGCTCTACCTTTCGATATTCCGTGTTCCGAGACCATGTCTGTACATGCTAGGCTCGTCAAGATAACCTTAGTTTCCGCATGTGCAAATCTGGCTTGCACCCGTTGTATGCACACGTAGAATCTATCACATCCGATCATCACGAGATGCTTCGAAACGACGAGTCTTAGCAACGGTGCCAACTAAGGGTGAACACTTTGTTACTTGATATTTAGTGAGAGGGATCATATTATAATGCTACCGTCGCGATCTAAGCAATACAAGATGCATAAAGGATTAACATCACATGCAATTCATAATTAGTGTGATATGATATGGCCCTTTCTTCTTGCGCCTTTGATCTCATCTCCAAAGCACGAACATGACCACCATCATCACCAGCATTGCGTCAAGGTCAGTGGCGCCACTTCATGGTTGTCCATCATCACTAGCAACTATTACGACTACTTGGAATAAAGCTATTACAAGATGAATAGACACGCATGTCTTAATAGAATTAAAGACAACCATTAGGCTCCTGCCGGTTGCCATATTACAACAAGGATCATTGCATACATAAAATACAATCACAATCACATGATGGCCATATCACATCACAAAACCCCTGAAAAAACAAGTTAGACGCCTCTAATTTTCTTTGCATGTTTTACGTGGTTTGGGGCTTTCGAACAAGAACGGATCTTACCTACGAAACTGAACCACAACGTTGATACAAGTGCTATCAAAATTTGCAAAGTGTAAATTGGATCTATACTATGGTGGGAGAGATAGACACCCGCAAAGCCACTTGTGCAAAGCAAGTTACACGTCAAGCGTGGAGCAAGTCTCATGTGCGATGACATGTAAGGTTAGCCCGAGCCGCTTCATCCCACCATGCCGCAAGATGCAAAGTACACAAAGCAAAAGACGGCACGAGCACCAACGCCCACAACACCATTGTGTTCTACTCGTGCAACAGATCTACGCATAGACACGGCTCTGATACCACTGATGGTTCGTAGCATTGAAAACAAAAAAATTCTACCGCAAGAACGAACAAAACCCAGATCTAATCTAGATAAAAGCCAAGATCTAATCTATTAGACATGTGCAACGAGATAGATCTGTACTAACCCTTGTAGACACAAAAGCGTTATGAGATTAGATCTCGTGGTTGATATAGTCGATCACTTGCCGATCTCAAGATCGAGTGGACGATCCTTCCGGCGCCGCGTTCCGGCAGCGCTTCCGCAGTCGGTCACACGTGCGGAGTCGAAGCAGACATTCCTCTCCTCGTTCCAGCGAGCAGTAGAGGTAGTAGATCTCTCCACGGAATCCTAGCAGCACGACGGCGTGGTGGTGGTGGTGGAGTGGAGAATTCTGCAGGGCTTCGCCTAAGCCTGAGCAGAAAGAAGGAGGAGGAGAGAGGCGGCTTGGGGCAAGAGTGGAGGATCAAGGGGGGTGGCGCCTCCACCCCTCTATATAAAGAGGGAGGGTGCGGCCTAGGGTTCCCACCCCTAGGCCCACCCCTTAGGGCCGGCGCACCAAGGAGGTGGGGGGAGGAGTCCTCCCCCCCAAGTCTCCTCTTTAAATTTCCCTTATCTTATCTTATCTTGGTGTTCAAATAAACTCCAAAATATCTTCTAGAACCTTCCGGAACATTCCGAAACCTTCTAGAATCCTCATACAAACACTCCGGAACATTTCCTAACTCAGAAAAAGATCCCCATTATATGAATCTTACTCCCCGGACAATTCCGGAGCTCCTAGTGATGTCCCGAATCCAATCCGAGACTCCGAACAACATTCGGTCTCCAACGCACATTCCATATCTACTTAAAACAACTTCGAACCTTAAGTGTGTTACCCTACGGTTCGTGAATATGTAGACATGACGGAGACACCTCTCCGATCAATAACCATCAGCGGGATCTAGAGATCCATAACGGCTCCCACATACTCAACGATGAATTCGTGATCGATTGAACCATTAACATACGAAACCAATTCCCTTTGTCTCGCGATACTCTACTTATCCGAGGTTTGATCATCGGTATCTCCATACCTAGTTCTACCTCGTTACTGACAAGTACTCTTTACTCGTTCCGTCATATGTCATCCCTTGTGACCTAGTCACATACTTGCAAGATAACTAGATGACATTCCACCGAGAGGGCCCAGAGCATATCTATCCGTCGTATGGATGGAAAAATCCCAATCTTGGTCCATGCGCTTCAACACATACTTTCAGAATACCCAACGACACCTTTATGACCACCCAGTTACGAAGCAGTGTTTGATGTTATCAAAGTACCCATCCGGTGATGGTGATTAACACAACCTCATGGTCGAAGGATTAGGTCACTATGCATTTAAAAGCTTATAGCAATACGAACTTAATGACTTGATCTTATGCTACGCTTACTATGGGTGTGTGTCCATCACATCATTCTCCTAATGATATAACCTTGTTATTAATCACACTCTAATGTCCATGATCAGGAAACCATGATCATCAATTAATCAACAAGCTAGTTCGACAAGAGGCTTACTAGGGACTCTTATATGTTTACAAAACACACAAGTATTAGTGTTTCCTAATAATACAATTATAGCATAGGATGTAAACATTCATCATAAACAAAAAGATATAATAATAACCACTTTTATTATTGCCTCTTGGGCATATCTCCAACACCCCCCCTGCGAGCTCAGTTACAAGCAAGTTGCAACTAGCCCGCCGACGGGGTCCTCCCGGTTGCAATCAAGTCGGCGGAGCGCCAGTTATAACTAAGTTGCAACTAGCCCCTAGGCCTGTCGATGATGTCCCCCCAGTTACAAGCAAGTTGCAACTAACCCTCTTGGCGGGACCCCAATTACAAGCGAGTTCCATCTAGGCCACGACGGGAGCTCAAGGCCCATCGGGAGCCCAATTACAAGCAATTTGCAACTAAGGACCCAATTACAAGCCAGTTACAACCAGGCCTCGGCGGAAGCTCGATTACAAGCAAGTTGCAACTAGGTCCCGGCGGGAGCTCAGTTACAATCAAGTTGCCACTGGCCCCTTTGGTGGGCCCCTAGTTACAAGCAAGTTGCAACTAGGCCTCGGCGGGAGTTCAGTTACAAGAAAGTTGCAACTATCCCTCCGATGGGGTCCTCCCAGTTGCAATCAAGTCAGCGGAGCGCTAGTTACAAACAAGTTACAACTAGCTCCCAGGCCTGCTAACGGGTCCCCCAATTACAAGCAAGTTGCAACTTGGCCCCGACGGGAGCTCGGGGCCCATCGAGAGGCCCAGTTACAAGCAAGTTGCAACTAGGGCCCCAGTTACAAGCAAGTTGCAACTGCCCCCCCTCCCGCGCGCGACCTAAGTTACAAGCAAGTTGCAACTGGCCCGCCGATGAGCGCCAGTTACAATCAAGTTGCAACTAACCCCCCAGGCCTGCCGACGAGGTCCCCCCTAGTTACAAGCAAGTTGCAACTGGCCCTCTTGGCGGGACCCCAGCTACAAGCGACTTGCTACTAGGCCCCGACGGGAGCTTAGGGCCCATCGGGAGCCCAATTACAAGAAAGTTGCAACTAGGGCCCCAGTTACAAGCAAGTTTCAACTGGCCCGCCGATGGGGTCCTCCCGGTTGCAATCAAGTCGGTGGAGCGCCAGTTACAATCAAGTTGCAACTAATCCCCAGGCCTGCCGACGAGGTCCCCCCAGTTACAAGCAAGTTGCAATAGGCCCTCTTGGCGGGACCCCAGTTACAAGCGAGTTGCAACTAGGCCCCGACGGGAGCTTTGGGCCCATTGGGAGCCCAATTACAAGAAAGTTGCAACTAGGGCCCCAGTTACAAGCAAGTTTCAACTGGCCCCCGCGCGAGCTCAGTTACAAGCAAGTTGCAACTGTCCCGCCGACGGGGTCCTCCCGGTTGCAGTCAAGTCGGCGGAGCGCCAGTTACAATCAAGTTGCAACTAGCCCCCAGGCCTGCCGACGAGGTCAACCCAAGCAAGTTGCAACTACCCTCTTGGTAGGATCCCAGTTACAAGCGAGTTGCAACTGGGCCCCGACGGGAGCTCAGAACCCATCGGGAGCCCAATTACAAGCAAGTTGCAACTAGGGGCCCAATTACAAGCAAGTTACAACTAGGCCTCGGCGGAAGCTCGGTTACAAGCAAGTTGCAACTGTACCGCCGACGGGGTCTTCCCGGTTGCAATCAAGTCGGGCGGCGCCAGTTACAATCAAGTTGCAACTACAGCCCCAGTTACAAGCAAGTTGCAACTAGCCCCGGGTCCCCAATTACAAGCAAAGTTACAACTAGGCCCCGACGGGAGCTCAGTTACAAGCAAGTTGCAACTGTCCCACCGACGGGGTCCTCCTGGTTGCAATCAAGTCGGCGGACACCAGTTACAATCAAGTTGTAACTAGCCCCCAAGCCTGCCGACGGGGTCCCCCAGTTACAAGCAAGTTGCAACTGGCCCTCTTGGTGGGGCCCCAGTTACAAGCTAGTTGCAACTGGGCCCCGACTGGAGCTCAGTGACAACTATAAAATATCAAGGGAAAAAATAAAGAAAGAAAAATAAAAGAGGATACAACAAACCTATAAATCAGCAAATGAACTTACGACTAGAATGAAAAAAAAAAATTTGTCGGCGCAAATCGTGAAACCAATCTCACCGGCACTCTAAGCATCAAGAAAAATAAAAAAATCCTCTAGCAATCTACCATTGCAGAATTATGTTGCCGGTGAAAAAAAGAAACTAATAATAACCAACCATAATAAAATGGGACATGAGCACATAAAACAATTACAGACACAAAAAAGCAGACACATACGTCGTCACATAAAAGACGAGTAAATAAAACTTAGTTCAGACACAACATGCAACCGAGACTTAACTAATTGTCAATGGCCTAAGAATTATGAGAACCGAAAAAGTAACAACCTATAGCTGGCTCAATGAAAAAGGAAAAAAGCCAAACAAAAGTTTAGAAAAAAAATGCACAACTACAATGAAGTAGCAATTCGCTTTTAGAAAAAGTGTGTCTAAACTCTTTTCAGTGCATAGATTCACTTCAAATCTACACAATTAACCTAAAAACATATTATATAATGAATCATAGGAGGTACATGTTACTAATAGAAGTGAGATCAGTATAGTACAAAATTTGCAGTCTAAAATATCGTCCTAGCAGTAAAACAATGGCAACTATAAAAATCTAGAGACAAAAAAAATAGAACCAGCAAAGAAAAAATTGAAAAATTGAAACTCGATCGAACAACCAACTCAAATAGTTAAGCTAAAAATTTACCTGAAGAATAGAAAATAACTGCTGGCAAAAAAAAAACAGGAAAAAACAAATCTCGCCGATCGGTGACAACATACAGAATAAAGCCCACATAAAAAACAGAAAACGGGCCGCACAGCCACGGAGAGTCAGCACGCAACGCGGGGTCACAGCCGCACAACCGCACAGCAGCGCGCGCGAGACAGAGCCGCACGGCAGCGGGAAAAAAAGCAGCGCGCGGACACGGAAAAAAAATCTACTTTGCACTGATCCTAAAGCAAAAAATCCGACGGTGCATTAGGTGACTGAGACTTAACTAATTCTCAGGCGCCTGAGAATTAGCAAATCTGTTTTTTTATTATTTCCCCGTCGTTCCCGCTCCTAGCTCGCGCGCAACTCCATGGACAACATTGTTTCTTTCCTCCGGCCCTTTGCTAACGTCGCACAACCTCAACTTACTTCACACGATATTTATCCTGTCTCTCCCCCTCCCCTCGCCACAGTAGTCAGGAGCCCTCTTCGCCGGACCGGGCTGAACCCGAGCATCTCCGGCCGGCTTGCCGGCCGTAGATGACGGAGGGGAGGCGCCGGAAGTAGTCTAAGGTAGGGTCTTGGGCTATATGCCCGTAGTTTGGAGCGTGATTTAGATCCTGGCCAGATCTGGATCTTAGGGTTCCGTCGCCGTCGGCTTTTCCTCCGGCTGGAGGTGCTCGCGCCGGCGAGGACCAACATCTCCGGTTTAATAAGGCTGTTGTGGGCTTCCCTTTGGTGTGGATCCGCGACTCAGTGTCCTCAGTCCCTGGCCGGCCGTGGTGGCAAGGAGGGGCGGTGGCCTGGGTGGTGCGCGGTGGAGTCGTCTCCTCTGGCCGGCCATGATGGCGAGGAGGGGGATGGCGTCCCTGCTTTCTCCAGCGATGCGGAGGCAGTTCGTCGGCTTCTCCGTCTCGGGCATCTCGGCGTTGCTTGCCTGATTCATCGAGCCATGGTGGCTCTGTCTTAGGAGCTAGGCTCTGAGGTGCTTCCTGGCGGAGAGGTGTTCTGGAGCTTCTCTCCGGCGATTCCCTTGGAGATAGGTCTCGTCAACGCGCCAGACCCAATGGCAGCAGGGCTGACGCTCCTCTGATGCTCTGCTCCTGGTGTTGGTTGCCCTGTGGCATGGGTGTGGCCGACGCCGGAGCATCGTCGTTGATCTGGAGGAGGATGAGGACGAAAGACTTGATTGCTTTTTTCAAGTTTTCTTCTAGGTCCTTAGTGCAAATTTTAAGGCCTCTATATAATTTTTACTTTTTAGGCATTTTTTAACTCCAGTGACTTGAATGCAGCAATATGTCAGGTGCGCACCCGTTCCCGTTCAAAAAAAACTCACTTCACACGAATAGCGGCTGAATGGCAAGGAAGCAGCACATAATGAATCTCAAGTACTCCCTCCAAAATGTTTTAACTTTGTGAAAAACGTGTAGCTAGACTCTTTTACTACTCCATCCGACCCATATTAATTGACTTGAATTTATCTAGATTCGGATATATCTAGTATTAAAATATGTCTAAATACATTCGAATCTAGACAAATTCGTGTCAACTAATATAGGTCGGAGGGAGTATTTAGATGCACTCCAAAACTAAATAAACCTAAACATTAAAAGAGATCTAGATACACTTTATTCTTAAAGCTAAAACATCTTATATTTCAAAACGGAGGAAGCACTAGGTACATAAGCTTGAACTGATAATTTCCAACCTGGCATGAAGCTTTTTAGCAAATGAGCGGGCATTTCGTGGTTGGTTGCAAGTTAAAACTACTTCTTCGGTCCCAAAAGACCTAAAAATAAGTAACTTAAGTTTGTCTACATCGACATGCATTCTATAGATAAACTCAAGTCACTTATTTTAGGAACGAGCGAGCAATAATAATGTATCCTGCAAGAGTTTGGGAGAAAATGGACGCTGGGAAAGATGCTCTCCCACCGTCCCACGTAGGAGTAGATGTCTCGTGCCCTTCTCTGCCCCCACGCAAATCAGCCGCTTAATTAACGTCTCCACAGGCAGTTGCGTGCCAAATGAGGTCTGAGTCAAAGCCTGCAGACCGAATAGCGAAGCAGTATGAGGGACGTCGAACTAGGTGTGGCGCGGGATTGGATTTTCGATCGTCTTAACCCCAGAGTTAGGCCTATATAAAGAGGCGGCAAGTTCAGCCCTAAGCACCAAACCATGTCGGTACCGAGAGCTCGCAGTTTGGCCACAGTGGCGACGGCCATCGTGGCCGTCCTGGCCGCAGCACTCGCCACCTCCGTTCGAGCCCAGCAGTGCGGCATGCAGGCCGGCGGCGCGTTGTGCGCTAACTGCCTCTGCTGCAGCCAGCACGGATACTGCGGCAGCACCCCCGACTACTGCGGCGCCGGCTGCCAGAGCCAGTGCAGAGGCTGTACCCCCGTGCCACCTACTGCCCCTCCTCCACCTGCTGTACCCCCTCCACCGGCCGTCCCCTCTCCCCCTGCAGGCCCGGGCTTGGGGTCGATCTTGTCCAGGGAGCACTTTGAGGAGATGCTCCTCCACCGCAACAACCAGGCCTGCCTTGCCCGCGGGTTCTACACCTACGAGAAGTTCCTCGAGGCCGCTGCGGAGTTCCCGGACTTCGTCGGGGAGGGGCTGAGCACCGAGCTACGGAAGCGAGAGGTGGCTGCGTTCCTTGGCCAGACGTCCCACGAGACCACCGGCGGGTGGGCAGATGCGCCTGACGGCCGCTTCGCGTGGGGCTACTGCTGGAAGCGGGAGCGCAACCCGGGGTCCGACTACTGCGATCCCAGCTGGCCGGAGTGGCCATGCGCGCCCGGCAAGGTGTACATCGGCCGCGGCCCCATGCAGCTCTCCTGGAACTACAACTACGGCCAGGCGGGGCGCGCGCTCGGCGTGGACCTGCTGAACAACCCAGACCTGGTTGAGACGGACCAGGCGCTGTCGTTCAAGACGGCGCTGTGGTTCTGGATGACCCCGCAGGGAAACAAGCCGTCGTCGCACGACGTGATCACGGACCAGTGGACGCCGACGCCCACGGACATCGCTGCCGGCCGCGTTCCGGGGTACGGTGTGATCACCAACATCATCAACGGCGGGCTGGAGTGCGGGATCGGATATGACGGCCGTGTGGCCAGCCGGATCGGGTTCTACCAGCGTTACTGCGGCATCCTCGGCGTCGACACCGGGATCAACCTCGACTGCTACAACCAGAGGCCGTTCTACAGCTCGTTCACGGCTGGGCTCGCGGCGCAGTGAAAAACGGCCGGCACGGACCGGCGAAGTACTAGTACTGTACGTGTGATGACCAGGAATTTTGTAGTCCTGTGTAATGGGGTGAGAGCGTGTTGCATTGACCACGTGGAAGCTCCCCCGCATCAGAATAAAATAAATAAAGCTAGTAGTTGTTTTTCTTTCGGGGAAGAGTCTGTTGTTTCGGCTAAAAAAATTTAATAATACATTTTATTTAATCATTTCGAGTTATAATATGCGATTTGAGAAAAATTCAAATCTAGCACATAGTCGAGGTCCGGCCACACAGACTGGGCAGGCGGTTTGGCCTCCACCGACTGGACCATTAGGTGTAGGCTAAATACTGACTGGCCACCCCGACTGCAATGGACGTGCAACGCCCAGTCCAGATAGGGTGGCCCAAACCGACTAGGCCATTAGGTCTGGGCCACACCGACTGGACCCAGTCGAGCTAATCGCCGCAATTTGGCTACATGATCGCGGTTACGTAGCGTAAACAACCACCGATTCCTACAAATTGTCCCCTTTTTTCTCCTGTCACGGGTTCCCGCCACTTTGTCCCGCCTATTCCTCCCACCACTGATTTTTGCCACTTTGTCCTGCCACCGATTCCAGCCATTTTCTCCCGCCGAGTGATTCTATAAAAATCCTGGCACCGATATGTTTTCATTCACTAGTTCATCGGTTGCTCCTCTTCTCTCTTCCCTCGATTTCACCATGAGTGTGCCTTGTTCAGACCCTGGCCATAGGCCCAGGAAGATGAAAGATGCAAGGTTACCACTGAAGGTGAGAACGGAGCGTTGTTGGTGTGGCCATTTTCCAAGGTGAAGGAGAGCGAAGATTTCTCTGCTAAGATGGTCATGAAGTTTTTCATGTGCGCCAATTATGAACAAAACCCGCCCTTCAAGCTAGTTCGTCGTTCCAAAGGACTCCAGAATGTTCTGAAAGCATGATGAATATGCCTATTTTATGTCATTTTTTCTTTTATTCATGTCATTAATGTGGTTGCAGTCTCCTCCTCCTCCTCTCTGCAAGTGGTACCATTGGATTGACGCAGAGCAGTCATCTTGGGCCGTGCAGGAGATCAAGGATTAGACGGCGTGGATGGGCTAGCTTTCACGCTGAGAAACTTGCCGAAAAAATTATCACGCAGGAGAAGGAGCGAGATATATATATATATATATATATATAGAGAGAGAGAGAGAGAGAACTGAAAGAATTAAGAGAGGAACAAGCTAGGAAACGTGAGATGAATAGGAGGAGGGAGGAAGAGCAACGCATGAAAGAGGTGCGCAAAGAGGCCCGTACGGCTGAAAGGCAGAGAATAAGGGAAAGGGCTACTGAGGCACAGTCAGCATAAGAACGTGGGGACAAGACCGGGAAATACCCCGATGGACTCGGGACAGTTAGTGAAGGAGATATGCCCTAGAGGCAAATAATAAATAGGTTTTTATTGTCATATGTCAATTGGTTAATAATAGTTTCATATTGTGCTATAACTGTATTAATATGAAACATTAATACACGTGTGGTATGTAAACAAACTATGTCTCTAGTTGCCTCTAGCGAACTAGTTCATTAGTCATGAGGATGATCTAGGGTTTCGAGATCATGGCATTTATGCGAACTGACAATGAGGTCACGTCATTAGTTGAATAATGTGATAGACAAACAACCCAATCAGTTGTATCTTAATGAGATCTAGTTACAAAGTTCACCATTAATGATAAAACTAAGAAAACCTCACAACCTGTCCTTAGACTGTGAGATAATGCAAATCACCGTTCTGGAGGGAGCTTTGATGGTTATCAAGTATCACACCGTGACTGGGTGATCGAAAATGTGCTACTCAGGTTTCCCAAAGGAGCGCGTAGAGGAGTACATATCAAGACCAGGATTTACCAATCCATGTAACAGATAGATACATATATGGCCATCTCGATGATGTTGCATTAACGAAGCTTGCAAGCATGTGACTAGGTCACGGAATGCAACGACGCGGAAACGAGAAAACAAGTTATGGAGATACCGTAGATCAAATCTCGAACAAACTAGGTATCAAGTGGCAAAGGGAATGGGAAACGACTGTTTACGGTTCAAACGACATTATCATCGTGGAATGCACAGGGGTCATTATGAGCATCCCGGTCCCTCTATTGATCATTGATGGAGATCATGTCTGTGCCATTCCTGAGCCGTGGGGAAATACACTTAAGGGTACGATGAGCTAGAGATCCTCTGTAAGTTGGAATCAAAGTAGAGAAAGAGAAAGCTGGAATTGTTCCGCGAAGAGATCCGAAGTTGTCCGAGGAAAGGAATAAAGGAAAAGACCAGAAAAGTGTTTTCGAATAAATGAGAATTTAAATATATATTTATTATATGTTAATTATGAATTAATATATTCTAAATAATATTTAAATTAAGATTTATAAAAGCAACTTTAATATTAGGCCAAATCCCCGGAGGGAAATAGCATAGAGAAAAAGGTGTGGGAAAAGGAAAAAAGAAATAGCCCAGCCCACGTGGGCGGCGGATAACAGCCGTCGCACAGGGTGGACTGTAGCCGCTGGCTGCCGCCACAGCGGGGCCACTCGACCCTAGCCCAGCGAGTACACAGGGGAGCGGGCAGGCCAGGCCACCGCGGGCCGCAGCTGACCGCCAGCCCGCCTGGGCAGGCCGGCGCCAGGCCCACCCGGGGTAAGGAGCTGGGAAGCTCGGCACTAGACCGGTGGGCCGGCGCGCACCAGACCGGCCCATCCGGGTCACCGCCGCTGCAGGCTGCTGGTGGGGCGTGGGGTGGGCCATGACCAAAGGCCCACCTGGCCGGTGCAACCTTTCTAGCTCCTGCTCAGTGCTGCTGTTTAACTATTGGGCTAAGATGCTGGCCCATCCGGCTGTTAGCCCGAAAATCCTATTATTTCCTTTATCAATCAGTCCCACATGGCTTAGCCTTTGAGAAAGGCACACCCCCTTAGCCTATATAAAGGGGTGCCCATGGGTGGGAATAAAACACACCAATATTTGGAGAAGTCCTTTGGTTGACTTTCTTCTTCCCTCTCTCTTCCGTCTCCATGCGTTGACACGGTCCCAAGTAAGGATTGTCCATGCAAGAGACACCGCACCTGCAGCACGCCGTTGCAATGCAGGGATTCCAAGCCGGGTATCTACTTCTGCACTCCTGGCAGGGATCAAGGAGTCGGAGGACGTCATCATATACCATATGTGTACGAAACCATGAGGGGCCTCACTTGAGGCACCTTAGATGTCGTGAGCCAGAGTTGCTACACGATGAAGAAGGAGCAAGGGGTGACCTGCGAGGAGCTTCGCGACCTTGAGATCGGCTACGAGTTCGACTACTTCAACCACGTTCCCCTCGGAAAGTTAACCACGTACGATCTATAAGGGTATGTATTCTATATGCTCCGGTCGTTACCGCATTACTACATAAATAGATCTTGGGCGTATTAGATTTCCAACGTAGGAAAGTTTTTGTTTTCTGCTGCGGAACCCTTCAATGGTATCAGAGCCGACCTATGCGTAGGAGTGTTGTACGACCAGTACGCATAAGTTTTGTGCGAGCATTGATCCCTTAGTTGTTACCCTCTAACGTGTACTTGTTCATATCGCAGTATTGTTTGATGAAGTGGCCCGGACCGACTTTACGCGTCTAACTTTGCAATCCTTGTTTGTGTGTCTTGCTTTTAACAAGACAATTGTTCATATGAATAAGTTACAAGCCAGTTGTACTATTCTTATCAATAATACCTTTATGGTCGCATTACGGTTATAAATGAGTTATTCTCATCACTATGTTAATGATAATAGTTTAAGCATTTATAAAGGATTAGAATGCTAAAAGATATCCAAAGTTTAATTATGATATGGCACTATAGTTTAAGTCATTTTGGTTATTGCATGTTCTTCATTACAAATGAATATCGGGGTCTTAGATTCTTAATCTAGAGACTTTGCAAAACCATGCCTCGTTGGGCAGAATGACTAAAAACTCCGCATTCTGGTAAAACGGTGATATGCAAAGAAATGTTGAATCTTATACATAGTGATGTATCGTATTGTCAACAAGTATTGGAAATCATTAGTTAATTGTGGACTTAAGTGAATAAGCATATTTACTTAATGAAACATGAGTTTGAAACGATTTTAATTGTTCAAATGAGTTCACAACAAAGTGGGATACTGAAATTAACAAGAATACAAAGTCTCTTCGATTTGATCGACATGACTAAAGTATTTAAGTTAATTTTGGCATAAAATTACATGTGAAAGATGTTTCACAAATTATGATAATTGGATGAATTTCAAAGTGTATTGAAATGTCTAAACATCATAATCATTATGTATTAAGATACATATGGTATTATATTATCTCTTATCGGGGTTATAGTTATCATTTAGAGTTAAAGATCGAAATGAGCAAAAACACTCGTTTGAAATACAAAGGAACATCTAAAGATTCGTGGAAACAACACCATAAGTGTTATGGCATGTTCGAGTTTCTGGAGATTTCGATAAGTTGAAATCATGGCGAATAAACAAGTCTTTCTACAGCGTTCTTAGGAAGCTATGAATGCATCTTCCACAAGGGGCAAACCTGATATTGTCCAAAGTTGATGTGTCTTGATGAAAATACAGGTGGAAGAAAGTAAAAGATCAAAACAAGGTACATGACCTTACCTCCAAATTGTTGAGTGGCGCAACAGAATTTGTTTCGTGAAACCGGACTCTACAAATACAGGAGAAACTAATGATAATGATCATAAAAGTTTCAGCGAATACTTTTACTAAAGAAAGTATGATTCAACTATATATTCTACAAGTTTGTGGAATTATATTGTTGATTCACAGGTCATGTTTTGAACAAGACATATACGAAATACAAAGAAGCGTGATAAACCTAAGTGTGGGAAATAAATGGTCATTGAAATCTTGCTAGTGGAATTCTCGATTTGATGGTGATCAAGGAATTTTGGAATATCTAAGATTATCGAGAGGACCTGGATTTGAGTGGGAGAAAATTAGCTTGGCTAAATCATAATATGTAGCTACCATATTTTTGAGTGGTAGCTAAGTGAAATCCCTAGATCTCAAATATGGATGCAATATTTGAGTGGGAGCGTGAAATCATTCTAGGATATGCGGATGACATATATGAATTATGTGATTAGTGTTAATACATTTAAGTAGGTAAATAAGTATGAAGTTGAAAGTTATTAAACAATGAGATCTATCGAGATAGATTGGTAAGTTTAATAAAAATCAAATGTTGAATGCTTCTTGGACTTAATTCTGAAGATGTTCAGAATGTCCTAAGCAAGATTCTGAAAAAGTTTAGAATGGAACAAGGTAACAAAGAAGTTCTTACTATATGAAGCATTATCTTAGTATTACAACGATGGTTAAAAAGGAAGAAAGAGATGTGTTACATATCCTATGCATCGGTCATAGTATCTTCCATACAACCATATTGTATACTCGACGTAATGTGACCCAAAGTTCTGGTTGGAAGGACAAGCTCTTAACTATAATAACTTGTCTTGAAGTGATTCTTGAGTTAATCACTGAACTAGAATTAAGTTTGTACTTAAATGGCAAGAAGCAAAGTAAGTGGCATAGTTGCATTTCATGCACTGGGATCTACATAGATATAGAAGTATAAAGGCTCCATCTGATGTGATGTATATTGTTATGGCGGGGCTAGTTCGCTTTTAACATAGAATGATGTGTCCCAGAGCATAGTGCCCATGAGAAAGCCCTCGAGGTTGATCTAAAGTCACTCTAGGCTCCTAGAAACCGGCCACATTCTGCAGCCATAACTGCTATATATACACAAAGGATTGCAAAGTGTGTTCCGGAGTTTAGATGACAATAGTGAAAACAACTGTCATTATAAACACTAGAAACAAAGTCTCACTTCATCGCCAAATGAACACTTCATCCCATTATAAGATAATGGTGTGAATGTCAAAGTTAGGAAGACATTAATGATTTGCAAAGACATAATGATCTGGTAAAACAGAACATGGGCATAACATTTTCCATAAGCAGGCATGATCAATAAACTCATATGTGATATGGTTTGTGATGAGTAAAATGCGAGCGAGATATTTGTACTCTAGTGCAAGTGGGAGACTGAAGGAGATATGCCCTAGAGGCAAATAATAAATAGGTTTTTATTGTCATATCTCAATTAGTTCATAATAGTTTCATACTATGCTATAACTGTATTAATACGAAACATTAATACACGTGTGGTATGTAAACAAACCGTGTCTCTAGTTGTCTCTAGCGAACTAGTTCATTAGTCATGAGGATGATCTAGGGTTTCGAGATCATGGGCATTTATGCCAACTGACAATGAGGTCATGTCATTAGTTGAATAATGTGATAGACAAACAACCCAACCAGTTGTATCTTAATGAGATCTAGTTACAAAGTTCACCATTAATGATAAAACTAAGGAAACCTCGCAACCTGTCCTTAGACTGTGAGATAATGCAAATCACCATTCTAGAGGGAGCTTAGATAGTTATCAAGTATCACACCGTGACTAGATGATCGAATAGGTGCTACTCAGGTTTCCCAAAGGAGCGCTTAGAGGAGTACATATCAAGACCAGGATTTGCCAATCCATGTAACAGATAGATACATATGTAGCCATCTCGGTGACATTGCATTAACAAATCTTGCAAGCGTGTGACTGGGTCATGGAATGCAACGACACGGAAATGAGAAAACAAGTTCATCGGTAACAAGATCGAATGAAGTTATGGAGATACCGTAGTTCAAATCTCGGGTGAACTAGGTATCAAGTGGCAAAGAGAATGGGAAACGACTGTTTACGGTTCAAACGACATTATCATCGTGGAATGCATAGGGGTCATTATGGGCATCCCGGTCCCGCTATTGATCATTGATGGAGATCATGTATGTGCCATTCCTGAGCCGTGGGGAAATACACTTAAGGGTACGATGAGCTAGAGATCCTCTGTAAGTTGGAATCACAGTAGAGAAAGAGAAAGCTGGAATTGTTCTGCGGAGAGATCCGAAGTTGTTCGAAGAAATGAATAAAGGAAAAGACCGGAAAAGTGTTTTCGGATAAATGAGAATTTAAATATACATTTATTATATGTTAATTATGAATTAATATATTCTAAATAATATTTGAATTAAGATTTATAAAAGCAACTTTAATATTAGGCCAAATCTCCCGAGGGAAATAGCATAGAGAAAAAGGTGCGGGAAAAGGAAAAAGAAATAGCCCAGCCCACGTGGGTGGCGGATAACAACCGCTGCACAGGGCGGACTGCAGCCGCTGGCTGCCACCACAGCGGGCCACTCGACCCCGGCCTAGCGGGCACACGGGGGAGCAGGCAAGCAAGGCCGCCGCGGGCCGCAGTTAACCGCCAGCCCGCCTGGGCAGGCTGGCTCCAGGCCCACCCGGGGTGGGGAGCTAGGCGCTGGACCGGTGGGCCGGCGCGTGCCAGACCGGCCCATCCGGGTCGCCGCAGCTGCAGGCTAGTGGTGGGGCGCAGGGTGGGTCGCGGCCAAAGGCCCACCTGGCCGGTGCAGCCTTTCTAGCTGATGCTCAATGCTGCTGTTTAACTATTGGGCTAAGATGCTGGCCCATCCGGCTATTAGCCCGAAAATCCTGTTATTTCCTTTATCAATTAGTCCCATATGGCTTAGCCTTTGAGAAAGGCACACCCCCTTAGCCTATATAAAGGGGTGACCATGGGTGGGTGGGATTAAAACACACCTATATTTTGAGAAGTCCTTTGGTTGACTTTCTCCTTCCCTCTCTCTCTCATCTCCATGCGTTGGCACGGTCCAAAGTAAGGACTGCCATGCAAGAGATACCACACCTGCTGAATGAGTTATGCCCTAGAGGCAAATAATAAAGTGTATTGTTTGATATATCTCCTATATGTTCATAATGCGTTTCATACTGTGCTATAACTGTGTTAATACGAAACGTTAATACACGTGCGGTATGTAAACAAACCGTGTCTCTAGTTTCCTCTAGTGAACTAGTTCATTGGTCATGAGGATGATCTGGGTTTCAAGATCATGGGCATTTATGCCAATTGACAATGAGGTCACGTCATTGGTTGAATGACGTGATAGACAAACATCCGATAGTTGTATCTCAATGAGATCTAGTTATAAAGTTCACCATTGATGATAAACGCACGAAACCTCGCAACCTGATCCTTAGACTGTGAGATAATGCAAATCACTGTTCTGGAGGGAGATTAGATGGTTATAAAGTATCATACCGTGACTGGGTGATCGAAAAGGTACCACTCAGGTTTCCCAAAGGAGCGCGTAGAGGAGTACATATCAAGACCAGGATTTGCAAGTCCATGTAACGGATAGATACATATGTGGCCATCTCGGTGACGTTGCATTAACGAAGCTTGCAAGCGTGTGACTGGGTCACGGAATGCAACGGCATGGAAACAAGTAAACAAGTTCATCGGTAACGAGATCGAACTAAGGTATGGAGATACCAAAGATCAAGTTTCGGATGAACTAGGTATCAAGTGGCAAAGGGAACGAGAAACGACTATTCACGGTTCCAGCGATAAGATTCGTGGAATGCACGGGGGTCATCATGGGCATCCAGGTCCCACTGATGATCATTGAGGTGAGAGGATTCTCAATCATGTCCATACTATTCCCAAACCGAAGGATCTCACGCTTAAGAGTGGCGGCGTGATACGCTGCTAATGTATCCATAATTTTTGATGTTCCATGCTTGGTTTTATCTACTTTCTTGTGTTTTGTTCCAACTTTGGAGTAATTTCTATACACTTTCTTGGACTAACCTATTAATAAGTGCCACAGTGCCAGTTGCCTGTTTTCTGCTGTTTTTGGTTCCAGGAAAGTCAGAAAATCAATATTCTCAGAATTGGCCCGGACAAAAGCCAAAGTTGATATTTTACCGGAAGACTCACGGAGCCAGAAGACGAGACGGAGAGGGTCCACAGGGTGGCCAAACCACCCCTAGGCGCGACCCCCCATCGGCCACGCCAGGGCATGGTGTGGGCCCCCTGGCTACCCACCGACTTTGCCTCTTCGCCTATAAGATGCCTCCCGATGCAAAAACCCTAAATCGTCAAGCCTCCAGCCACGAAAAGTTCCACAGCACCGCCGCCACTGAAGGGGAGATTTGGGGGACATAAATTCTCTGTTTCGGCACCCTGCCGGGACGGGGAAGTGCCCCCGGAGCCATCTCCATCGACTCCACCACCATCTCCATCGCCGTTGCTGATTCCCATGATGATGAGGGAGTAGTTCTTCCTCGAGACTAAGGCTTCTACCGGTAGCTATGTGTTCATCTCTCTCTATGCATGATCAGTTGGTGATCATGAGCTTTGTAATCAAGTAGATCTACCTTGCTATTCAAGTGCTTTAATAGATCTTTGCTCTCCCCATGTGTGTGAAGTTGACAGTGTGCACACCATGGGCTAGAGATTACAAATACTTGTTATGAGTTATATTCGGAGTTGGATGTCTTTATGAAATTGTGGTGTTTGTTGGAACCATCTAGTGCTCAAGGTGACAGTGTGGGGTTATCTAGATGGGTAAAGCGGACTTTAAGGTGTGTTGTTATAGCCCTACCATGGATTAGAGTGTCCAACCGGAGATTAGTTCAGAGTAGTATCATAAAGAAGAATATATTTATATGAGAGTGTTCACTAGTGAAAGTATGATCCCTAGGCCTTGTTTCTAAACATTGAAACACCGTTTGCAATTAGATATGTTACATGTTTGCTTGCTTCCATCTTTATTTCAGTTTGCCTTTAGTCTCTTTCACGCCATCAAGCTATTTTCTAGCACCATTGTCTTATATCCATACCACTTGTATTTTACTATCTCTTCGCCGAACTAGTGCACCTATACACCTGACAAGTGTATTGGGTGTGTTGGGGACACAAGAGACTTCTTGTATCTTAATTGCAGGGTTGCTTGAGAGGGGATACCTTTGACCACTTCCTCCCTGAGTTCGATAAACCTCGGGTAATCCACTTAAGCGAAAACTTGCTGCTGTTCTACAAACCTCTGCACTTGGAGGCCCAACAACTGTCTACAAGAATAGAAGTGCATAGACATCAAGCTATTTTCTGGCGCCGTTGCCGGGGACTAAAGAAGAAGAAGCTCCCACGTCAACCACGCGCCAGCAACTATTTTTTGGCGCCGTTGACGGGAGGTAAGGTAAAAGGTACTCACATCCTCCGGTGTGAGTGCTCGAAGTTATTTCCTTTAAATTATGCAATTTTGTCTTTTTGTTTCTTGTTTTCACTAGTTAGGCTTAATGGAAAATAATAAAAAAATTAGAGAGCTTTATAGTATTTATCTTGAGTTAGGACATGACGTGTTTGAAGAGAAAATTAAAAAACCTATGGAACTTTATTTGCATGCTAATAGCAACGTTATTAGTATGAATTCTTTGAATACCATTATTGCTAATGCTATGGAAAAGGCTAAACTTGGGGAAGCTAGTTTTTATGAAATTGATCTTTTTAGTCCCCCAAGCACGGAGGAGAAAAGTTAGTTTGATGATACTATGCCTCCAATATATGATGATTACAATGATGAATATGATATTTTTAGTCCACCTACCATTGAGGAGGAAATTAATTATGACTACAATATGCCTCCTATATTTTATGATTATGGTGATGAGAATAATAATGATAGCTATGTTGTTGAATATGCTCCCACTACAATTAATAAGAATGAATATGTTTATGTGGAGAGTATTAATTCTTTTATGCATGTGGCTCATGATAAGAATGTTTTATGTGATAGTTATATTGTTAATTTTATTCATGATCCTACTAAAAGTTATTATGAGAGAGGGAATAATAGTTTTATGTATCTCAACAATATTAAGTTTCCCCTCTTTATGTTGAAAGTTTTGAAGATGCACTTGTTTTGCTTTCCTATGCTTATTGCTTTGTGCTTCCTTGACTTGTTTCTTTACAAAATTATTTTGCATAGGAAGTGGGTTAGACTTAAATGTGCTTTGAATTTGCTTCTTGATGCTCACTTTTACTTCAATTCATATTTCCTATGTGAGCATCTTCTCAAACTATCATGCCTAACTTAAAGGGGTTAAAGAAAAGTACTTATTGGGAGATAATCCAAAAGTTTTAGATGAGTCTTGGAAGTTATTACCTCTGTAATAACCGCTCCTTATCCTTTTTATTTTATTTTTGTGCCAAGAGTAACCTCTAATGAGAGAGAAGTAATTCTTGGTAAAGTTGTTGTCCCGAAAAAAAATTCTGTTCTTCACCATAAATATTCGTGTAAAATCTCTGTACGTCCTTTTGAGGCGTGAATTTTTGTGCTTCTGACCCAGGTTGTTATCTAACTTTCGCTAGTTCAACACTTGTTGATTTGAGCAACATAAGGTCTTCGAAAAAATTCGTCTTTACCTGCTGGTCTGTTTTGACAGATTTCTACCATGATTTGCATTAGCCTCTTAATCTCTTTCTCTTTGAGTTCACTTTGATCATTTGAACTTTTTAAAGGAAGTGCTACAGTAGCTTGTGTTTTAATGGAAGTTTTATTGGTGTTGGAACTGAACCTAAAGACCTATTATCTTGAGTGCACTAATGTTGCTAATAAAGATCGTGTGAAGTTTTGTATGAAGGAAAAATTTCAGGTGTATGGAAGAAATGAGTAATGAGATGAAGAATGGACTAAAGCTCAAGCTTGGGGATGCCACGCGTGTCACCCCAAGAAATATCCAAGAAGTACAAGCGTCAAAGCTTGGGGATGCCCAAGGCATCCCCCTTCTTCATCAATAAAAATTCCAGGTTTCTTCCAAACACTTCATTTTTATTGTTGCATGCACAATTGTGTTGTTCTTGGAGCGTCTTATTTTTCATTTTCATTTTGGTTTTTCGTTTGCTTGGTTTTCTTAGTTTGCTGAATAAATTGGTTGGACCCCTCTTTCATACATTGGTTTTCAAATAGTTTGATTTGGATTGGAAAAGAGTAGGAAAGTTCATGCTTAAGTGGTAAAGAGAGCTTGTTTTTTACTGTGACCTATGCTTTGCCATGCCATGATTGATATTGTTTTGGCTTTATACTTAGTATTCTTTTCTATAGCATGACTTGTTATAAACAATTGAGGTTTCTTAATGTGCCTTGGAAGGATCATACGTTGTTTTAGCATATTAAAGCATAGTATCGTGGTATTATCCCTTGATGCTTTATTTGGGTTGACTTGCACATGCTCACACCATGTTATGACTATCCAAAGTCACCATAAGCCTTTATGATCCTTTAGTTTTCAACTTGTAGTATCACTTTATGCTTTGATTAATGATGTGTTGTCGCTCTGCATGATTATGGCCATTATTGCTCTCTTAGTTTGTCGCTCCCAGTCTTTTGCTAGCCTCTGTAACCAAGTATGAGTTCCACTCATGCATCCAATTCCTTAAACCAAGTTATTCCAAAAGAGTCCACCATACCTACCTACTAGCATATGCTATTCCAAGTATATTCATGTTTTTATCTACCTTTCGAATTAAACTTTTTATGAGAAAACTAGTGATTAAAGCTCTCACGAACTTGATGGCATACTTTACTTTTCTTGCCCTTAATAAACTTGAACCATTGTGTTGTCTATGTTATATATGCTTGCACTTATTTGTTGGGGATTAGCAGAACCATGTTGTCATGGGGAACGCTTTCAACATTGCACTTGTACTTTGTACCTAGTTGATATCATGCTCTTTTGTCCATGGATGTCGTCGGTGTAAAATGAAAGGGGAGCTTGTAAGTCCATGGAGTTATGTATATGTGTTAGAGAAACGCCTGGGCCGCTGGTCTAATCCATGTTGTCATGGTGGAAACCTGCAGCGTAACCATAATGAGGTGTCTATGAAGCATTCTTCTTATAAAAAAAGAGTCAGATATTGAGAAAACAGAGAAAAAAGAGATATGAGAAAAGAGGAAAGAGAGAAAAAATCACCATATTCCCATGGTAAATAAGAAGATTGCTGAGATGCTCGTTGTTTGCTTGCCTTATCATTTTGATATGGGGATTCTTCCGTATCATCGGGCAAGGGGTACCTCGTTGGCGGTTCTCTATGATACACATATACTTACGATGATAAGAACTTACCGGTAACTAAACTTGAGTAGCATGAGGAGTGGCCCTCGTATTCAAGGGACATGAGATTTCCAACTTATACTTTGTCAAGCATATACTCCATAGTTTGTTCACTTTAATCTTAATCACTTCAATATGCTTATGATAGGGGCAATGAGAGCTGAAAGCTAAAAAATACCATAATTTTTGGAAGCTCTTTATGAAACTTGAATCCCTACTTCCTTTTGTGAAGGCCTTTCTTTTACTTTTATGTTGAGTCTCCAACTTCTATCTTTATGCACCTACTTTGAGAGCATAGTGGCCATTCTTAGTTCTATGTGCATTGTCCCAAGACTTGTTGATGCATAGCTTTGATATTGCTTGTTTTAAACTATTTGTATCAAGTCAATCTTATGAACTTTGAAGGTGTCCTATGCATTTATGTTTGCTACTCTATGAGGGACAAGCTGAATGCCACTATGCTATGTTTTCTTTATGTGAAACAAACAAACATCTTGAAAAGCATTGTTATTCATAAATCTTTTATTTGTGCCTTTTCATGTTACAGCATAGTTGCTATGTCTTATTGTTAGAACTTTATCTTTCATGCTATGTTGAAGTACTATGATCCCAGCTATCAATGTTCTACAAATACTTTGATAAAGTTTATGATGGTGCATGTCACCTCAAAAATTATTCTTTCTTTTTATCACTTACCTACTCGAGGACGAGCAGGAGTTAAGCTTGGGGATGTTGATACGTTGCTAATGTATCCATAATTTTTGATGTTCCATGCTTGGTTTTATCTACTTTCTTGAGTTTTGTTCCAACTTTGGAGTACTTTCTATACACTTTCTTGAACTAACCTATTAACAAGTGCCACAGTGCCAGTTGCCTGTTTTCTGCTGTTTTTCGTTCCAGGAAAGTCAGAAAATCAATATTCTCAGAATTGGACTAGACAAAAGCCAAAGTTGATATTTTACCGGAAGACTCACGGAGCCAGAAGACGAGACGGAGAGGGGCCAAAGTGTGGCCAAATCACCCCTAGGCGCGGGTCCCCCTAGGCCGCACCAGGGCATGGTGTGGGCCCCCCTGGTTGCCCACCGACCTTGCCTCTTCCCCTATAAGATGCCTCCCGATGCAAAAACCCTAAATCGTCAAGCCTCCAGCCACGAAATGTTCCGCAGTGCCACCGTCACCGAAGGGGAGATTTTGGGGACAGAAAGTCTCTGTTCCGGCACCCTGCCGGGACGGGAAAGTGCCCCCGGAGCCATCTCCATCGACTCCACCACCATCTCCATCGCCGTTGCTGATTCCCATGATGATGAGGGAGTAGTTCTTCCTCGAGGCTAAGGGTTCTACCGGTAGCTATGTGTTCATCTCTCTCTATGCATGATCATATTGTGATCATGAGATTTGTAATCAAGTAGATCTACCTTGCTACTCAAGTGCTTTAATAGATCTCTGCTCTCCCCATGTGTGTGAAGTTGACACTGTGCACACCATGGTGGCACTTAGGCTAGAGATTACAAATACTTGTTATGAGTTATATTTGGAGTTGGATGTCTTTATGAAATTTTGGTGTTTGTTGGAACCATCTAGTGCTCAAGGTGATAGTGTGGGGTTATCTAGATGGGGAAAGCGGACTTTGAGGTGTGTTGTTATAGCCCTACCATGGATTAGAGTGTCCAACCGGAGAGTAGTTCAGAGTAGTATCATAAAGAAGAATATAATTATATGAGAGTGTTCACTAGTGAAAGTATGATCCCTAGGCCTTGTTTCTAAACATTGAAACATCGTTTACAATTAGATGTGTTACATGTTTGCTTGCTTCCATCTTTATTTCAGTTTGCCTTTAGTCTCTTTCACGCCATCAAGCTATTTTCTAGCACCATTGTCTTATATCCATACCACTTGTATTTTACTATCTCTTCGCCGAACTAGTGCACCTATACACCTGACAAGTGTATTGGGTGTGTTGGGGACACAAGAGACTTCTTGTATCTTGATTGCAGGGTTGCTTGAGAGGGGATACCTTTGACCACTTCCTTCCTGAGTTCGATAAACTTTGGGTAATCCACTTAAGGGAAAACCTGCTGCTGTTCTACAAACCTCTGCACTTGGAGGCCCAACAACTGTCTACAAGAATAGAAGTGTGTAGAAATCAGGGCGCTTAGGGATATATGAGGTACCGTAGGAGAAATAGAGAGAGAGAAACCGGAATAGTTCCGGGTAACATCCGATGGTGATCGGAAGGGGTTCAGAAGGAGTTCTAGAGTAAAGGAATATGATAATACATGTATTTGAATGTTAATTGGAGAATTAATATTAAGTATATATTTTATTTTATTATTAATAGCTTCCTAATGCTAATGGGTCTCACCCGAAGGGAGGCCCAATAGGGCAAGGCGCCTAAGGGGAGGGGGCTGGCTAGCCTTGGCTTGGTGGGCCGCCCAAGTGGGGCCCACCTAGGGCCGGTGGTAGCCCCTAGGTGGCCGGAGGGTGTGGGGTTTAGTCCCACACCGCCTAGCCCCTGGGTGGTGAGCCCCCCTCCTCCTATATATAGGTGTCTCCCCCACCCCTTTGGAGGCATCCAATTCTCTCATTCTATCTTTCATTTTCCTTTGGGGACTTCTTCGTAATATTGGGGAGGACCTCGAGGAATTTGAGTTCTCCACCTTCACACTACCGTCGTGTGATCTTCGGTCTAGCATCTTCTTCTTCCGCTGCTCGGCTGGATCGGAGCCCGGGAGACGCCGCCTACACCGGACGTGTGTAGTACTTCCGAGGCACCACACTTGGGGTGCTTCTCGTCTTCATCAATATATGCCTTCCTGCCTAAGGCGTGCCTCGGTCTTCAAAGGTATGAATATTGTATCCCTTCTCTGTTACTTATGTCTACATAGTATAGATCCTGGTATTAGTGTTCGAGTAGATAGAATTTTTTTTGTTTTCTGCTACGGAACCCTTCAGTGGTATCAGAGCGGGTCTATGGGTAGACATGTTGTACGGATAGAACACATAGCAATATTTGGGCATTGATTTTCTAGTTGCTACCCTCTTTAATGTTATTGTTCATATCGCGGCACTATTTGATGAAGCGGCCCCCAACCGACCTCACGTGGTGATTCATGAGACTGGTCCACATATCAAAGTGGCTTAGGGAGGTGTCTGTCTCTCTATAGTAGTTGATATGGCATCGACATTGGAGGGCCCTGAAAAGGGAAGTAAAACGGCAATCATTGAATCCATGTTGTGGCTCTACGTTCGTAGGTGGGAAGGGGTTCTACCGCGAAAGCCCTAAAGCCGCGTAAAACATGCAACAGGTAATATAGAGGAGTCTATCTTTGATTTGCATAGGGGCTAGTGTTGTGACATGGCAATGAAAAGTTTATGAAACTTCCATTGGAGCTCTCGATGGTGATCAAGAAGCTGCAACCATGTCATGACACTTTACATTAAGAAGTACCTTTGTGTGCATCTTGTTATGCTAGTATGATAATATATACAACGGTAGCATAATAGGATAATCCCTCACAGAATTCCAGTCTTTGTATTTCCCTTGTGTGTGCACCACCAAGAAAGTTCTCCGTTATGAGGCAGGCCGTGACGATCGGGTGTAGACATATCTGCCTTCGCATACGGTGGGTGTAAGCCATGTTGCACTTCGGATACACACACGTTATAACTGGCGAGCCTAGCATGTGTAGACATGGCCTCGGAATACAAGAGACCAAAAGGTCGAGCATGAATCACATGGTTGATGTGATCGACATTAGGAAATGTCCACCTTTGAAACTGCACTGATGGTCGTGACGATCGGGGAAGGTGCAGTGGATTGGGATCATGTGATCACTGAAATGAATAGAGGGGTGTTCAGTTGAGTGGGAGTTCTTTTGTTTTAGTTTAGAAACATGAATTAAAACTTGAACTCATTATTATGAACATGGTCTAATCACTTTGCAAATCCATTATAGATGTCTCGCGCACCCACCTTCAACCTTAGCACTTTCCTCGAGAAGGACAAGCTGAAAACTGATGGAGCCAACTTCACCGCATGGTTCCGCAATCTTAGGATTCTCCTAGTCCCCTACAAGTTGACTTATGTCATCGAGGCTGAACTTCCAGCTAAGCCTGCAGATTCCGCCTCCCAGGAAAAAAAGAATGTCTGGCGGTCCAAGGCGGATGATTTCTCCCTCATCCAAAGTGGAATGCTCTATGCCATGGAGCCAGAGCTTCAAAAGTGTTTTGAGAAGATGAATGCTTTTGAGATCATTGAAGATCTCAAGGCTATCTTTGCTCCACAGGCTCGTGCAGAGAGGTATGATGCTTCCGAGCTCTTCTTCTCTGCTAAGATGGAAGAGCACAACAGTATTAGTGAGCACGTAGTCAAAATGTCTAGCTACGTTAAGCACTTGAATGCTCTGGATTGCAAAATCCCGGAAGAGCTTGCGATTGATAGGTTGTTGCACTCGCTGCCCCCTAGCTACAAGAGCTTTGTGATGAACTACAACATGCAAGGGATGACTAAGACCCTTGTTGAAGTGTTCGCCATGCTCAAAACTGTTGAGGTGGAAATCAAGAAAGAGCACACGGTGTTAATGGTCAATAAGACCATTAACTTTAAAAGGTCAGGGACAAAGGGCAAGGGCAACAAGCCAAAGAAGGATGGTAAAGCAGTTGCCAACACCTCTAAGCTACTAGGCCTAGCCCTAGGTCCGGTACCATGTGCTATTACTATAAAGCGGATGGGCACTGGAAACGCAATTGCTCCAAGTACACTGAGGACAAGAAAGCTGGCAAGATAGCCGCCAAAGACAAAGGTATATGTGATATACATGTTATAGATGTGTTCCTTACCAACGCCAGGAGCAACACCTGGGTATTTGATACCGGTTCTGTTGCTCACATATGTAACTCCCAACAGGAGCTGTGGAGTAAGAGGCGGCTTGGAAAGGACGAGGTGACGATGCGCATCGGCAATGGCACGAAAGTCGATGTGGTGGCCGTCGGCACGTTATCTCTACATCTGCCGTTAGGATTGATTCTAGTTTTGAATAAATGCTATTATGTACCCGCATTGAGTATGAATATTGTAAGTGGATCTTCCTTGTTAAAAGATCGTTATTCATTTAAATCTGGAACAAGTGGTTGTTGTATTTATATGGATAACGTCTTTTATGTTCATGCGCCTGTGAGTAATGGTTTATTCTTACTAGATCTTGATTGCAATACTCACATCCATAATATTGATGGAAAACATTATAAGCATAATGATGATAATTCCATGTTTATGTGGCATTGTCGTCTTGGTCACATTGGCGTAAAGCGCATGAAGAAGCTTCATTCAGAAGGACTTCTTGGATCATTAGATATTGAATCTCTTGATACATGTGAGCCATACCTTATGGGCAAGATGACTAGGACACCCTTCTCTGGCACGATGGAGAGAGCTCCAGACCTACTGGGAATCATACATACGGATGTATTTGGACCAATGAGTGTCTCAATGCGCAATGGTTATCGTTATTTTATTACCTTTACTAACGATTTGAGTAGATATGGATATATCTACTTAATGAAACGCAAGTCTGAAACCTTTGAAAAGTTCAAGGAATTTTAGAAGGAAGTAGAGAATCAACTTAACAAGAGAATCAAGCATCTTCGATCGGATTGAGGAGGTGAGTATTTGAGTTATGAGTTTAACATGCACTTAAAGGACTGTGGGATAATACCACAACTTACGCCAGCCGGAACACCACATCGTAATGGTGTGTCGGAACGATGTACCATACTCTATTAGATAGTGTGTGGTCCATGATGTCTTTGACTGATTTGTCCGTATCATTTTGGGGATATGCGTTAGAAACCGTTGCTTTTATTTTGAACCGAGCACCGTCCAAATCCGTGGAGACAACCCCATATGAGATATCGTATGGTAGGAAGCCAACGTTGTCATTTTTGAAAGTTTGGGGATGTGAGGCTTACGTCAAGAAACTACAGCCTAACAAACTCGAACCTAAATCGGAAAAATGCATCTTTGTGGGGTACCCAAGGGAAACAATTGGGTATACTTTCTACAACAAGGTCGAAGGCAAAACGTTTGTCGCGAAAGCCGGCACCTTTCTCGAGAAAGAGTTTCTCGCCAAAGGAATTAGTGCAAGGAAAATTGAGTTGGATGAAGTTGTTGACCCTTCTCTCCAAATTCCGAGTAGCGCAATGGAAGTTGTTCCGAAACCGCTCTCCAACATGGAGGAAGATCCCAATGATGATGATCAAAACAATGACGTCGAGACTCTTGAATTTCGCAGGTCTACAAGAGTTCGTGCCACTCCTGATTGGTACAGTAGTCTTGTGATGTCTGTCATCCTAGATGAACAGGAAGAACCTGCAAACTACAAAGAAGCTATGGATAGTGCTGATTCCGAGAAATGGCTAGAACCCATGAAATCCGAAATAGGATCCATGTATGAGAACCAAGTTTGGACCTTGGTAGATCTTCCCGAAGGGCGCAAGGCCGTGGAAAATAAATGGATCTTTAAGAAAAAGATAGATGCGGATGGTAATGTGACCATTCACAAAGCTCGACTTGTCGCAAAGGGGTTTCGACAAATTTAAGGAGTCGACTACGATGAGACTTACTCTCCCGTAGTGATGCTTAAGGCTGTCCGGATTTTACTAGCAATTGCTGCCCATTTTGACTATGAAATTTGGCAGATGGATGTCAAGACCGCATTTCTCAATGGTCACATTGATGAAGAGTTGTATATGATGCAACCGGAAGGTTTTGTTGATCCTAAGGATGCTGGAAAGGTGTGCAAGCTTCAGCGGGCCATTTATGGATTGAAGTAGGCGTCTCGGAGCTGGAACCAACGTTTTGATCAAGTGATCAAGAGTTTTGGATTTGTCCAAAATCAACAAGAGTTCTGTGTTTACAAGAAAGCAAGTGGGAGCTCAGTTGTTTTCCTAGTAGTATATGTGGATGACATATTGCTCATGGGAAACAATGTGGATCTTATGAGAAGCGTGAAAGCATATTTGAGTAGTCAATTTTCCATGAAGGACTTAGGTGAAGCTGCATACATATTAGGCATCAAAATATATAGAGATAGATCAAGACGCCTGATTGCATTAAGTCAAAGTACTTACCTTGAGAAGATTTTGAAGAGGTTCAAAATGGAAGATGCCAAAAGAGGTTTGGCACCTATAACAAAAGGTAGCATACTGAGTTTATCTCAATGTTCGGTAACGGATGCTGATAGAGAAAGGATGTCTTACATCCCCTATGCCTCAGCTATAGGATATATCATGTATGCAATGCTGAGTATTCGACCTGATGTGGCATTGGCTCTCAGTTTGGCGAGCCAATACCAAAGTAATCTAGGAATGGATCACTGGACAGCTATGAAAAATATCCTAAGGTATCTCAGGAAAACAAAGGATATGGTCCTAGTCTATGGAGGCAATGATGAAGCTCTAAAAGTAACTGGTTACATGGATGCGAGCTGGCACTCAGATCCTGATGACTCGAAGTCTCAGATATGATTTGTGTTTTTGGTGAATGGTGGGGCGGTAAGCTAGAAGAGCAAGAA
The DNA here is from genome assembly GCA_910589775.1 of Avena eriantha. Lineage (NCBI taxonomy): Eukaryota > Viridiplantae > Streptophyta > Magnoliopsida > Poales > Poaceae > Avena > Avena eriantha. The sequence goes on along the minus strand of OU342740.1, from coordinate 336,072,628 downwards.
GCAACCGGTAGTTGCACAATCTACAATGGAGTCAGAATACATCGTTGCTGCTGATGCGGTGAATGAGGTTGTTTGGCTAAGGAATTTCGTCATTGAACTGGGAGTTGTTCCAAGTGTGCAATATCCCGTGACGATCTATTGTGACAACACGGGCGCTATTGCAAAAGCAAAGGAACCAAGAACTCATTCCGCAGCCAAACACATCAAGCTGCGATTTCACGTCATCTGGCAGAACGTTGACGAAGGTGAAATCAAAATTTGCAAAGTACACACGGATTTGAATGTGGCAGATCTATTGACTAAAGCTATCATACAAGCCAAGCACGAACAACACCGGGATGCCAGTGGTGTTAGGTTCCTGCCTATTGTAAACTAGATTAATTTGTATTCTAGTGCAAGTGGAAACTGAAGGAGTTATGCCCTAGAGGCAAATAATAAAGTGTATTGTTTGATATATCTCCTATATGTTTATAATACGTTTCATACTATGCTATAACTATGTTAATACGAAATGTTAATACACGTGTAGTATGTAAACAAACCGTGTCTCTAGTTACCTCTAGCGAACTAGTTTATTGGTCATGAGGATGATCTGGGTTTCAAGATCATGGGCATTTATGCCAATTGACAATGAGGTCACGTCATTGGTTGAATGACGTGATAGACAAACATCCGATAGTTGTATCTCAATGAGATCTAGTTACAAAGTTCACCATTGATGATAAATGCATGAAACCTCGCAACCTAATCCTTAGACTGTGAGATAATGCAAATCACTGTTCTAGAGGGAGCTTAGATGGTTATCAAGTATCATACCATCACTGGGTGATCGAAAAGGTGCCACTCAGGTTTCCCAAAGGAGCGCGTAGAGGAGTACATATCAAGACCAGGATTTGCCAGTCCATGTAATAGATAGATACATATGTGGCCATCTCGGTAACGTTGCATTAACGAAGCTTGCAAGCGTGTGACTGGGTCACGGAATGCAACAACATGGGAACGAGTAAACAAGTTCATCGGTAACGAGATCGAACTAAGGTATGGAGATACCAAGATCAAGTCTCGGATGAACTTGGTATCAAGTGGAAAAGGGAACGAGAAACGACTATTCACGGTTTGAGCGATAAGATTCGTGAAATGCACGGGGGTCATCATGGGCATCTAGGTCCCGCTGATGATCATTGATGTGAGAGGATTCTCAATCATGTCCGTAGTATTCCCGAACCGAAGGATGTCACGCTTAAGGGTGGGGGCGCTTAGGGATAGATGAGGTACCGTAGGAAAAATAGAGAGAGAAACCGGAATAGTTCCGGGTAACATCCGACGGTGATCGGAAGGGGTTCAGAAGGAGTTCTGGAGTAAAGGAATATGATAATATATGTATTTGAATGTTAATTGGGGAATTAATATTAAATATATACTTTATTTTATTATTAAAGGCTTCCTAATGCTAATGGGCCTCACCTGAAGGGAGGCCCAATAGGGCAAGGCGCCTCAGGGGAGGGGGTCGGCCAGCCTTGGCTTGGTGGGTCGCCCAAGTGGGTCCCACCTAGGGCCGGCGGCAGCCCCTAGGTGGCCGGCGGGTGTGGGGTTTAGTCCCACACCGCCTAGCCCCTGGGAGGTGAGCCCCCCTCCTACTATATATAGGGGGTCTCCCCCTACCCCTTTGGAGGCATCCAATTCTCTCATTCTCTCTTTCATTTTCCTTTGAGGACTTCTCTGTAATATTAGGGAGGACCTCGAGGAATTTGAGTTCTCCACCTTCACACTACTGTCGTCTGATCTTCGGTCCGACATCTTCTTCTTTCGCTGCTCGGCTGGATCGGAGCCCGGGAGACGCCGCCTACACCGGACGTGTGTAGTACTTCTGAGGCACCACACTTGGGGTGCTGCTCGTCTTCATCAATATACACCTTCCTGTGTAAGGCGTGCCTCGGTCTTCAAAGGTATGAATACCGTATCCCTTCTCCGTTACTTATGTCTACATAGTATAGATTCTGGTATTAGTGTTCGAGTAGATAGAATTTTTTTGTTTTCTGCTACAGAACCCTTCACCTGCAGCACGCTGTTGCGCTGCAGGGATTCCAAGTCAGAGATCTACTTCTGCATTCGCGGCAGGGATCAAGGAGTCGGAGGTCATCATCGTATAGCGTATGTGTACGAAACCACGAGGGGCCTCACTTGAGGCACCTTGGATGTCGTGAGCCGGAGCTGTTGCACGATGAAGAAGGAGCAAGGGGTGACCTGCGAGGAGCTACGCGACCTTGAGGTCAGCTACGAGTTCGTCTACTTCAACCATGTTCCCCTTTGAAACATTAACCGTGTACGGTCTACAAGGGTATGTATTCTATACGCTCTGCTCGTTATCGCATTACTACATAAATAGATCTTGGGCGTATTAGAGTTCCAACATAGGAATTTTTTTGTTTTCTGTTGCGGAACCCTTCAGTTAGATGTATGTCCGAGAAGTGATGTATCTTAATTTCAGTTGAAGTGTCGTGATGTATCTTAATTTTAGTTGCAGTGTCATGATGTATCTTAATTTCAGCTCGTGTGTTGCGATGTATCTTAATTTTAGTTTAAGTGGAACAAACTATTGTTGCAAAAGTCTTCCCTCCAGTCTCTTCTCGCCATTTGTTACCGACAAATTATCCCGCCAATGAGTTCCCGCCCAAAAAAATCCTGTCTAATTTCTCCCACGAGAATGTTCCCGCCACATTCTCCCACTGGATAGTTTCCACCATCTCTTCCCTTCTATCTCTATAAAACCCCTCCTTGTTGTGTTTTGTAAGCAGACAAATGCTTCCTCGTCAAAATGTTGAGTTTTCCTTCTCATCGTAGCTTTAATAGATATATGTCCATTCTCCTTTTAGACTTAGCCAGAGAGTTTAGGATAGACGATACTCCAGTTACATGGGAGGCTCTCATCAGTAGTGACATCTTACTCAATGAGTTGGGTGAGAAATTATATTTGGGTACTCTGGCAACATGAAGTGCTTGATGTCGACATAGGTTCCTGAATTCCTATCATGTAGTGTGTGGAGGACCGAACAACACCGTCGTATCCATCTAGAAACAAGCCAAATCTTTCCTCCAATGCCTTCTGCGCCTTGCCATAATAGATCATGTAGTTAAATCCGACTCTAACTTTATTCATGGTACCTTTAGCTTTCATTGATTTGCTCTCCACAATCTCCGTGTATAACAATCGATCCAGGAGCATAGACATTAGGTTTCGATGATCCTGAAGGATACTATATAGTATACATGTGTGCAGCACAAAGTCACTCACCTTCCAATTTGTATCGTATATAGGGCAATAGCCATGTACCCTTGCAGGACAACCGTCTTTCTTGCCTTCCATAGTCAAATATTTTTGCGATGACACATTAGTTCTGAAAACCCTTTGAGTGGAGATTTCCCATGCTATGACTACTTCCTGCACTTGTTTCTTACTCGGATACAAGGTACCCAGGGTGATGGTGTTCTGGTAATACTGCCGGGAAGAATCATGTCCATCGTTCACATTCATCACTGATGAGAAGTCCTGATTCCATGAGGCAGGAATCGGTACCTCCTCTTCCTCATCTGATTCATCAGAACCAGCTGAAATATCAATCTCATCGTCTATATCTTCCTCTTTCATATACTCTTGCAGATGACCATCTCTCTCGTCCAGATCTTTCTCCCAACTAAAAATATTATCTCTTGTTGGCTGACTACTATTCTCTGATTCATAACCACCGCCTCTAGTATGTGCATGGCTACTCTCTCCTGATTAACCACCACCTCCAGCGTGTGTCTAGCTGCTCTGGCCATGCAGTATCCACCTTGGGCTACAAGCGAACTGACATACTTCGCCACGGGAAGCACCAAGATGACAGGGTTAACTTATCTGGCCCGACAACTTTTTAACAAGCCCGCCCACCCACTTAGAGTTCTCATTTATCAGCCTCAAATAAAATGAAATATTTGACCTTAAATTTGTTCACAATGCATGCACACCAACGGTGTATGTATCAGGAAGTCCTAAATATGCTGCCACCCAGTCATTCAACTGGCCAACTGTGCATGTTAGAGGGGCCATCAGTTCCAAATCACTATAGTAAAACTCACTCAGATCGACACCCTGATGAATTTTTCTAACTTGACCACGATCGTAATAGAAAACAAACTTCACTACATCTCACATATCTTCCGACCTAAAAATATACTGATACTCATTAAGAACTAAACAACAACACATAATACAGTGTGATAAAATACTCCGCAACTAACTAAGACCATGTATAAAAATAATAATCTAAGACCATTACTACTCTACCCGGACCAATATTCACACAACTAACTAACGATATCTCGTAGCTAACCACTAAAAATTGTAATTAGTGAGAGATTAGGATTTACCCTTGAAGCGTGTGAAGCCCTCGATCTTCAGTCACCGGTTCGGCACCATCACTAGCTCAGTCAGCTCATCATCATCACCACCACCGCACAATCACCACCATTGACATTGCTCTCACCACAATCATCACCACCACCAAAATACACCACCAAATCGCCTCCTAAGCTAACCAATCAGTAGATCGAGGCTTAAACTACAATTGTACTAAGTTTGCTTGAAGATCTTGAGGAAAACAAAGAAAAAAGAAGAAATTCGAGCTGGAGAGGGAGAGAGCTGCGGTAGGGAAGAGGAAACACGGAGGAGGAAGAAGGAGTGCAGCGCTAGTGGCTGCGTCGCACGGCTTCCTTTATCCAAGGGCCAGATGGGGTGGCCGACACCGTTTGAGTCAGACGGGGTGGCCGACCGCGACTAGGCCATACGGGGTGGCCGGCACCATTTGCAGGCCGGCACGCTGACCGTTGCGGGCCTGTCGGCTGGTGGGCCTCGCCACCAACGGCCAAATGGGGTGGCCTACACCGAGTGGCTCAATCGGTGTCGCCAACACCGCATATGTGCTAGATTGAAATTTTCTCAAATCGCATATTATAATTTAAAATAATTAAAAACTGTATTATAGCCTTTTTTTTCCCCTCGTTTGAAACCGCAAAATAGCCGGATGGCTGAAAATGTTTATAGATAGGAACTTGAAATCTCAGTCAAATGATATCATGCAATCTTAGCTACAAACTTACTTGTAACTAAAAATATTTCAGTTGCAACCTCACTTGTAAATTGAAAATCTCAGTTGCTCCAATTTTCTCCAGGTTTCGTTCGTACTCAAAGCAGCCAACCATGCTTAATCGAGAGGCTTTGCCCCTTCTTCTCGCTACTAGTAAGTTTGGCACGTCTTATAATCTACAATAACAATATTTTATTAGTCGTATTTCTCTTTTACCGTTTTTTTTTACCGAGCCGCTTAAATGTGTGATGCGTAACATTGTGAGTGCGTGTGACACACGATCCAGTGTTCACGTAATACTCGTGATCACATAAACGTATTATAATTATGAATAAAACACAACGACCGATAACTTTTTAACTCAGATATGCCCGTGACCGATACTTCAAAGGGCAATCATTCATCGCAAAGAAAAGACCTTCGAAATCATCAAATGATTCTCGGTATTTTTTCTGAAACTCATGTAAATTTTTTTATTTAAACTGAAGCTCGTATCACAAGCAAAAGAAAAGCCCACGAGGCATGCACACTTGAAGTCCTAAACTGACACGACATTTACCACCCCTGACACCTTCTGCCTCTCACGCCCTAAAAAGAAAAACCTCATGCCTTTCGCAGCCACACGCTCATCCCCACTCACTTGTTGTGTCTCCCCCACCGTCGGAGACCGAACGCCTGATCTCCTGCCTCCCCGCCAGTGGCCTCGACGACCGCCTCCTCCTTCTGTTTCCTCCAGGTGACCAGAGACCAGGCGGCGGTCGCGGAAGGCCAGGTGAACCAGCGCTAGGTGCTAATGGAGGTAGAGGGGTTGACCTAGCTTTCACCGGATCCGCGACCACCATGACCAGCATTTGATGGCTTTGCGTCGGCCTCCACTCGCCATGGAGTCCGTGCGACATGCAGCTGCCGACTGGTTTGCCCTACAGTACTTCGTAGTCTTAAGCGGCTCCTCTTCTTAACGTCTGGTTCGACATTCTTTTCTAGGTGAGAAAAAGGATATACATATTGTTGGGCTTCGTTCAGAACCATGCCAGAAAATTAAAATTTCTCCGGCTTGACTCTGGCGAGCCACTCCAAGATCCAGCGAAGGTCAGAGGCAATAGTTCATACCCTTGACGCGTGCATGCGGAAGAAGAGACGCATCGAGGCCGTGCCGTACTTTTTTCTTCCGGCTCCAGCGAACTCCTCGACCCTGGGTCGTCCTTTGAATCTGTTGGCTCCGGTGTACTTCTTCGCTCTCCGCCACCCAACAGCACCGCAGGTACAACACCTCTACCATCTCACACATGTACAAGGTGGAGCAGCAACAAGTGAGATGCTAGTCTCGGTCCTACCGCCGGAGGACGGGAAGGAGGCAATTCTAGACCTAGTGGAAGGTTTGAGTGGAACTCGTATATCTATGTCCGCCTCCTCCCTACCTTCCTTTATAAAGGCAGGTAAGTGAGGGCGCACAACACTTGTGTCCCTCGGTCCTAAACCCTAACCCTAGTAAAATCAGGTCCAACCTTTTGACACATGTCCCTGTCCGAGCAAGTCCAACTTGCCGGCTCATGTTAGTCGGATCATTATCTGCCTAACTCCACTCTCTTGTGCGATCCCACATGCTTACGATAAGTCGGACACAACTCCATGGGCTTTCACTCTGAGCCAGAGCTTGCCAAGTTTCCACCATTAGTTGATAACTGGTATTGGCCTTTAGCAAGATGTGTCAGCTCCCGACTATGCGCAAGTGCCCTCAATATGACGATCTCCCGGGTCCCTTTGGCTCACAATATTGGTGGTAAGCTGCAGGGGAGTAATCCATCATCCCGACGCTAGCTTAACACTCTTCTCTCGTTGTAGTGATAATTGATTCCTTCCGCCTAACTTAAGTCGGATCTACATCCGTCTTGCGCTTAGTCGAACTACCTTGACCAACACTTGGTCAAGTAGCGGATGGTCATGCTTTCCAGATGAAATCTCACAAGTGGATCCAGAGAATATCTCTCTGTGGTGGAGGGGGAAATTCTGTCTTGGTTGATCCAGGTCACGCAGCTTGCTTCCTAGTCGGTCCAAAACCAACCCTATGGCTCCTAGTTACGGAGAGTGAGAGACGGAATCAAAGCCAACTATTTCACAACTCGGATCGTGTGATCCCCCAGGTCTAAGGATTTCAGTGTGTTAGTCGGAGCGTATGACAGATTATCACGCTAACTAAACTTTGTATCGGTCCGGCTATCGTACCTCTTCCGACTAGCCAATGTAGGCGGATAACATCTCCATGCACATGACACATGAGACCTTGTCATCTTCCAACTCATAATATAATCTCCGTTACTAGTATCCATCCCAGCCTCAATTGAGTAAGGATAAACTGAATAAAACTGAGTGTTAATACATGCCCTCAAACATGCAACAATTACAACATGATGTACAGACAGTTCTAAACTAGATGTGTCGTGGTGGTGTCACGGCAGATGCCATGGATAGGCTAAAGGTGGGGACTAATACACGCTAGGGGAATCCGATGCCATGGATAGACTAAAGGTGGGGACTAATACACGCTAGGGGAATCCAGGGAGGGATAGTGGAGTGATTCTCCACACAGAAGTTTGTATTGATTTCCTTCCAAGATTACAAGTGCTCCTAGAGCTGTATTGGCGAGAGGAGGAAGAAGGAGCTCTCTTACTCTCACCCACAGATCACACCTGAAACCCTAGCCCAAACAGAATAGTAGAAAGACCAACCTCCTCTACAGAAGCCCCAGCCCCCCTTTTATAGGGGAGGCTCGATTTCTGCCTAGGGCATACGTGGAGGCATATTCCTAAGAATATGCCTCCTCGCAAAGTGGTAAGCCGACCGGGGTGCTTTTTCCCCCGCGTCACACTTGCTTTAGCTACGTGAGCCTCTGCGGCGCCCGCGTCAGCCGACATGGGCGTCCTCACCCCTGTCGGCCATGACCCGGTGGTCCTGCTCTTGTCTGCTTCGCTCATGCAGTGCGTACCGGGCCCTCTTTTTGACCAGCAAGATTCCTTCCTTCTCCTAGAAGCCAAACATGACCCGGATCACAGTTGATCCAGGCACCCCTGTTCCTGCATACAAGTAAACATATACTTCCGACTTACTGCTTAAGTCGGTTGAGACTTAGTTAGGCGAACACCCTCTGGTCCGGGTCACTCCATGATTCGGCCGGCCTTGAGGTGACCCGGCTAGCCTCTGCTTTGGCCTTGCCGAACCTCGGCTAACTCGGCCTTTATACCCCGGCGTGACCCTACCCGGGGGTATCCCCCCAACATTAGTCCCCGAAGCTGGTGCGGTCTTAGCTGCTTTGGCCGCTAAGGCCACATCAGGTTCAATTCTGTGCCGCGATCGTTATTGCCAAGTTACCTCTTTACCTCAGATTATATGGATTTACGTTCCCTTCGCACATTCCAAGTTTTCACTTGCCGGCCGGGTTACCACAGTTTCATCCGGGTCTTGTTTCCTTCTCTCGTACGCTAGCTCATGTGAAAGGTAATCATTATGTCGTCTTATTTTAAGGGTCACGTCATGCCTGCCTCCTCGTTTCTCGCATTACAGTGTCACGTCATAGGATTCTCTCCGCTCTGTAGCCCTCCGTGTGGCTCCCCGCTGATTGGTCCGGACAGGTGATACATGGCCACTGCGTGTGACGGGTCCGCAGGATACGATCCCACTCACCGCTGGTGGGAGTGGTTAAATAGCGGAGGGGTGCTTCCCTTAGGGTCTTTCTCCTTCCGCGCCCCTCTGCCCGTTCCTCTTTCTCTTCATCTTCCCGCGACCACGCCGCCGCCAGTGATACCAAATAGCAGCGTCGCCGCCGCGCTTCTCCGTCGCACCTCTGCGTTGCCGCCACCGCGACGCAAATCTCTCGCCACGGGTCCTCGTTAATCCCGGCCACTATCCCCCGCCGCCTCTAGCGCCAGCGAGGGCCTCGAGGACCAGATGACGGAAGAAGAACTCATTGTTGCTGAGCAGGAGATGGAGGAGGACACCGTGGCGGCGGACCACGGCGCGTGGGCCGGGTCATGGGTCTGTCAAGATGATCTTGACTGGCTTTACCAAACCAGGCACATCCCCGCCGGCGTCGCCTCTCGTCTCCCTTCTAACGGACTGGCCCCCCCACCCAATCCGGGTGAGTTTGTTGTCTTTCTGTCCCACTTCCAACGGGGCTTCGGGTTGCCGGTTAGCGATTTTTTCGGGACTGGCTCAATACATACCAGCTCCAGCCGCACCATCTTCCAGCCAACGCCATCACTTCTCTCTCTGCCTTTGCTTCTACGATCGAAGGCTATGCCGGACTGTGGCCCACGAAGGAGCTATGGATCCGGTTCTTCGGCCTTCGTCGCAATGTCATTCCCAACATCCACGCTGATCCGGAGGACAAACAGCTCACTCAATTCAGAGCGGCTTCCATTTCACCCCAGAGGTTTTCTGTTTTCCCCCGGGTCACCGGGTTAGAGTCCTGCAAAGGATGGGCCCGGACCTTCTTCTATGTCCGGAATACGGGCACTGAAGACTTGATCCGGTTGCTCCCCTATACTCCGGGACCACCTAACCCGGATTTGTGGGATGATATCCCCAAGAAGCCCACTGCCTCGGCCAATCAAGTCAACAAGATGTTCGCGGAGCTAAAGAAGCTCGGGCTGCGCAACGAGGATGCCATGATCACTTTCGTGCGCAACCGGATTTCCCCCCTCCAGAAGCGCACCCACAAGGTGTGCCACATGAGCTTCGGCCGCGATCCTAACCAGACCTCCTCCTTCGAGCTGAGCAACACGGAGATCTATCACTGGGTTAAGGCTCTTTTTACCACCCACAAGGACTTCTCCTCCGAGTGGACTTGGGGAATGGAGCATTACTGCCGCGATAGGCTTCCTCCCGTGGTAAGCTTCATGTTGTGAACTTACTCCGGACCAATTATATGTCAGTTATTGTTGCATTTTTGACTCTTTTGTCCATTTCTCTCCTCAGCAATTTCTTCAGCAGACCATCGAGGACGGCACCGATCCGACCCTTAAGTGGGCGCCGGACAGGGAGAACCCGGATGACGAGGAGCCGGACCAGGAGATGTTCCTCCCAATGACCGACACCACGAAACGACCCACGGGTAAATCCTCTTCCATTAGAGATTGGCCTGATGATGAAGATGACTCGGATGTCGAGGTGATTGAACCTGTTGAGGCTGTCCCCCTTTCTTTTGCTTTTCCGCCATCAGCTCACCCCGGTGGTCATATCCACGAGGATCCTCCCCTTGCTACGGGCGAACCTGTTCTGGTGGCTCCGAAGAAGAAGCGCGGGTCTACTTCAAGTTCATCCTCCAGACCTTCTCAGCCCGCCAAAAGGCGAAAGAAGTCCGGGGACAAGACTGCCTCCAAGCCAGCAGCCAAGGGCCCAGCACGAAGAGCTCGGAAACCTAAGGAGGCCCAAACCTCGGATGCGTAAGTTGTTTTGCCTTCTGTAACTTGTTCTCCCTTGCATCGTTGTGATTTCTCTTCTAACATTGTTCTCTTTTGCAGGGCTCCGGTGGAGGTCCCTCAAAGTGGATCGAGCATCTCTTCACCTCTCTGACCTAGCCCTTCTCCCCGTCGTGATGACGAATCACATCCGCTGAGCCCAATTCCAGAGGGTTCTGCGGCCGCTCCGGGTTCTGCTCAACCTCGGCAAGAGGAGGGTAACCTTGGAGCAGGGGAGACCGGCCCGGCCGAGGCGACGGCATCCACCACCTCGGCAACACCGCAACCAGCAGCCACTGAGGCTACCTCGGCCCCAGCACCAGTTCCAGTACCAGCAACCAGACCAGCACCAACTCCAACTCCGGCATCAGCACCAACTCCGGCTGCTAAAACATCAGCAGCAGCACCAAGTCCAGCCCCAAGAGCATCAACGCCTAGCTCCTCTGCCTCCTCCGAGTCTTCTCAACCTCGGCGAGGAGCTACCCCGGCCGCTCCTAAGGGGAAATCCGCTGCAACGGCTTCCTCTTCCCAGCAAGCCAAGGACAAGAAGGCTCCGGACACTAACAAGCCACCATCCATCGAAGCCGGGCAGCGTACCCTCATGTCAATGCTTCCCAAGAAAGCACCAGCAGCGAAGGACGCGCCTGCTGAGCCAACTGATGCACAGCAAAAGGTTCTGCACACCAGCCCAGCCCTTGCCTTGATCGAAAGGAAAGAAGCGCATGCAAAGGGCTTGGTGGCGCCCCATATGCTCAGTGGTGAACGGTACCCTCCGAGCCTGATAGAATTCGTCATGAACTGGAATAAGGCGGAGGTCATTCAAGGCGCTGGTCTCCCGGAGAAGTTCGGCCCTGCCGAGTTTTCCGCTCAGATGAACACAGCTGCAAAGGCAATTAACCTTATCGGGCGTATGATGGAGGTACGTCGCTTCCCCTTTACATGATGTAGATAATAACCATTAGTCCCCGAGCCTCCGGGGGAGTAACTTGTTACTCGGCCGGATGCTCTTTAGAAAACTAACGTAGCTCCATGAGAACTTCAAATATGCACACACCTAGAGCCGGGTTAAGTTCCACTTGGCCCGGATTTTAGTACACTTCGAATATGCACACACCTAGAGCCTGGTTAAGTTTCACTTGGCCCGGATTTTAGTACACTTCGAATATGCACACACCTAGAGCCGGGTTAAGTTCCACTTGGCCCGGATTTTAGTACACTTCGAATATGCACACACCTAGAGCCGGGTTAAGTTCCACTTGGCCCGGATTTTAGTACACTTCGAATATGCCCACACCTAGAGCCGGGTTAAGTTCCACTTGGACCGGATTTTAGTACACTTCGAATATGCACACACCTAGAGTCGGGTTAAGTTCCACTTGGCCCGGATTTTAGTACACTTCGAATATGCACACACCTAGAGCCGGGTTAAGTTCCACTTGGCCCAGATTTTAGTACACTTTGAATATGCACTAAGCTAACGTATGCCTTTGCACTCCTTTCAGGTGACCACTAACCGCCAGAGTGCGGAATTCCAACGCTTGCTGGATACCCACAAGAATCTACGCGCAAAACGGGCTGCACTCATCGCGGAGTACGAGAAAAGGGGTAAATTTCTTCCTTATCACTCCCTTATTTTCCTTCAACCTCCTTTGCCGAACTAATCTGATTGTTCGGTTTCCGCAGCTGGGGTGGAGGCTGAGAACAAGATAATGCGGAAGAACTTGGAGCAAATCAAGGGTACGTCCTTTTTGTCTGTCTTCACTGTGCTTTCTATCTCCTTTCCTCCTTGGCTTGGCAAACATTTATACCTCGGCACCGCCGGGCCAACACACTATTTCAGCATCGCTTGAAGATAGTGTGCCCGTGCCTGGTATGATGCTGCATTTTCTCGAACAAGCAGGGCAACATCAAGCCGAGCTGAAGAAAAAGGATGATGAACTCGCCCTCCTCCGGACCAAAGATGATGAGATTGCCAGGCTCAAGGCTGAGATGGCGAAGATGAAGGCGCAGCACCAAGCGGAGCTAAAAAAGGCTGGCCATGACTACACCGAAGAGCGTGAGCGCCTCAACCTCCAAATTGCTAAGGACCGTGAGCTTCTTTAGGAGGCCGAGGTCAAACATGAGTCGGCGAATGCTGAGCTTGAGCAGCTTTGGAAGAGGCGTGATGATTGTACCAAGGAACTGACCCGGATTCACAGCCACATCTCACGTAATTTCTCTTCCCTTATCCGCCTTATTTCTCCGGGTTACTTCATATGTCTTGTTTTCTCAGCTTCGTCCTTTGCCTTGTTTCTCAGGCCACTTTCCAGAGGGTATTGCCATTGCGAGTGCTGCTGTTGCCAATTTCTGCCGAGAGAGAGGGGTACTCCTGTCGCTCCTGACGGTGAGAGCATTCCCTTCGACATGGAGGACCTATTGGTCAGCCTGTCCTCTCGCGTGGAAATCATTAAGAACTACGGCAAAGATCTCCTTGACGTTTCAGTCCGAGTCTTCAACATGTTTTGGCCCGCTGATGACGCTCCGGAGAGAGTCACACATCTCGCTGAAAAGCTTTCGGAAATCGAGACCCAGCTCGACCTCTAGAGAGAGTCCGCTAGACGTGCCGCGGCTGATACCATCCTTCACCACATTCTGACGTGGTATGAGAAGATAGATCTCAGCCTCCTCACACGCCTGCGCACAGGATCCAAATGGACAGACGACCCGGAGTGGGTAGCTCGGCGCCAGGCTTGCGCCCACAGCCTCATCGAATATGCCCCCATTCACGAATGGACTGAGGGTCCGAGCTTCCTGGAAGTCGCTGGCGACGAAGAGGTCGAGAATGTTGAGGATGATTCAGATAAGGACGGGGAGGACGATGCCTCGGATATCGAAGAGGGTGAACATGATGCCGAACTTCCTCCTGCTGCTCCTTGAGCAAAAAAAACTCAAAAATTTATCAGATCCCCGGTATGCCGGGTGGAGTTGTATTCTAAACACATGTGATATTTTGCTACTAAGTGCCTATGCCGGATTAACTTGGGCGTAGTCCCCGAGTTTTTTTTCTTGTTTGTTCAATCTTTTGGCTTAGATCGTGTCTACCTTGATTCGGTTTTACAACTTACGAATCCGAGCTTCAAAAATTGTTTTAACAATACTGGGAAACTTTTAGACTTAGCTCAAAAATAAAACTGCATAATAACTTGAAAATAAATATAGGGTTAGTCCGAAAAACAAACGTTGGCTCGAATAAATTCTTTCCCTTAGCCGTTTTTCATCTGCTACGCAATTCCAAACTTATTCTCTTGCTTGCCATGAAGCCAATTCTTGTTGGACAGCAGCAAGTCGAAGAGTTGGGTTTTTGGTGCTCACACACTACTAATCCGAGTTAAGTAGAATAACTTATTCCAACTGACGCGCAAAAAACAACAAACATTATTAAGGCAGTCCCCGAGTTACTGCTCGAGGTGCCAACATTTCATTGATAAGCTCATTGTCGACATACATACCGACATATGAGATAACTCGGATACATACACTTCTTAGCTAAGTGTAGAAAGGACGAAGTAGAGCTATATTTCATGGTCGCTTGGATTCCTCTCCGGACCTGTCTGCCTTGTTCTTTTCCTGTGGCTTTGAATCTATAAGATAGTAAGAATCGTTGTGCAACGCCTTGCTCACGATGAACGGCCCTTCCCATGGGGGGGATAACTTATGCATGCCCGTAGTACGTTGTACCAACCGGAGCACCAGATCGCCTTCCCAGAAAACTCGGGGGCTTACTTTCCGGCTATGATAGGTCGGAGATTTTGCTGATATATGGCGGATCTGGACAATGCCAATTCTCTCGCTTCTTCCAGCAGATCAACATCATTTTGCCGGGCCTCTTGCACTTCGTCTTCTGTGTATTGGGTGATCCTAGGCGAGTCATGCTCTATGTCGGCTGGTAATACAGCTTCTGCCCCATATACCAGAAAGAATGGCGTCTAGCCTATTGATCGATTCGGAGTTGTTCTTAAACTCCACGGTACTGCTGGTAATTCTTCTATCCAGCACCCCGCTGATCTTTGCAGCGGCTCAATGAGCCGGGGTTTCATTCCGGATAATACTAATCCGTTGGATCTTTCCACTTGTCCGTTCGAAGCGGGGTGGGCTACCGAGGCAACGTCCAGCCGGATCTTCTTATCCCGGCAGAAACGCGCAAATGCTCCTTCCGCAAAATGTGTGCCATTATCAGTTATGATACTGTGAGGATAACCCTACCTCAAGATGATATCTTTGAGAAACGTTACGGCCGTAGCTCCATCACATTTTCTTATTGGCTTCACTTCGATCCAATTCGTAAACTTGTCCACCATTACCAGAATGTGAGTCATATTTCCCCTTGCTGGTTTAAACGGGCCAACCATGTCCAAACACCATACGGCAAATGGCCAGGTGATTGGTATGGTCTTGAGCTCCGACATTGGCATATGTGTCTTGGTAGCATACCTCTGACAACCATTGCATTTTCTCACCAGATCTTCTGCTTGCTCTAAGGCATTTGACCAGTAGAATACATGCCGGAAAGCTTTTGCCACCAAGGCTCGGGACGAGGCATGATGCCCGCACTCCCGTTGATGTATATCTCGGATGATTTCAAGCCCTTCTTCCGAGTCAACACATCGCTGGAGAACATTGGTCACACTTCTTTTGTATAGTTCGGAATTGATGATCGTGTAGGCCTTTGCCCTCCTCTGTGTTTGCCTGGACAACACTTCCTCCGTGGGTAACGTTCCATCTTTCAGGAATTGAAATATAGGTAGTGCCCAAGCTGGAATTGTTCGCACAGGGAATACATCCTCATCAATCTCCATTTGATCCACCGGCATAACTTCAACCGAATCACGCTGAGCAGTCCCCGGGTCTTGTAGAGCAGTCCCCGGGTTTACTGAAGTAGTCCCCGGGTTTGCCAAGGGAGTCCCCGGGGTTTGCGCACCACTTCCCATGTCAATGTCCATGGGCATAGCTCCGGATTCCGTGTCTTCCGGAACATAGATTGACTCGGATTCTAGGGATGGCCTGATGGATGGTTTCCTGAGGTGCTCTAATGCTACACCCGGTGGAATTGCTTGTCGGGTTGAGCCGAGCTTCGACAGCATGTTGGCAGCCTCATTTTCCACCCGGGGTACATGGTGAAATTCGCATCCCTCAAAGTAACCAGATATCTTCTGCACATGAAATCTGTACAGTGCCACATTTGGATCAAGGGCGTCCCACACTCCCGGCACTTGCTGCACCACCAAATCCGAGTCGCCAAAGCATATGATCCGACGTATCCCAACTTCTTTTGCTACCTTAAGCCCATGCACAAGTGCCTCATACTCAGCGACATTGTTTGATGCGGTGAAATGGATCTGCAGCACATATTTCAACTGGTCCTTCTTTGGTGATGTGAGTACAACTCCGGCACCTAGCCCGGTTTTGGTTTTTGATCCATCAAAGTGCATTCGCCAATAGTTCGGATCCGGAAGTGGCGGTTCGTATTGTACCTCGGCCCAATCCACGAAAAAGTCTGCCATAGCTTGAGATTTGATGGCCTCTCTTCTATCATATTGTGGTGCATAAGGAGCTAGCTCAATTGCCCATTTTGCAATTCTGCCACTCGCATCCTTGTTACTCATTATCTCGGATATGGGGGCTTCACATATGACTCGGATAGGATGCTCCTCAAAGTAGTGCTTCAGTTTCTTGGCGGCCATGTACGCGCCATATGCCACCTTTTGGTAATGTGGATAGTTCTGCTTTGTGGCAGACAACACCTCGCTCAAGTAATATACTGGCCTTTGCACCGACTTACCTTCCTCGTCGCGCTCCACCACTATTACTGCACTTACAACCCGGTTGGTTGCGGCTATATAGAGCAACATTGGCTCCTTCGATAGTGGTGAGGCTAGCACTGGTGCCGTGGCTAACATTTTCTTCAGGTGGGTAAAGGATTCATCGGCCTGTGGCGTCCAAATGAACTTATCCGCCTTTTTCATGAGTTGGTAAAGATGCAACGCCTTTTCTCCCAACCGACATACAAACCGACTTAACGAGGCCAGGCAACCTGTGAACTTCTGGACATCGTTAAGACACTTCGGCAGTTCCATTCGTTCGATGGCCCGGATTTTGGTTGGGTTAACCTCGATACCTCGGCTGGAAACAAGAAAACCGAGCAATTTCCCAGCCGGGACACGGAAGGTACATTTTTCCGGGTTAAGTTTCATCCGGAACCTCCTTAGGTTCGCAAACGTTTGCCTGATATCGTCAAGGAGCGTTTTGCTTTCCTTGGTCTTGATAACCACATCATCCACGTACACCTGTACATTTTGACCTATTTGGTCGTGCAAACATTTTTGCATACATCTTTGGTACGTTGCCCCTGCATTACATAAACCAAACACCATGGTGCGATAGCAATAAGCCCCATACGGGGTAATAAATGCAGTCTTTATTTGATCATCCGGATTCAGAGGTATCTGGTGGAAACCAGAATATGCATCAACGAATGACAACAGTTCGCACCCAGCAGTTGAGTCTATGACCTGATCTATTCTTGGCAGCGGAAATGGATCTTTTGGACACGCCTTGTTCAGGTTCGTGTAATCGATACACATGCGCCAAACCACTGCCACGTTCAGGTCATCCTTCTTCTTTTCCACCAGCACCGGATTAGACAGCCAATCTGGGTAAAGAACCTCCATGATAAATCCTGCAGCTAGCAACCGAGCTATCTCATCCCCAATGACTTTCCTCCTATCTTCGGCGAAGCGGCGGAGAGGTTGCTTCACCGGCTTAGCTCCGGGTCTCACATTCAAAGAGTGCTCGGCTAACTCCCTCGGAACACCTTGCAAGTCCTGTGTGGACCAAGCAAAATGTCCTGATTCTCACGGAGGAAGCTGACGAGCTTGCTTTCCTATTTATCGTTTAACCCGGCACCAATTGTTACGGTGCGCTCTGGGAACATGTCATCAACAGGAACCTTCTTGGTATCTTTCGTGGCCTGGAAAGAGACACTTCCATGCGGGTTACTCAGCGCCGCCATATACTGCTGCGCGGACTGAGCCAATGCCGCCACCTCTTGAATTTTCCTTTTTTTCCTGCGCAATCACAAGTGACTCAGCTAAGTTCGACCCGGCCGACGCACACTCCATCGAACGTCGAAAATCCCCTGCAATGGTTATCACTCCGTTTGGTCCGGGCAACTTCATCTTCAAGTAGCTAATATGACAACTTGCCAAGAACTTGTTCAGTGTTGGCCTTCCGAGCAACACATGATACGCGCTTTCTAAGTTCACCACTTCGAACTCCAGATTTTCAGTTCAGCAGTTATCCCTCGTGCCGAACAAGACGTCAACCCGGACCTTGCCTATGGGCTCACAAGAAATGCCAGGTACAATGCCATGGAAAGTTGTCCTCGTGGCCTGGAGCATGTTCTCCGAGATACCCAACTTGCGCATTGTGTCCGCATACATGATATTAATGCTACTGCCATTGTCGATCAGCACCTTTGAGAATCTTACGTTAATGCTAGGTCCAATGAATGTCGGATCCAGCACCAACGCATACGAACCAGGGCTTGGCATGAGCTTGGGATGATCCCTGATGCTCCAGGTGATTTCCTGATCGGACCAAGGCATGTACCTCGTCACTACAGGCATTACTGCATTCACCTCCATATGCCTACGCTGCAAGCTTTTTCTATTGGTTTCCTCAGTGGTAAACACACAATAGCTCTGATGGTGTTCCCTGTACTCGTTTCTCCCCTCATTTCCGGGGTACCTCTGATCCGGCTGATGCTGATTTTCTACCTGATGCACTGCATCCCTTCTCTCATTGTTATCATACCTCGGCGGAGGGGGAGGCAACATTAGCTGTTGCATGTTCGCTCCGGAGAGCAGTTGCTGCCGGGGTAACTCCTGCCGACGCTGATCATTCTGGGGTGCCTGAGCATTCCTCGAACCACCTTGTTCGATCTTGCGCATCCACTCACATTGCCTCGTCGTATGACCCGTTGGGTTGTTCGGATTTGGTGTATGGAACTTACACGGCTGGTCCAACATCGACTCATAAGTATACCTCGGACGGTCTTTCCTTTCTTAACACTGCTTCTTTTGCTCTGGTGTCCAAGTCTTCTTGCCATCGTTTCTCGGAGTCCACTGCCCTCAAGTTTTTTGGCGTTGACTGCCCCCTGCTCTAGGCTGATCTTGACTCACAGCTGCAACTTGGTGCGAACCGTATCTATGATCCGGTCTATCATCTCTCCTTTTTCCTCTGTAGTCGTTCCTTCGGGATGATCCGGCCCCATCTCTCTGATAGTACTCATCGTTTGACTCGTTTGATACGAGCCTAGGTTGAGTCGGATCACCCAGAGCATACGAATTTGCAATCTGGATCATCTCTGACGACGTAGCTGGCATTTTCCTTTGCAACTTCATCCATAGCTCGCTTGCATACCTACACCCTTGTGCAAACCATGCTATGGCCTGTGATTCAATCACGCCCTCACACGAATTTCTCACAGTGTACCACCGTGTTAAAAACTCCCGATCCGTCGCATTTGGCCTTTGCTTGCATATAGCTAGGGTCTGTGGCCTTTTGGTCTCTGATACGTACTCGAAAAATTGTTGATGAACATCTCCTCGAAATCTATCCAGCAGTTGATGCTTCCTGGTGGCAAATTGTTCAGCCATACCCTTGCCGAGCCTTCCAACATCTGGGGTACATATCGTACAGCCCATCTCAGGTTGCCAGTGGCAATTTTCACAGCCGTAGCATAATTTATCAGGAAATCCTCCAGCTTTGTACTGCCGTCATACGTCTGCATGCCCCTGGGTAGCTGAAAGTTCAGTACCGGTGGCTCCTTCATGATCTGGGGTCCAAAACATGCTGGGCCCGGTGGACCTTGACATTCAATTTGTTCCGACCTATACAGTCGATCCAGTTTCAACCTAGCATCATCCGGCATCAAATCCCTGCTCCCCAATCTTGACCCTATCACATGATAGTCCGTCCTTGGGTATCCCGTGTTTGCCATTTTCGAGTCTCCATCATTATACCTGTCTTGCTATCTTGGAGCGCCTTTCTGTTGCATACCTCGGCCGGCACTTTGCTCTTGCCTTGGTATATTCTGCTGCTGCGGTTGTCCTGCTCTAGCCGAGTTTTGCTGTCCGGCATTGCCGTTGACAACGTTCCCTTGACCGACACTGCCTTGGTCGCGGTTACCTCGGCCGGCTTCACCTCGGCTCACACTCCGTCGATCATCATTTTTCTGCGCTTCTTTTCCTTTCCTTGCCCGTGTCGGGTCATACGGGACGATCTGTTTGTTCCGTCTGGCCGAGGTTACCACCTCTTCTCTCCTTGGACCACCATGAGGAGACGATGCGGCTCCAGCGGATTTCTCCGGGTTACCCACCGCCGAATGGACGATCTTGGAGGCTCCAGCTCTCTCCGGGTTAGCCCTGAGCAGTTCCTCGTTTTGCCTGTTCGCAATCCGAACCAGCTCGTTAACCCTATCTTGTTGTCTTTGCCGGGCTTCACCTGTTAGACCCTCCAACTCGGATGCAGCTGCATCCGCTGCTCTGAGGTTCTTTGCTGGGGTACTGTACCTCGGCGGCCCCACGGACAAACAGTTTTCTGATACCTCAATTCCAGTATCACCCTCTCTGTTCATCTCGCTCATGAGATTTCTCCCCTTCACTTTTACAGCGTCAACCTTGTTCGCCTTCGCGTACTCGCGCAGCGTCATATTCAACGACTGCTGCGCCGCGGCTATCTTTTTTGCGCCCTCTAGGATTTTCTGCCTAGTTTCCTCCAGCTCGGCCTGCGCTCGAGCCGGATCTACCGCTGCTACTACAAGGTTTGCCAAGCTATCCATTGCTTCCCTCAACACGTTCTCTGGCCTCTCTAGTGGAGGACCTCTACCTTTCCTCGGTGCCTTAGGCGTTACCTCCGGATCTGGCGCCGGATCCTTGCTCGCGCCCGCACCTGGCGCAGTCATCATCACCTCTACATGGTCCGGGGAGCGAGCAATACGCGTCCCAGGGACCACGGTGAGGGGAGGCTCCCCCGCGTCGACGACGTGACGCGGATGAACACCTGACACGTCCACAGCAACGTAGACCTTGTGCGCGCCGAGCCTGACGAAAAGGCCATTGCGCGGAAGTGGGCGCGTGCCGAAGTAGCCAGCGTTGTCGCTGACGAAGTCCCACGCTCCAAAGCGCTGAACAAGCCTAGAGACGATGCGTTCGCCGGTGCCGATGATGTTTCCCGTCCGGATCTTGACCCCTTCTAGCGCCGCTAGCCCCACGGTAGGCGCCAACTGTCGTGGTGGTGTCACGGCAGATGCCATGGATAGGCTAAAGGTGGGGACTAATACGCGCTAGGGGAATCCAGGGAGGGATAGTGGAGTGATTCTCCACACAGAAGTTTGTATTGATTTCCTTCCAAGATTACAAGTGCTCTTAGAGCTGTATTGGCGAGAGGAGGAAGAAGGAGCTCTCTTACTCTCACCCACAGATCACACCTGAAACCCTAGCCCAAACAGAATAGTAGAAAGACCAACCTCCTCTACAGAAGCCCCAGCCCCCCTTTTATAGGGGAGGCTCGGTTTCTGCCTAGGGCATACGTGGTAAGCCGACCGGGGTGCTTTTTCCCCCGCGTCACACTTGCTTTAGCTACGTGAGCCTCTGCGGCGCCCGCGTCAGCCGACATGGGCGTCGTCACCCCTGTCGGCCATGACCCGGTGGTCCTGCTCTTGTCTGCTTCGCTCATGCAGTGCGTATCGGGCCCTCTTTTTGACCAGCAAGATTCCTTCCTTCTCCTAGAAGCCAAACATGACCCGGATCACAGCTGATCCGGGCACCCCTGTTCCTGCATACAAGTAAACATATACTTCCGACTTACTGCTTAAGTCGGTTGAGACTTAGTTAGGCGAACACCCTCTGGTCCGGGTCACTCCGTGATTCGGTCGGCCTTGAGGTGACCCGGCTAGCCTCTGCTTTGGCCTTGCCGAACCTCGGCTAACTCGGCCTTTATACCCCGGAGTGACCCTACCCGGGGGTATCCCCCCAACAAGATGACTGGTTTACAAACACAAGTCGGAAAGTGGCGCTCTAGTGCACCAGTCCCAACACATATACCATGTCGTCCAGTTTCACTCAAAATCATGTATTTGGGAGCATTTTTGAAGCATGTCACCGAAGATTAAACACTCGTGATATTTTTCTTTGTGTGCTAATATTTCTCCTGTGGATTTTTAGTAAGCACTAGTAAGTCTACACGTGCAGGAACGTCTCAACTCAGTGTTCATAATATACAATGAAACTTAGAAAATATACCATATAACCAGTTGTAGTATCACATTGTGAAATCCTATGACCTATTGCAATGGTTATGTCATGCAATTATACATACAGTTTTTAGGTTACATATTAGTGGGCATGCAACCATGGTTACCCAACACATGGCTTACATTATTTTGTTAATGTTTTAGTCTCCACCTTAAAAAAAGTGTCTATAAAAAGTAGTTACTTGATCTCCCTTGGGTTGAAAGTTACCCTTGATCTATCGATGCTTTGTTCCTGAATCGGCTAGATGTCCTTCGGAGGATCCATTTCTAGCACGCATAGCAGGCCACTCCACTCCCTGGAAAGACATATGCCCTCGCGTTAGTTTCGTTTCTCTTTTGCATCATAATATACAACTCAAAGTGGATTCTACTGAGATATTTGGTTCTGCTTTTCACTCCCTAGCACTTGTTTCTTCTGCTCATGCCAAAGAAATTAAGTTTGTAAAATAAACTTTTGTTTTCCAGAGCTAGTTCCCCCTAAGCTGACTTTTTGTGTGAAAATCCCTTGTTATATGGGTAGTTTATATCTAAATTAGCCCTAACTATCTATAATGGGCCCTCCAAGTTAGAATGTTCATTTGGTCCCACTTGATTACATTTCCCGTCTCCGTCCCTAGGCTTCTCTACATCAAACAAAACACTGAAAATAACTATTTGTAACACATCATGGTAGGATGAAAATATGATAATGTCATTACATAAGTTTCATAGGAAATTTATCCAAATAAATATGAGATAATCTATTGATATAGATAACCAAAAAAATCATATAGCCCGTGCCATTCGAACTCTATGCAGGGTTGCAATGGATAAGACCCTCATCCTACCTTCATGTTTGTTCTCACAGCAAGAACGAACATAATACTAACAGAATTTGAGTATTGTAATAACGAAAAAATGTTGAGGACCTCATGATGTGCTAGATTTTACTATGTTGACATCTCAGTTTGAACAAACAGGTAGATATTAGTCAAGTTTTAAGACATAATCTAGTTGTAGGCATGCATATTTCAACTTCGTGAATTTGAATCACGTAAACTACCCTGAATGGAAAAATAGCTAAATGAGTGTGCAATAACTCAAGGAGTTGAGGTATCAGAATATCATATAGCTGATCCTAGGTGAATACATGATACGTGAGTGTAAATTAATCAAGCAATAGTCCAAAAGCATGTGTCTGTGCAACAAAACCACATACCTGTTTGGTCATGGCAACTAAAACAGAAGTCCAAAAGCTACAGTAATATCCAAGATGAAATATCACATTTTGCAGCTCTGTAGCACTTTTACTTTGCACATGAAAAATGTATTCTCGATGATGAATTATCCCAATGATTAGTGAAATTGACATCCCAATCTGAAAGTAAAAAAAAGTTTGACGGACAAGAAACACACTATTGATGTGCTAAAAGGACCATAACTATTCAGCATGTTAAAAAATCTTGATTGGAAGTTTGGCAAGACAAAAGAAATGAACTAAGCAGATGGCCGCGCTACCAATGTATCAAATCACCCATTTATATCTTGCAACATGCTGATCACCATGCATCACTAAGAACATAAACCTTTAGAGGGTAGGCTAATTTAGAAAATTACATAGCATTTACCTTAGAGTAAATTAAGGCCAAGGCTAGGTACTTTAATTTTCTTTCATCGGTTTCATAATATGGTTCATCATCATCAGTGGAGACCGGCATTGGAGCACCTATAGTCTATCCTCGAGCATCAGTGAGAATATTTTGATTCTTTTACTGACATGGACATGGATATAGATCACAAATGTTCTTAGCGAGAAACAAAAAATAGATTGCATAATATTCAACCAGACTAGACAAGACACTCAGTAGCCACAAAGTAGGTAAGGGGACGGTAAGAGAAGAGCACCTCCAGGAAGCCCTGGTATCCGTAGCGAAAGCCTAGAGCGCACACTCTGACTAGTCAATTTGTAGGCCGGTGCAGGAGGCTACATCGCTGGTGATGACGCGACAACCAAAGTTGTCGACGATGTGCATGGCGTGCCCATGCACGTACGTAGGGAGGAAGTTGGTCTCTAGGGGTGCGCGATGCTCGATGCCTTTATGGTGCTTTCTTTCCATTCACGAAGCAATGCCATGGTTAAGAGGCCAGCCATGAGCGACGTGGAGGTGATGGGAAGGCAGAGGGTTGGACGGAGAAGGGATTGGAGGAAGGTGCCATGGCGAGGGAGTCTGCGGCGTGCATGGGGAGGCGGGCAAAGGTGGAGTTGGAGAGGGCTAGTGTGGCCACGACAACCATGGATGGCGTCTAAGTTCAGGAACGGCGGCACGGCGACACGAGTACAATGCACAGAGAGAGAGAGAGACTAATTATCTCCTTTGATCAACTTATCAAATGTGGGGAGTTTCATATTTTACTCTGTCGGTGGAGTGCGGTCATTCATCGTAAATTACTAAGTGCATACCACATAACGGATTTATTAGTGGGTTTAATCATTTCTTGTGTGGGGTGCGTGTAGGAAAGATAATGTTTTCTCATTTATAAGTAGTAAAGATTCTATTGAAATAAATTGTCTAGCTCTTTCTATTAGTCCGGACTTTTGGTTGAGTTGTTGGTTGCGTTGGCTAGATAATTTATTTCAACACTCACCCTACGTCTTTGCCCTTTGGTCTATTGTGATGTGTGTTTTTGGGGAGCCATAATATTATCTTTTATTTTGCGTGGCCAGGATTTGATCGTCGGCCATTTTGGTCTGATAACATATCAAATTGCATGCACTAGCCATCTCAACCAAAAGTTCGAACTGATAAGAAGGTTTAGGCAATTTAAACACTCATCCTATACTTATTTCTCCTTTGGCCTATTCTGACGCATGTTTGGGAAGCCTTAATATTTTTTTTAATTCTTGCTTTAGTCCAAACCGATGGAAAGAATTAGGCAATTTATTTTAAAACACACCCTACGTATTTCCTCTTTGGCCTATTGTGACACATGTTTGGGAAGACACAATATTTTTTTAATTTTTGCATTGGTCAAAATTTGATCCTAGTACCTCATGCTCTGATACTATATTGATTGCGTGCACTAGCCAACTTAACCAAAAGTTTGGACCCATGGAAAGGGTTAAGCAATTTATTTCAACACACACCTTACGTCTTTACGCTCTGGCCTATTGTGACACATGTTTAGGGAGCCACAATATTTGTTTTAAATTCTTGTGTTGGCCAGGATTTAATCTTAGGATCTCCTGCTCTGATACCATATTGAATTGCATGCACTAAGCAACTAAACCAAAAGTCCGAACAAATGGAAATGGATAGGCAATTTATTTCAACATTCACCCTACGTATTTAGCATTTGGCCTATAGTGGCGCTTGTTTGGGAAGCCGTAATATTTTTATTAATTCTTGCATTGGCCAGGATTTGATCCTAGGACCTCCTGCTCTGATACCATATTGAATTACATGCACTAGCCAACTCAACCAAAAGCCCGAACTGATGGAAAGGACTAGGCAACTTATTTCAACATATTAAATTGCATGCACTAGACAACACAACCAACAGTATGAACTAATGGAAAGAGCTGCAATTTATTTCAATACTCACCCTAAGTCTTTGCCCTTTGTTTGGGGAGACGCGGTTTTTTAAAAATTCTTGTGTTGGCTAAGTTTTGATCCTAGGACCTCCTGCTCTGATATCATATTGAATTACATGCACTAGCCAACGCAACTAACAGTATGAACTGATGGAAAGGACTAGTCAATTTGTTTCAACAAATTTAAAGAGTCTGTATTGGCTACATTTCTTGGTACTAACTTTTTCAAATCTTAACCTATCATTTTTATCCTAGATAATGTACATGTACTTGTTCGCAGTGTTTTTGAGTTTCTCTTCTCCATTTCCTTTATAGCATGCAGGTTCCTTTATAGCATGCAGGTTCCAGTCTCTATATCATGCATTGATTTTTTTCTTTGCAATTTGTAGGTTCTAGTCATGTCATGCAAATTTATTATACAGAGTATTCAGGCTCCTTAGAGAAACTAGATCAGTATCATATGTATGTTTTGCTCAATGAGAAGCAAATGTTATCGAGGCCTACATTTGTATATGAACATTGCAGTACTTATTGGTCCATCAAAAATCAACGGAGGCAAGTGTTTATAACTTTAGATAGCTAGATTTTCATTATTTCCCTTCCATCTTGCCTATATAATTTGATTTAGGAATTGTTTGTTTACTTGGATGTCTAGGATCTTCTCCCATGTTATACATGTTCTTCGTAATCTGAAATGTATCCTCTTTTTCGGTCCATGATATATTGCAAATGTATATAATTTTTGATGTTCCATGCTTGGTTTTATCTACTTTCTTATATTTTGTCCACACTTTAGAGTACTTTTCATATGATTTCTTGGACTAACCTATTAACAAGAGCCACAGTGTCAGCTGCCTATTTTCTGCTGTTTTTGGTTCCAGAAAAGTCAGAAAATAAATATTCTCGAAATTGGACGGGACAAAAGCCAAAGTCATCATTTTACCGAGGGACACACGGAGCCACAATACGAGACGGAGAAGGGCCAGAGGGCGGCCACACCACCTAGCCGTGCGGCCAGGCCTGTTGGCACTGTGGCTCTTTATTAATAGGTTAGTCCAAGAAATCATATGAAAAGTACTCCAAAGTGTGGACAAAACATAAGAAAGTAGATAAAACCAAGCATGGAACATCAAAAATTATAGATACATTTGCAATGTATCACCGCAGTCATCTCCATCCCTAGATCGGGAGGGATCTGAAGCTCTTCCCGGCACCCTGCCAGAGAGGGGAATTCACCCTGGAGGCCTTCTTCATCACCATGCAAGCCTCCGGTGTGATGCGTGAGTAGTTCATCCTTGGACTACGGATCCATGTAGTAGCTAGATGGCTGGTTCTCCTCCTTTGTGCTTTCATGTTTTGATCTTGTGAGCTCCGTTCATGATCAAGATCATCTATTTGTAATTCTACATGTTGTGTTTGCGGGGATCCGATGGATATTGAGATGCTATTTCAGATTGATTATTGATTCTATCATGTCTTTGTTATTTGTGATCTTGGATGCTTTCTATTGTTAGTAGCTATCTTGGCCAAGTAAAGGCTAGCAACTCCAAGAGTTAGTATTTATGCTCGATAGTGGGTTCATGCCTCTGGTAATCTGGGGAAGTGACAGAAATCTCTAAGGTACTAGATGTATTGTTGCTACTAGGGAGAAAACAACAATCCTTTGTTCATAGAACAATCGTATTGTTTGCATTACACGCAATTCGTAAAGCAATAATCTGTTGCTTGCAACTTAATACTGGAGGGCGTTCAGATGATAACCTGAAGGTGGATTATTAGTCATAGATGCAGTTGGATGGCGGTCTATGTATAATGTTGTAATGCCCAATCAAGTCTCAAAGGATTCAAGATGAGTAGTATATGCTTGTATGCTTTCTCGATGTTTTTCAATTGCCCCGTTGTAATTTGTTCACCCAACATGTTATCTATCTTAAGGAGAGCCACCTCTAGTGAACTATGGACCCCGGTCCTTTCTTTTACTTTCAATCTACAATCAACTGTTTACTGTTTTGTGTTTACTTTCTGCAAACTTTTACTTTCTTCCATTCGATATCTTTAATCCTTTGTTTTCAGCAAGAACAACACAACTGTGCATGAAACAATAAAAATGAAGCATTTGGAAGAAACCTGAGATTTTTATTGATGAAGAGGGGGATGCCTTGGGCATCCCCAAGCTTTGACGCTTGTACTTCTTGGATATTTCTTGGGTTGACACGCGTGGCATCCCCAAGCTTGAGCTTTAGTCCATCCTTCATCTCATTACTCATTCCTTCCATACACCTGAAATTTTTTCCTTCATACAAAACTTCACACAATCTTTATTAGCAACATTAGTGCACTCAAGATAATAAGTCTTTAGGTTCAGTTGTAACACCAATAAACTTCCATTAAAACACTAGCTACTGTAGCACTTCCCTCAAAAAGCTCAATTCCCCAAAAGAACTCAAAAAGGAACCAACAAGAAGCAAATGCAAATAATGGCAGAAATCTGCCAAAACAGACTAGCAGGTAAAGACGAATTTTTTCGAAGACCTTCTGTTGCTCAAATCAAAAAGTGTTACACTAACGAAAGTTAGATAACAACCTGGGGCAGAAGAACAAAAATTCACGCCTCAAAAAGACGTTCAGAGATTTTACACGAAATTTTATGGTGAAGCACAGAAATCTGTTTCGGGACAGCAACTTTCCCAATCATTATTTCTCTCTCATTAGAGGTTACTCTTGGCACAAAAATCAAATAAAAAGGATAAGGAAAGGTTATTACAGAAGTAATAACTTCCAAGACTCATATAAATATTTTGGGTTATCTCCCAATAAGTACTTTTCTTTAACGTCTTTAAGTTAGGCATAATAGTTTGAGAAGATGCTCACAAAAGAAATATGAATTGAAGTAAAAGAGAGCATCAAGAAGAAAATTCAAAGCACATTTAAGTCTAACCCACTTCCTATGCATAGGAATCTTGTAAAGAAACAAGTCATGAAAGCACAAAGCAACAATCTTAGGAAAGCAAAACAAGTGCAACTTCAAGACTTTCAACATAAAGAGGGGGGTACTTAATATTATTGAGATGCATACAACCATGGTTCCCTCTCTCATAATAACTTTCAGTAGCATCATGAATAAAATTAACAATATAACTATCACATAAAACATTCTTATCATGATCCACATGCATATAATAATTATTACTCTCCACATAAGCATAGTTATTCTTATTAATTATAGTGGGAGAAAATTCAACAAAATAGCTATCATTATTATTCTCATCACCATAATCATCAAATATAGGAGGCATATTGTAATCATAATTAATTTTCTCCTCAATATTAGGTGGATTGAGAATACCATATTCATCATTGTAATCATCATATATCGGAGGCATAGTATCATCAAAGTAAATTTCCTCCTCCATGCTTGGGGGGCTAAAAAGATCATGTTCATAAAAACTAGCTTCCCCAAGCTTAGACTTTTCCATAGCATTAGCAATAATGGTGTTCAAATAATTCATACTAATAACATTGCTATTAGCATGCAAATAAAGTTCCATAGGTTTTTTAATTTTCTCTTCAAACACTTCATGTCCTAACTCAAGATAAATACTATAAACCTCTCTAATTTTGTTGTTGTTTTCCATTAAGCCTAACTAGTGAAAACAAGAAACAAAAAGACAAAATTGCAGAATCTAAAGGAAATAACTTCGAGCACTCACACCGGAGGATGTGAGTACCTTTTACCTTACCTCCCCGGCAACGGCGCCAGAAAATAGGCGTTTGTCGTGGGAGGTTCTTCTTATTTAATCCTCCAGTGTGAATACCTTTTACCTTTCCTCCCCGGCAACAGCGCCGGAAAATAGCTTGATGTCTACGCACTTCTATTCTTGTAGGAAGTTGTTGGGCCTCCAAGTGCAGAGGTTTGTAGAACAGCAGCAAGTTTTCCCTTAAGTGGATCACCCAAGGTTTATCGAACTCAGGGAGGAAGTGGTCAAAGGTATTCCCTCTCAAGCAATCCTGCAATCAAGATACAAGAAGTCTCTTGTGTCTCCAACACACCCAATACACTTGTCAGGTGTATAGGTGCACTAGTTCGGCGAAGAGATAGTGAAATACAAGTGGTATAGATATAAGACAATGGTGCTAGAAAATAACTTTATGGCATGGAAAAGACTAAAGGAAAACTGAAATAAAGATGGAAGCAAGTAAACATGTAACAGATCTAGTTGCAAACGGTGTTTCAATGCTAAGAAACAAGTCCTAGGGATTATACTTTCACTAGTAAACACTCTCATATAAATATATCATCTTCATGATACTACTCTTAACTACTCTCCGGTTGGACACTCTAATCGATGGTAGGGCTATAATAGCACACCTCAAAGTAAGCCTTTCCCATCTAGAAAACTCCACACTGTCACCTTGAGTACTAGATGAGGCCAACAAACACCACAATTTCATAAAGACATCCAACTCCAAATATAACTCATAACAAGTATTTGTAATCTCTAGCCTAAGTACCACATGGTGTGCACGCTGTCACTTTCACACACATGGAGAGAGCAGAGATCTATTAAAGCACTTGAGTAGCAAGGTAGATCTATAGATTACAAGCTCATGATCTCAATAAAATCATGCATAGATAGAGAGATGAACACATAGCTACCGATAGAACCCTTAGCCTCCAGAGAGAACTACTCCCTCCTCATCATGGGAATGAGCAATGGTGATGGAGATGGTGGTGGAGATCGATGGAGATGGCTCTGGGGGCACTTCCCCGTCCCGGCAGGGTGCCGGAACAGAGACTTTCTATCCCCTGAATCTGTCCTTCGGTGGCGGCGGCGCTGCGGAACTTTTCGTGGCTGGAGGCTTTATGATTTAGGGTTTATGCCTCGGGAGGCTTCTTATAGGCGAAGGAGGCAAGGTCGGTGGAGTGCTAGGGCCCACACCACCTGGTGGCGCGGCCAGGGCTAGCCCGCGCCACCATATGGTGTGGCTAGGCCCTGGCCTCCTCCGTCTCTGCTTCTGGCTCCGTGAGTCTTCCGGTAAAATAGGAACTTTGGCTTTTGTCCCGTCCAATTCCGAGAATATTGATTTTCTGACTTTCCTGGAACCAAAAACAGCAGAAAACAGGCAACTGGCACTGTGGCTCTTGTTAATAGGTTAGTCCAAGAAATCATATGAAAAGTACTCCAAAGTGTGGACAAAACATAAGAAAGTAGATAAAACCAAGCATGGAGCATCAAAAATTATAGATACATTTGCAATGTATCACAGGTCTCCACGTTGCTACTAGCACCGGTAGTGCGCCCTGCCAAGGCTCAGCTAGCAACACCTTTGGGGTGTTTCCTTGCTCCTACTGGATTAATAACCTTGGTTTCGTATTGAGGGAAAACTTGGTGCTATGCTCATCATAGCTTCCTCTTGGGGTTCCCCAATGAGCTCGATATATTTTGGGCCATCAAGCATATTTTCTAGAACTGTTGCCGGGGAGTCAAGGACATCTTCACAAGGGGAGTCCCTCATAACCAATCTCTTTACTTTGTTGTTTTTATTTTTCTTAGTTTACTTTTTGCTTTGTTTGCTTGTTTCTTTATCAAAAACACAAAAAAATTAGTTCCTACTATAGTTGTTATTTTCATTGGTATGTTATTGTCTTGCTTTATCATGCTTTCTATCAATGGTTGGTTTCTTTGAAATTGAATCTTATTGGCAAGGAGGGTTCACGGAAGAACAAAAATATTATTATAAGAAACACCGCTTGTCACAAAAAGGGAAACACTTATGGGAACAAATTGTATACCATTGCTATAAACTTGTGCTCTACTTATAATGTTACTTATTGCTTTGATAAATTTTTTTGTTGTAGGAGGTATAAAAACCTCCCTTTTCAATGTGAGTATAATGATAATGTTACCATATCTTCTTATGTTAAAGGGAATTATGACTTTTATGATGTGGAACAAATTGAAGAATTTATTGCTTGGAAGGGTGTATTTGAACTTGCTAGTTTGCTTGAAAATACTGATGATTCACCTTATAATTATGAGGTTTATGATATACTTAAATTTTTCTTTGATAATTACAAGGTAGAAAATGGCTATATTCTTGAATATCTTAATAGATGCTCTCCACCAATAGAAGAGACTAATGCCTTGCAGGAGCCTATGGAAGAAGAAATTGCTGAAAATGGAAGCTCATTGGATAAAAAAGAGGAGGAGAGTGATGATCAAGAGGAGGAAGAATGGATCTACCCATCCATACCTTCTAATGAGAGTAACTCTTTACCCTTTACATTATTAGATTGTCCCCCATGCTTACCAAAAGAGGACGAATGTCATGTTCCTGAGGATTCTTTTGAAAATGTTTATAGTAAAGCTCTAGTGGTTCTAAATCATGAAAAGCATGCTTTATGTGATAGTTATATTGTTGAGTTTATTCATGAGGCTACTGAAAATTATTATGAGAGAGGAAAATATGGTCGTAGAAGTTTTCATGGTACTGAAACACCTCTCTATGTGCTGAAAGTTTTGAAGTTACTCTTGTTTTATCTTCCTATACATGTCACTTTGTTCTTTGTGAATTTATTTGCATACAAGATTTATATGCATAGGAAGTGGGTTAGACTTAAATGTGTTTTGAATTTGCTTCTTGATGCCCTCTTTTACTTCAATTCATATTTCTTATGTGAGCATCTTCTCAAACTATCACGCCTAATTTAAAGGCGTTAAAGAAAAATACTTATTGGGAGATAACCCAAAAGTTTTAGTTGAGTATTGGAAGTTATTACTTCTGTAATAACCGCTCCTTATCCTTTTTCTTTTCTTTTTGTGCCAAGAGTAACCTCTAATGAGAGAGAAGTAATGATTGGGAAAGTTGCTGTCCCGAAACAGATTTATGTGCTTCACCGTCAAAATTTGTGTAAAATATCTGTACGTCCTTTTGTGGCGTGAATTTTTGCGCCTCTGCCCCAGGTTGTTATATAACTTTAGTTAGTTCAACACTTTTTTATTTGAGCAACATAAGATCTTCGAAAAAAATTGGCTTTACCTACTGGTCTATTTTGACAGATTTTTGCCATTTTCTGCATTTGCTTCTTGTTGGTTCCTTTTTAAGTTCTTTTGGGGAATTGAGATTTTTGAGAGAAGTGCTACAGTACCTAGTGTTTTAATGGAAGTTTTATTGGTGTTAGAACTGAACCTAAAGACTTATTATCTTGAGTGCACTAATGTTGCTAATAAAGATTGTGTGAAGTTTTGTATGAAGGAAAATTTTCAGGTGTATGGAAGGAATGAGTAATGAGATGAAGAATGGACTAAAGCTCAAGCTTGGGGATGCCACGCGTGTCACCCCAAGAAATATCCAAGAAGTACAAGCGTCAAAGCTTAGGTATGCCCAAGGCATCCCCCTCTTCATCAATAAAAATCCCAGATTTCCTCCAAACGCTTCATTTTATTGTTTCATGCACAGTTGTGTTGTTCTTGTAGCGTCTTCTTTTTCGTTTTCTTTGTGGTTTTTGTTTGCTTGGTTTGCTTAGTTTGCTGAATAAATTGGTTGTACCCCCTCTTTCATACATTGGTTTTCAAATAGTTTGGTTTGGATTGGAAAAGAGTAGGAAAGTTCATGCTTAAGTGGTAAAGACAGCTTGTTTTTGACTATGGCCTATGCTTTGTCATGCCATGCTTGATATTGTTTTGGCTTTATTCTTAGTATTATTTGCTGTAGCATGACTTGTTATAAACAATTGAGATTGCTTAATGTGCCTTGGATGAATCATGCATTGTTTTAGCATATTAAAACATAGTATTGTGGTATTCTCCTTTGATGCTTTATTTGGGTTGACTTGGCGCATGCTCACACCATGTTATGACTATCCAAAGTCACCATACCCTTTATGATCCTTTAGTTTTCAACTTGTAGTATCACTTTATGCTTTGATCAATGATGTTTTATCGCTCTGCATGATTATGGCCATTGTTGCTCTCTTAGTTTGCCGCTCCTAGTCTTTTGCTTGCCTCCGTAACCAAGTATGAGTTCCACTCATGCATCCAACTCCTTAAACCAAGTTATTCCAAAGAGTCCACCATACCTAGCTACTAGCTTATGCTATTCCAAGTATATTCATGTTTTTTTCTACCTTCCGAATTAAACTTGTTATGTGAAAATTAGTGATTAAAGCTCTCACGAACTTGATGGCACACTTTACTTTCTTGCATTTAATAAACTTGAACCATTGGGTCCATCTTTGTCGCATATATGCTTGCGCTTTATAAGTTTAAATTAGAAGAACCCTGTATCATGGGGAACACTTTCAACATTGCACTTGTACTTTGTACCCATTGATATCGTGTTCTTTTGCTTATGGATCCCGGCGGTGTGAAATAAAAGTGGAACTTGTAAGATCATGGAGTTTGTATGTGTGTTAGAGAAACGCCTGGGCCACTAGCCTAAGCCATGCCTAATCATGGTGGAAACTTGCAGCATCACCATAATGAGCACTCTATGAAGCATCCTCAATAAAAACCTATGCAAATAGCAAATAAAAAGATCGCTGAGATGCTCATTGTCTGCTTGCCTTGTCATTTTGATTATGGGATAACTCCTGTATCATGTGCAAGGGGTACCCCGTTGGCGGTTCTTTATGATACATATATACTTACAATGACAAGATCTTACTCGTGACTAAA
Organism: Avena eriantha; assembly: GCA_910589775.1. NCBI lineage: Eukaryota > Viridiplantae > Streptophyta > Magnoliopsida > Poales > Poaceae > Avena > Avena eriantha. The sequence continues at coordinate 336,038,450 of OU342740.1, read as the reverse complement.
GTTGAGTAGCATGAGGTTCGGTCTTCGTAAGTAAGGGGCATGAGATTTCGGTTTATAACTTGTCAAGCATATACTCTTAGTTGTGTCACTTTAACCTTAATCACCCTCAAGATACTTATGATAGGGGCAATGAGAGCTGAAAACTAATAAGTACCATAATTTTTGGAAGCTCTTTATGAGACTTGAATCCCTACTTCTTTCTATGAAGGCCCTTCTTTTACTTATATATCGAGTCTCCACCTTCTATCTTTATGCACCTACTTTGAGAGCATAGTGGCCATTCTTAGTTCTATGTGCATTGTCCCAAGACTTGTTGATTGATGCATAGCTTTGATATTGCTTGTTTTAAACTATTTGTATCTAGTCACCCTTATGAACTTTGAAGATGTCCTATGCATTTTTGCTACTCTATGAGGGACAAGTTGAATGCTACTATGCTATGTTTTCTTTATGTGAAACAAACAAACGTCTTGCAAAGCATTGTTATTCATGAATCTTTTGTTTGTGCATTTTCATGTTGCAACATAGTTTCTTTGTCTTATTGCTAGAACATTGTTTTCATATTATGATTGAAGTACTATGATCCCAGCTTTGAATGTTTTACAAATACTTTGATCAAGTTTATGATGGTGCATGTCACCTCAAAAATTATTCTTTCTTTTTATCACTTACCTACTCGAGGACGAGCAGGAGTTAAGCTTGGGGATGTTGATACATTGCAAATGTATCTATAATTTTTGATGTTCCATGCTTGGTTTTATCTACTTTCTTATGTTTTTGTCCACACTTTGGAGTACTTTTCATATGATTTCTTGGACTAACCTATTAACAAGAGCCACAGTGCCAGCTGCGTGTTTTCTGCTGTTTTTGGTTCCGGGAAAGTCAGAAAATGAATATTCTCGGAATTGGACGGGACAAAAGCCAAATTCATTATTATACTGAGGTACACACGGAGCCAGAATACGAGACAGAGAAGGGCCAGAGGGCGGCCACACCACCTGGCCGCGCGGCCAGGCCTGGCCCGTGCCAGGGGGTGGTGTGGCCAGCCCAGGCACCCCCTCGGCCTCTCCTTCCGCCTATAAGTTGCCTCCGATACAGGAACCCTAAGTACCCGATCAAAATTCCACGAAAGAGTCTGTAGCCGCCGTCATCTCCATCCCTAGATTGGGAGGGATCTGAAGCTCTTGCCGACACCCTGCCGGAGAGGGGAATTCACCCTGGAGGCCTTCTTCATCATCATGCAAGCCTCCGGTGTGATGCGTGAGTAGTTCATCTCTGGACTACGGCTCCATGTAGTAGCTAGATGGCTGGTTCTCCTCCTTTGTGCTTTCATGTTTTGATCTTGTGAGCTCCGTTCATGATCAAGATCATCTATTTGTAATTCTGCATGTTGTATTTCCGGGGATCCGATGGATATTGAGATGCTATTTCAGATTGATTATTGATTCCATCATGTCTTTGTTATTTGTGATCTTGCATGCTTTCTGTTGTTAGTAGCTATCTTAGCCAAGTAGATGCTAGCAACTCCAAGAGTTAGTATTTATGCTCGATAGTGGGTTCATGCCTCTGGTAATCTGGGGAAGTGACATAAATCTCTAAGGTACTAGATGTGTTATTGCTACTAGGGAGAAAACAACAATCCTTTGTTCATAGAACAATCGTATTTTTTACTTTACACGCACTTCGTAATGCAATTATCCGTTGCTTGCAACTTAATACTGGAGGAGGTTTGGATGATAACCTGAAGGTGCATTATTAGTCATAGATGTAGTTGGATGGCGGTCTATGTATAATGTTGTAATGCCCAATCAAGTCTCAAAGGAGTCAAGATGAGTAGTATATGCTTGTATGCTTTCTCGATGTTTGTCAATTGCCCCGCTGTAATTTGTTCACCCAACATGTCATCTATCTTAAGGAGAGCCACCACTAGTGAACTATAGACCCTGGTCCTTTCTTTTACCATCAATCTACAATCAACCGTTTATTGCTTTCTGTTTACTTTCTGCATACTATTACTTTCTTCCATTCGATACGTTTAATCCTTTGTTTTCAGCAAAACCAGTGAGATTGACAACCTCATCGCAAGTTGGGGGCAAAGTTCGGTGGTTGTGTTGTGCAGGTTTCCACGTTGCCGCTGGCACCGGTAGTGCGCTCTGCCAAAGTTCAGCTAGCAACACCTTTGGGGTGTTTCCTTGCTCCTACTAGATTGATAACATTGGTTTTGTACTGAGGGAAAACTTGCTGCTGTGCTCATCATACCTTCCTCTTGGGGTTCCCCAATGAGCTCGATATATTTTGGGCCATCAGTCCACTTGCTTCACTGAAAAGGTTAATTGATGATGTTATGGTTGCTATCGGTAGGTAGATATGGCCTCTTCCATTATGTTAAAAAGAGTTATGTTTGCAACTGCTATGTTAGTACCTAGCATAACATGCTTCTTTTCTATTGTACAACATTGTAGAAGTTTGTTTATTATTTGGAGGTCATCCAATGTTTTTGTTGTGGTCGTGGTGGAGGATGTCGATGCTTCAAGAAATGATAAACCTACTGAATTAGTTTGAGGCTTTATTTAAAAAGCATTCATCCAAAAAAATAAAACTCTATTTGCAACATTATTTGGCATGCCAAGATGCATATATGGGTACATTATCACTAACTATATCATGGATATGGCCATAACATCTGTCATTTGGCTTGAAATACATGAAATTTCGTACATGGTAGCCTATTTTTAGAACATTTTGAGAAAATATTTGTAATATTCCAAGTTTGTTAATTTTAATTGGAAACTAGGTAATATAAATGACACGATGTGAAGGTTTTCCATTTGTTTAACTTTTTTGAATTTCTTGTGTCGACTCCAAAAAAAGGTCAAAACGACGGGCATGACCGTTGTTAGATCGCGAATAAGTCTTACAAAACTAATAGCAGATCTCCTATTAAATGACAACTTGTGAACCTACAAATTATTTAAAAAAATATAAGAATACTATGAATTACCTATAATTCAAATTTGATCCACTTCCCGCTGAATCGGTAGAAATTTGTTTTTATTAGAGGTGGCTAGAAAGGTTTTGAGATACAACCATCTAGTTAGTTGTCCAAAAAACATGGTCAAGATAAGTCCAATTAGAGGTGATAAATGTGCTTGCACGCATGCAGTGTCCGTCGGGGATAGCAGGAAGATGGCGCTAGAACTTTCAGGCTCGGTATGCTCTCTTTTACTGAAAATTGATGGCTTGATTCATGCTGGAATTTTCATCCGTACATTTTTGTACTTTGCATGTGTTATATCGGGTGTTATTTGCATCGTTGTTATTTGCAGGAGAATGTGAGCATGATAATCATGGATCATTGGATGCCTAAGATGACTGTGTACAAACTCTTCAAAAAGGTCAAGGCATGTCCATCTCTCGTCAAAATTCATAATATACTATGCATGTATAGAAAAATATGTATTTTCTATTTGTGATCACAATGGAGATGTGGTGCATGTGTGCACGAGTCTTCCAAGCTGAATGGCATCTCCTTGGTGGAAGTTGTTAGAAGAAGCTAGAACCTGCACCAAGCAAAGATTTTTATGTCATTAGAGCTAGTTTTATTTTCGTTGCTAGTTATAGTTTGATATTCTGCTGGACACCTGATGTTTACTATGGATGATTGTATTGCATCACTGTTGTCGGATTTTTTGGTTAATTAGCTCTTTTGAATCAAAAGAATTTCTTGTATTCTTTCGCTTCTGGTTACTGTCAAACATGGAAAATAAAACCTAACAGGTGGTACAACAAGAAAATAAAAAATTGATAAGTGACAATTGGAACCCATTTAACTAGTTGGACCAGCTAATAATAGAAAGGCCAAATATTAAACTAAGATGAAATATAAAAAGGCATGTGCCAAAAAAACAGGCTACGTAGCGCTAACCAAAATGATATGGAATATTTAATTAGGCCGACGTGTTCGGCTCAACCCATACAATAAACTGAATAGGACCATGTTGATTTTGATTTAGGAAAAAATGGTCTCATCATAGATTTTTCACTTAGGATTAGTCATGTCCGATCTGAGGTGGACAGTCATGATAGCTAGTTACCAAAACTTTAGTCAATATGTGGCTATCTATATTGGTCATAACAATTTATGACCAATTCACATAAAAGGTTGTTATTCTCCATTAATGATCCTAAGATTTTGACCATATACTTTTTGTCACAAAAATATCATAAATGCAAAAATAATGATCATCTAGTGACTAATATAGAGGGTAAAAAATAAATACATTTTTTATAGTATTTTTTTAGAAACACAGTACAAACGCAGACGCTCACAATGCGTACATATACTTACCCCTATGAACACACGCACGCACACCATATCCCTATGAGCACCCCAGAGAGACTAAGCCGGCGAGTCTTGAGATTGACGAAGTCATCACAGATGTCTCGCTATCGACGGGAACGTCGGCTCCCACTGAAAAATATTCCACCTTTATGAGACATCAAAGTGTTAAACCTGGAGTTTAAACTTTGGTGGGTTGGGGTAACCACTGCCCTCCTAACCATCCAACCACGGGTTGGTTCTCATATTTTTTTATAGTATTGTGAGGTGGCTATGAAGACACGCTTGAAGAGACCAACGTTTCTGACGATCTGATACCCTACAGTTAGCGGCGGTCAGGATCTTGGCTCACGGTCGAGTGGACACTCATAAGTTGTCGTTAATATGTAAGAAAGTATGTTAGGGTGGTAACATGATGGCGGATGTGAGCAAGCAAATGAAAAGGCTAAAGGGAAGTATCGTCAGGAAGCCCCCGGTGAACGATTCATACCACATACCTTCGCCAACGAGACCTAGCTCGATTCAACATGATATGTGTCAGGTGGTGGTCATACCTCGTGACTTTGTGGTTGACTTGTTGTCAAAGCCGCCCATGTCCCGCCTCCGGGGAAAGCTTGTCGAAGCTGATCTTCTTCAAATTGTGCTCGGCCTTGAGGCGGTCAGGACGTTAACGACTTGAAGGAAAGTGGTGCAACAAGAAAGGCACCCACGGCTGCTTGATGGATCATTTTCCGTTTCTGGACTTGTGCTCTAAGTTTGGGACGTTATGTGGCTTTGGTGTTGCACATTTCCTTTAATTGAGGTGTTGTCGTCGAGGGTCTCATCGCATTGTTAAGTATCGAGGGTTGTAGTTGTTGTGTGTTAAGAGAGTTTGCCGGACTGCGTACACAGATGTGGATTTATTTATGCTTTATGAGTTGTTTGTTTTGGTGTGTTTGTAGGCTTTTGCCCGAGATTTTTTAATTAATAGATTGGAGCAAAATTTTAAGCCCATTCTTCTAAAAAAGTTGTATATGTGAAGACCTAACAAATCCACGGGAGGTACTACCTCCTATTCAAGGTGATTAGTTTAGCCTCATATCTAGTCTGCTACTGGCTCAAGCCTCCTCCTGTTCAATATTTAAAAGAGTAAAATGCATGTGTGGTAACTAAACTTGTTCGAAATGAACTCAGGAAATATGTTCTTCGGGTAGACAAACTTGGTACGAACGATCTCATATGGTCATTGCTACAGTTTGGTAGTGAACTAAGATGATGTGGCACAGTGGGACCCTATATCTGATTGTTTGAGGGATCGTAAAAGTTGTATTGTAGAGTGCAGGGGGTGTTTGGCAAAATGAACCCAAGGGAGGTTTTGGCAAAATGAACCATATACAAGAATGACTCAGACTACTATGTAGAGTTGCACGTAAAACCTCGTGCCAGTTGAGCTGTGAAAAGAAAGGGAAGAGGGAGGTGATCGTGGAGACGGGTCTAGGGTTTCTGCCTTGCCTCGCCACGTGCAGGAGACGGCTGCTGTGACGCCACTGTAACTTTTTGAGTCATGGCACCTCAGCGTCGTGAGGCTGGGTAGCCGCCACCCATGTACGGTGAGTCCATGAGCACCTATTTTTTCTGGCGCTGCCACCGCTAGTGTTGTGATGTCATGCCTATTTAGGGTTAGAATTTCTTCATGAACATGATAATCATGATCAATCTTGATTTTCTTCTATTTTTGGTCTGTCTCTGTTTGGGTTTAACTGAAACCGAAGTAGAAAGCAGGGCTTTCAGGGGGTTTAGGAGCAGGATGTGTTCATGTGGTTGTATGCAAGGCTTATAGAGATGTGTGGTTAGATTACAGTCGAGTATGTTAAAATGTTGATGGAGAAGTTTAGGACGAGGCGAGGCGGAAAAAAAGGCCAGCGCCCTCTCGCGACCCGCGGCGGCTGGGCTGCGCTCCGTTCTCCTCCCCCAGATCCTCCCCTCCTCTGCTCCACCGACGTCGCTAATGCTTACTGCCGACCCTTGGTCGAGCGGCGCCGGTGGCGGCGGTCCTCTGGTGTTTCCCCTCTTGTGGCATGGATGCAACGGGAGTATCCACCCCCGGGAGGTGTTCTTCAGCGATGGTGGTCTGGCACGGCGGTGGGGCTCCTAGACGGCGGTTGGGTGGTGGTGCGTGATACGTCCATAACGTATATATAATTTTTGATGGTTTTATGCTAATAATATGCTTTTGACACTTCTTTTTGTATAAAGTTTATGATTTATTTGGACTAACCTACTAATAGCTGCAAAAGTGCACAATGTTCTTGTTTTATACTTTGATGTGTAGGAATTACCAAAAATACAAGTGGAAACCTTGTTGGAGTCAGATTGGGATTTTTCCAGAAATCTGTCTCAGAACTCTTTTTGAAGATGGTCACGTTTCGGGTCGAAGACGGCGTTAAACGGAAAAATCTTCAACTACAAAGTTGTTGGAAATTTCGCGACAAATGTTTTGGATACAAAATTTAGCTGATTCCTAGTCCGGATTAAACTTGTTATGTGAAAATTAGTGATAAAAGCTCTCACGGACATGATAGCATACTTTATTTTCTTGCACTTAATAAACTTGAACCATATCGTTGTTGCGTATATGCTTGCGCTTTATAAGTTGAAGTTAGCAGAACCATATATCATGGGGAACGCTTTCAACATTGCACTTATATTCCGTTGATATCATGATTCTTTTGCTTATGGATCCCGGTGGTATGAAATAAAATGGGAACGTGTAAGATCATGGAGTTTGTATGTGTGTTAGAGAAACGCCTGGGCCGCTCACCTAATCTATGCCTAATCATGGTGGAAATTTGCAACATATTCATAATGAGCACTCTATGAAGCATCCTTAATAAAAACCTATGCAAATAGCAAATAAAAAGATCGTTGAGATGATCATTGTCTACTTGCCTTGTCATTTTGATTATGGGATAGCTCTTGTATCATGTGCAAGGGGTACCCCGTTAGCGGTTCTCTATGATACATATGTACTTACAATGACAAGAGCTTACTTATGACTGAAGTTGAGTAGCATGAGATTCGGTACTCGTAAGTAAGGGGCATGAGATTTCAACTTATAACTTGTCAAGCATATCCTCTTAGTTGTGTCACTTTAACCTTAATCACCCTCAAGATGCTTATGATAGGGGCAATGCGAGCTGAAAACTAATAAGTACCATAATTTTTGAAAGCTTTTTATGAGACTTGTATCCCTACTTCCTTCTATGAAGGCCCCTTCTTTTACTTATATATTGAGTCTCCACCTTCTATCTTTATGCACCTACTTTGAGAGCATAGTGGCTATTCTTAGTTCTATGTGCATTGTCCCAAGACTTGTTGATTGATGCATAGCTTTGATATTGCTTGTTTTAAAATATTTGTATCTAGTCACCCTTATGAACTTTGAAGGTGTCCTATGCATTTATGTTTTGCTACTCTATGAGGGACAAGCTAAATACCATTCTCATTATGCTTTCTTTATGTGAAACAAACAAACGTCTTGCAAAGCATTGTTATTTATGAATCTTTTGTTTGTGCCTTTTCATGTTACAACATAGTTGCTATGTCTTATTGTTAGAACTCTATCTTTCATGATTCATGTTTAGAGTACCTTAATCTCAGCTATCAATGCATTTACAATAATGATGATCAAGATTGTGTTGTCTGTATGTCACCTCAAAAATTATATTGTTTTGATCGTTTACCTACTCGAGGACGAGCATGAACTAAGTTTGGGGATGTTGATACGTCCATAACGTATCTATAATTTTGATGGTTTTATGCTAATAATATGCTTTTGACACTCTTTTTTGTATAATGTTTATGATTTATTTGGACTAACCTACTAATAGTTACAAAAGTACACAATGTTCTTGTTTTACACTTTGATGTGTAGGAATTACCAAAAAATACAAGTGGAAACCTTGTTGGAGTCAAATTGGGATTTTTCCAGAAATCTGCCTCAGAACTCTTTTTGAAGATGGTCACGTTTCGGGTCGAAGACGGCGTTAAACGTAAAACTCTTCAACTACAAAGTTGTTGGAAATTTCGTGGCAAACATTCTGGATATAAAATTTAGCTGATTCCAAGTCCGGACGCACTACAAGGAATATGCTAACTAGTGACCCCAAATATTGGTTATAGAAAGGTCATAATAATTCATCTGTGACCTTTCTATGACCAATAACAGTAGGTCACATACCGAGGGTCACTATAGACAGCTCACAACCTTTTTTGAATTGGTCATGGACAACTATGACGAAAATAGTTGGTCATAGTGTCTATGACCAAAATTTTGGTCATGGCATTCTAGCATGTCCACGTAAGCCAATCTGACGTGGAATCTGACGTGGTAACAAATACAGCCCAGTCCAGTTTAGTGCTTTACATGGGCCAAACCCAATAATTCTAGCATTTACTGTTTATTCATTTCATGGGCCAAGCCCAAATCTTAAACCCATATATTTTTAATTACTAGTGTTCTCTTTGGCCCAACATTTTTGTTTTTTCAATTTGTTTTCACAATTGGTCCCACATGTCAGATGGGTCCTACCTATCACAATTGGTCCCACGTGTCAAATTTCAGGTCCCATTTATCAGAGTAGTCCCACTTGTCAGAATCATTTCATAAGTTGGTCCACAAGTCAGAAAGATCCAAATTGTCAGATTATTCATATACCTGGTTCCCACTGGAACATTGCATACATAAAAAAATATTTCATAAGAACAACGAACAGGAAATTCATCACCAAACAATCCTATTATTACAGTCTGCCTAGCTATGCCTAATATTACATTACAATATGCTACTCTTTCCTATGTAGCAGTCAACATTCTTCCCTTAAGAGTCATTTCTTCTCGGGATATCCTCTCGGTTGCTCATTCTTCTATCAGGCTCGGCCAACAAGTTGTGCCAGACACGCCCTACGTCCTGTCTCGTCGGTTATGGAGCTCATGTAGAAAAGTAACTGCCACAGTTTAGTCTCAATGAAGGGTATACCTAAAATTACAGGACATCAACATGGCAATTCAATTATAAATAAGTACTAGGAATACACAAAACCTACAAAGTGTGAAATACATGAAGCAGAGGTTTGGTACAATTTATCAGGTTTGGTGTAAAAAATGTTGAATTTATCAATGCACATGAACATAACTCATTTTGTACAAAACTTGTTTCATTTACATATAGAGAAGGCCACATGTATACAACCATCAACATAAGCTACATTCTAAAATGGCTTATATACATTCTATGGAAGCACAGCAATTCGTTTCACATTTATAGAGCCTCTTTGCTTGCAGTAGAATAGACAGATTGATCTAATTTACAACACTATCTATGTATACTCTCCTCTCTCTTTCTTCATGTATAGTATAAGAGCAAGCATTTTGCACAACTAATTCTTCATAAGAAAACATAAAAAATGCTTACCTACATATCTTCGTATCTTCCACATGTTGCTGACACACCGGGCATGAACCGTGGCTAAGGAGACATTTGTCCATGCAGGGCTGGTGAAAAGCATGGGAGAAATTGGGCAACCTCCTCACTATCTCACGAGCTACCATATGCTACAAAAGAAGCAGGCACACCATTAGAATTTAGTTGGGTACATGGTACTCATATATTTTCTGAAGTAATATAATGTAAATTCAAGTCATTTCGGCTAACTAAGCTCAAGTGGGAACAATATATCATCTGGTAGTACACCACTTACTATGAATGGACCAAGTGTCTAAACAGAAGATACCTAAACGAACTGAATGTTCCAAATATACTATGAATGGAGCAAGGTGTCATATTATGTGACCTAGTTCGTGCTGAAACATAAACAACACATCAGAACAAGCATGTCACGTCCATGGCCAGCTCCAAGCATAACCTGGAGCACCCGTGGAGCTCCCTGCCTCCGTATGCATAAGGAGCATACAATCAGAAAAATATGCACATCGAGTGTATGCACACAACTAGCTTTTATAAGACGCCAAGGAATTTCCAATCCAAGGAAAATTGGACTACAGTTCCAAAGTATCAGACTTGATAAACTGATATATGACTGAACATGCTAAGCATATATGACTAAACTAATTCTCTATTTTTGTTTATAAAAGCAGCATTATTAGGAAGCATTGTGGAACACTGACACAAATATATCGAGTTAATCACAAATTCTCTAGTGGAACACTTGAAAGGGAAATGGACGTCGCCTAGAGGGGGGTGAATAGGCATTTTAAAAATATTACGGTTTAGGCTCTAATAAATGCAGAATAAAACTTACGTTTAATTTATCAAGCCAAAACCTATATCCACTAGTTTCACTAAGTGCACCAACAACCTATGCTAAGCAAGACTAGCAACAAGGTGATAGCAAGATATAGTACTTCAAGCACGAAGGCTATCACAATGTAAATTGCATAGGTAAAGGGCTCGGTTGAGAGATAACCGATGGACGCGGAGACGATGATTTGTTTCCCGAAGTTCACTTCCAAAGAAGCTACGTCTCTGTTGGAGAGGTGCGGGGGCGCAATGAACTTCGAACGCCACAAATGGCTCACCTCGAGGTGTGGTGGCTCGATGCTCACCCAACGCCACACAAGGCCTCACCAAGGATGCGAAGCCACGCAACTCACCGACGCCACAAAAGGCTCACCATATTCTCTCGTGAGCTCACCACAAAGGCCTACTCACGTTCCACTATGGGACACTTGAGGGCGGTCACCGAACTCGTACAAGGCTTGGGGCAAACTCCACAACTCGATTGGAGGGCTCCCAAGAAACGCCACAAAGGCTCCACAATGCCACAAAAGGCCAACAAGCTTGGGAAACCTCCACAACTCAATTGGAGCCCCAAGAGCAATGCCACGAAGGCTACAAAGCCACAAAAGGCAACAAGACCACAAAAGGTCAACAATCCAACCACACAACCATCTAGGGTTCCAAGAACCCAAGAGAAACAAGCCCAAGGGCTTGAACTCGCCGAATCTCCGAGGAGAACTCAACCCTATGCACCAAATGCAAGAGGCAAGTCCTTCTCTCTCAAATTCCACCAAAGATACAAAAGCTATTGGGGGAATAAGGGAGGAAGAACACAAGAGGAGAACACAAAACTCTCCAAGATCTAGATCCCAAGGATTCCTTCACAAAGAAGGGATTTTGCTTGGTGGGGCTTGTAGATCTAGATCTCCTCTCTCAAATCCCTCAAAAAGATGCAAGAATCATAGGAGGGAGAAGGGGAGAGGCCAAGCTCTTCAAGGTCAACAATGGAGGAGAGAGAGAGAGCAAGAACCAAGAAAAACGAGTTAGGGGCGAAGGGGAAAGGGGAGCTCCTTTTAAAGGGCTCCCCGATCTGCCCGTTACCCACAGAATCGCGCACGGCCGGTAGTACCGGTGGGTGGCCGGTACTACCGGTGGCACCTAGCCAACGGTCAGAAAACAGCGAGGCAAAGATCAAAAACGCGAGCTTGGCCGGAACTACCGCTGCTTCGCCGGAACTACTGGTGGCAAGAATATCCTAGCGGTACTACCGCCTGAAAATCCGATCCAAGTTCCGTCAAATAGCGCTAACCAGGTAGAGAGGGTACTGAACCAAAATTTGGGTTGCCGGAAGTTGGGCCAGAAATAACACTGGTACTACCGGCGGCATTTCTGCCCGAGCGGTACTTCCGGCGTCTGGCCGGTACTACCGGTGGCCCACCGGAACTACCGGTCAGGCAAAAACTTCAGAACCAGAACTGCCACAACTTTTGTATCCGAACTCCAAATGAGATGAAACCAATTTTGTTGGAAAGATAATGTCATGGAAATATTGGGTATCACCAAGGGAGAAAATACCATGAATATATATGTGAGATACCTCCCAAGGTGTGGAGCCGGAAAACCTGCAAGATCAAAAACGCAATAAGATATGCAAGGGAAATCCGTTTTTGATGAACTAGTGCTTGTTATGAAGATAACCACAAGCTCTAGATCCTCACATGGACAAGAACCAAACAACAACCAAGAAAGATGATGCTATGTATGCAAAGGTTTGAGCTCTCTTCGAAAGATACGAACGAGTCACCCACTCGAGAGCCCCTCTTGATAGTACGGTTATCTATCCTAAACCCGGTCTCCCAACACTACAAGAACACTACAAGAGACCGGTAAAAAGGAAACCCTATCAAGACCAGACCTTTGCCTTGAGCATCCCACTTGAGCTTGATGTAGACGATCTTGACACCTTCAAGATGGAACACCTTTCTTGATTGCACTTGTTTGCACTTGCTTGATGAAGTCTTGAGAAGCATCTTCTTCGAACTTGTCTTCATCATTCTCTTGAGCTTGCACAACAATTATTGACGATGTCTTGAAGATAGCCATGAGGAACTCCATCTTCTTCTTCTTCTTCTTCTTCTTCTTCTTCAAGACAAACTTGATCTTCTTCTTCTACTTCTTCTTCTTCTACTACTCGATTCCAATAGGCACAAAGCCCTTGGACGATGCTTCTTCTTTTTCATCCTTGAAACCAACACATGGTCCAAGCGATGCTAATGGACAAACCTACAAGTGAAACTCAATTTACACATTAGTCCATAGGGATTGTCATTAATTACCAAAACCACACATGGGGGCATACATGCCCTTTCAACACTGACACAGATATTAGGAAGCATTCTCTAGTAGTAAATTTTCAAACATACGACAGCATGTTCATCACAAATTTCAGAAAAAGAAATTCAGAGAGAAAGAAAAATATCTGCAGGAAACAATGAACGGAGTCATACCAGGTATCCTCAGAATGCCTTCTGGATTAGGACGGACACCTCCGTCTCGCACTCCTGGTCGCAACTTCACTTCAGCAACGCTGCTCCTAGCCTTGGCGAAGCTCCACCTCCTCTCGATTGGAAGCACAACGATGCCGCCGTCGCCATGCACAGCCGCGGAATTCTACGGGAGGTCCTTGACTCATTCCGTGACGCCTTCATTCGGTAGGGGAAGTCGCGTGCTGTCGATCTGTGGGAGGAGGAAGAGGACGCGGTGGTGGCTAAATCCCGAGATAAGAAGACGGCGTGGTGAAGGAAGCGGCCACCATCTCCTCCATCCCTCCATCCCTGGCCAGATCTTGCGGCCATCGGTGCCAAGGATGCTGGTAGGTGATGCGCTCGACTTTCAACGTAGAGCTCGTTGGGAACCCCAAGAGGAAGGTATGATGAGCACAGCAGTAAGTTTTCCCTCAGTTATGAAACCAAGGTTTAATCGAACCAGTAGGAGCAAGGAAACACCCCAAAGGTGTTACTAGCTGAGATTTGGCAGGGCGCACTACCGATGCTAGTAGCAACGTGGAGACCTGCACAACACAACCACATAACTTTGTCCCCAACTTGCGATGAGGTTGTCAATCTCACCGTGTTTTGTGGAAAACAAAGGATTAAACGTATCGAATGGAAAGAAGTAAAAGTTTGTAGAAAGTAAACACAAAGCAGTAAACAGTTGTATATTGTATGTAAAGAAAAAGGACCGGGATCCATAGTTCACTAGAGGTGGCTCTCCTTAGATAGATAACATGCTGGGTCAACAAATTACAGCGGGGCAATTGACAAACACCGAGAAAGCAATACATGCATATACTAATCATCTTGACTCCTTTGAGACTTGATTGGGCATTACAACATAATACATAGACCGCCATCCAACTGCATCTATGACTAATAATCCACCTTCAGGTTATCATCCGAACCCCCTCCAGTATTAAGTTGCAAGCAACAGATTATTGCTTTATGAACTGCGTGTAAAGTAAACAATACAATTGTTCTATGAACAAAGGATCGTTGTTTTCTCCCTAGTAGCAACAACACATCTAGTACCTTAGAGATTTCTGTCACTTCCCTAGATTACCAGAGGCATGAACCCACTATCGAGCATAAATACTAACTCTTGGAGTTGCTAGCATCTACTTGGCCAAGATAGCTACTAACAACGGAAAGCATGCAAGATCTCAAATAACAAAGACATGATAGAATCAATAATCAATCTGAAATAGCATCTCAATATCCATCGCATCCCCGCAAACACAACATGTATGAATTACAAATAGATGATCTTGATCATGAACGGAGCTCATAAGATCTAAACATGAAAGCACAAAGGAGGAGAACCAGCCATCTAGCTACTACATGGATCCGTAGTCCAAGGATGAACTACTCACGCATCACACCGAAGGCTTGCATGGTGATGAAGAAAGCCTCCAGGGTGAATTCCCCTCTCCGGCAGGGTGCCGGGAAGAGCTTTAGATCCCTCCCGATCTAGGGATGGAGATGACGGCGGCTATAGACTCTTTCGTAGATTTTTGATCGGGTACTTAGGGTTGTCGTCCCGAGGGCAATATATAGGTGCAAGGAGAGGCCGAGGGGGTGCCGGGAGCCACCACACCACCCCCTGGCGCGGGCCCAGCCTGGCCGCATGGCCAGGTGGTGTGGCCGGCCCCTGGCCCTTCTCCGTCTCGTATTCTGGCACTTCATCACTTCCGGAAAAATAGGTACTTTGGCTTTTGTCCCGTCCAATTCCGAGAATATTCATTTTCTAACTTTCCTGGAACCAAAAACAGCAGAAAACAGGCAGCTAGCACTATGGCTCTTGTTAATAGGTTAGTCCAAGAAATCATAAGAAAAGTACTCCAAAGTTGGAACAAAACACAAGAAAGTGGATAAAACCAAGCATGGAACATCAAAAATTATAGATACATTTGCAATGTATCAACATCCCCAAGCTTAACTCCTGCTCTTCCTCGAGTAGGTAAGTGATAAAAAGAAAGAATAATTTTTGAGGTGACATGCACCATCAAAGAATTGATCAAAGTATTTGCAAAACATTCAAAGCTCTAGCAATAAGCAAAGAAACTATGATGCAACATGAAAAGGCACAAACAAAAGATTCATGAATAACAATGCTTTGCAAGACGTTTGTTTGTTTCACATAAAGAAAACATAGCATAGTAGTATTCAGCTTGTCCCTCAATAGAGTAGCAAATATAAATGCATAGGACACCTTCAAAGTTCATAAGAGTGACTAGATACAATAGTTTAAAACAAGCAATATCAAGTTATGCATCAATCAACTAGTCTTGGGACAATGCACATAGAACTAAGAATGGCCACTATGCTCTCAAAGTAGGTGCATAAAGGTAGAAGGTGGAGACTCAATATAATGGTGGAAGAAAGGCCTTTTGTAAAAGTAAGTAGGGATTCAAGTCTCATAAAGAGCTTCCAAAAATTATGGTACTTATTAGTTTTCAGCTCTCATTGCCCCTATCATAAGCATCTTGAGGTGATTAAGGTTAAAGTGAACAAACTATGGTGTACATGCTTGACGAAGTATAAGTCAGAAATCTCATGTCCCTTGTATACGAGGGCCGCTCCTCATGCTACTCAAGTTTAGTCACCTGTAAGTTCTTCTCATCGTAAGTACATGTGTATCATTGAGAACCGCCAACAGGGTACCCCTTGCCCGATGATACGGAAGAATCCCCATATCAAAATGACAAGGCAAGCAGACAACGAGCATCTCAGCATTCTTCTTATTTACCATGGGAATATGGTGCTTTTTTCTCTGTTTCCTCTTTTCATAGTATCTCTTTTCTTTTTTCTTTTTCTCTTTTTTTCTCAATGTAGGACTCTTTTTTTATAAGAAGAATGCTTCATAGACAGCTCATTATGGTTACACTGCAGGTTTCCACCATGTCAGCATGGATTAGACCAGCGGCCCAGGCGTTTCTCTAACACATATACATAACTCCATGGACTTACAAGCTCCCCTTTCATTTCACACCGACGACATCCATATACAAAAGAGCATGATATCAACTAGGTACAAGTACCAAGTGCAATGTTAAAAGCGTTCCCCATGAAAGCATGGTTCTGCTAATTCCCAACAAATAAGTGCAAGCATATACAACATAGAAGACACAATGGTTCAAGTTTATTAAGGGCAAGTAAAGTAAAGTGTGCCATCAAGTTCGTGAGAGCTTTAATCACTAGTTTTCTCATAACAAGTAGAAGGTAAACAAAAGCATGAATATACTTGGAATAGCATAATCTAGTAGGTAGGTATGGGGGACTCTTTGGAATAACTTGGTTTAGGGAGTTGGATACATGAGTGGAACTCATACTTTGTTGTGGAGGCTAGCAAAAGACTGGGAGCGACAAACTAGGAGAGCAATAATGGCCATAATCATGCAGAGCGACAAAACATCATTGATCAAAGCATAAAGTGATACTACAAGTTGAAAACTAAAGGATCATAAAGGCTATGGTGACTTTAGATAGTCATAACATGGTGTGAGCATGCGCCAAGTCAACCCAAATAAAGCATCAAAGGAGAATACCACTATACTATGCTTTAATATGCTAAAACAACGCATGATTCATCCAAGGCACATTAAGCAATCTCAATTGTTTATAACAAGTCATGCTACAGCAAAGAATACTAAGAATAAAGCCAAAACAATATCAAGCATGGCATGACAAAGCATAGGCCACAGTCAAAAACGAGCTCTTTTTACAACACAAGCATGAACTTTTTCTACTCTTTTCCAAACCAAACCAAACTATTTGCAAACCAATGTATGAAAGAGGGGGTCCAACCAATTTATTCAGAAAACTAAGCAAACCAAAGCAAACGAAAAACCAAAACGAAAACGAAAAAGAAGACGCTCCAAGAAAAACACAACTGTGCATGAAACAATAAAAATGAAGCTTTTGGAAGAAACCTAGGATTTTTATTGATGAAGAAGGGGATGCCTTGGGCATCCCCAAGCTTTGACGCTTGTACTTCTTGGATATTTCTTGGGGTGACACACGTGGCATCCCCAAGCTTGAGCTTTAGTCCATCCTTCATCTCATTACTCATTTCTTCCATACACCTGAAATTTTTCCTCATACAAAACTTCACACAATCTCATTAGCAACATTAGTGCACTTAAGATAAATAAGTTTTAAGGTTCAGTTCTAACACCAAATAAACTTTCATTAGAACACTATCTACTGTAGCACTTCCCTCAAAAAGCTCAATTCCCCAAAAGAACTCAAGAAGGAACTAACAAGAAGCAAATGCAGAAAATGGCAGAAATCTGTCAAAACAGACCAGCATGTAAAGACGAATTTTTTCAAAGACCTTATGTTGCTCAAATTAAAAAGTGTTTAACTAACGAAAGTTAGATAACAATCTGGGGCAGAAGAACAAAACATTACAGCTCCATCCGACATACAGAGCTCTCTCAGGAATGTTTACGGTGAAGCACAAAAATCTGTTTCGGGACAACAACTTTCCCAATCATTACTTCTCTCTCACTAGAGGTTACTCTTGGCACAAAAAGCAAATAAAAAGGATAAGGAGAGGTTATTACAGAGGTAATAACTTCCAAGACTCATCTAATACTCTTGGGTTATCTCCCAACAAGTACTTTTCTTTAACGCCTTTAAGTTAGGCATAAGAAGCAAAGAAAGAATCAAGTGTTCTCAAATGAAGAAGCATTAAAACCAACTTTCTTGCCCTTACCTCTCTTACTTTTATTCTTAACCTTGGGGAAAATATGATTGTTTGGTAGAGAAGAAAGGTGCATGGTCCCCTTTCCCACATCTATTATTGCTCCAAGGAGTTCTAATAGGGACCTTCCAAGTATAATTTGTCCTTTTCCTGCACATTCAGTAACAAGATCAATAGAAATCGTTTTCCCAAGGATCTTTGTAAACACTCCTTCAGCTATTCCAGGAGGTAATATGGTAGTATTATTAGTAAGAGATATTTATTTTCCTCCTTCAATGAGCCCCCAAGTATTCAGAGATTTATAAATATCTTTGGGCATAAGGAAAAATTCAGACATGATATCACAGCGAGCTTGAAAAGTTTCAGTGTTCATCTCAATCTTTACTGTAGGGAACCACTTTGATGGTTCTGAGTTTTTTGGAACATAATCGTGATGCTCCCTAAGCGTATTATAGCAACTCTCTAATCTAGTAATGCTAGCCTCAAGAGTGTCCAACCTAGCAAATAGTTTTGCGAAAGAAGTATCAGTTTGGATAGGCAAGTTGTAAGTGAGGATCAATTTCTTTATAGCATTAATAGCATCATCCTCATTACAATGGAGGAAATCTCCTCCCACAACAGCATCTAAAGCATATCTATAGAAAAGAGCAATACCAAGGTAAAAACTGCTAAGGAACAAGCTTTGAGTCATTTTAGGCTCAGTTTTTTCATGTAGATCGGAGATTCTAGACCAAGCTTCCTTAAAACTTTCCTCAATTCCTTGTTTAAAATTGAAAATCATAACCTCGGGTGACATAGTGATTGGAGCAAGGCTAGACATAGTGACAACTTAGGATAGGAACTAATTTTTTTTGTGTTTCTCAAATAAGAAAGCAAACAAGTAAAACTATTTTTTTGTGTTTTTGAAGAACAAAACAAGCAAATAAAGCAAAAAGAAACTAAGCAAAACAAAAACAACAAAGTAAAGAGATTGGTTATGAGGGACTCCCAATGTGAAGATGTCCTTGACTCCTCGGCAACGGCGCCAGAAAAGATCTTGATGCGCTCCTAGCCTTGGCGAAGCTCCACCCCCTCTCGATTGGAAGCACAACGATGCCGCCGTCGCCATGCGCAGCCGCGGAATTCTACGGGAGGTCCTTGACTCATTCCATGACGCCTTCATTCGGTAGGGGAAGTCGCGTGCTGTCGATCTGTGGGAGGAGGAAGAGGACGCGGTGGTGGCTAAAGCCCGAGATAAGAAGACGGCGGTGGTGAAGGAAGTGGCCGGCATCTCCTCCATCCCTCCATCCCTGGCCAGATCTTGCGGCCATCGGTGCCAAGGACGCTGGCAGGTGATGCGCTCGACTTTCAACGTAGAGCTCGTTGGGAACCCCAAGAGGAAGGTATGATGAGCACAGCAGTAAGTTTTCCCTCAGTTATGAAACCAAGGTTTAATTGAACCAGTAGGAGCAAGGAAACATCCCAAAGGTGTTACTAGCTGAGCTTTGACAGGGCACACTACCGGTGCTAGTAGCAACGTGGAGACCTGCACAACACAACCACAGAACTTTGTCCCCAACTTGCGATGAGGTTGTCAATCTCACCATGTTTCGTGGAAAACAAAGGATTAAACGTATCGAATGGAAAGAAGTAAAAGTTTGCAGAAATTAAACACAAAGCAGTAAAAGATTGTAGATTGTATGTAAAGAAAAAGGACCAGGATCCATAGTTCACTAGAGGTGGCTCTCCTTAAGATAGATAACATGCTGGGTGAACAAATTATAGCGGGGCAATTGACAAACACCGAGAAAGCAATACATGCATATACTAATCATCTTGACTCCTCTAAGACTTGATTGGGCATTACAACATAATACATAGACCGCCATCCAACTGCATCTATGACTAATAATCCACCTTCAGGTTATCATCCAAACCCCCTCCAGTATTAAGTTGCAAGCAACAGATTATTGCTTTACAAACTGCGTGTAAAGTAAACAATACGATTGTTCTATGAACAAAGGATTGTTGTTTTCTCCCTAGTAGCAACAGCACATCTAGTACCTTAGAGATTTCTGTCACTTCCCCAGATTACTAGAGGCATGAACCCACTATCGAGCATAAATACTAACTCTTGGAGTTGCTAGCATCTACTTGGCCAAGATAGCTAGTAACAACGGAAAGCATGCAAGATCTCAAATAACAAAGACATGATAAAATCAATAATCAATCTGAAATAGAATCTCAATATCCATCGGATCCCCGCAAACACAACATGTATGAATTACAAATAGATGATCTTGATCATGAACGGAGCTCACAAGATCTAAACATGAAAGCACAAAGGAGGAGAACCAGCCATCTAGCTACTACATGGATCCGTAGTCCAAGGATGAACTACTCACGCATCACACCGAAGGCTTGCATGGTGATGAAGAAAGCCTTCGGGGTGAATTCCCCTCTCCGGCAGGGTGCCGGGAAGAGCTTCAGATCCCTCCCGATCTAGGGATGGAGATGACGGCGGCTACAGACTCTTTCGTGGATTTTTGAACGGGTACCTAGGGTTTTTGTCCTAAGGGCAATATATAGGCGCAAGGAGAGGCCGAGGGGGTGCCGGGAGCCACCACACCACCCCCTGGCGCGGGCCTAGCCTGGCCGCGCGGCCAGGTGGTGTGGCCGGCCCCTGGCCCTTCTCCGTCTCGTATTATGGCACTTGATCACTTCCGGAAAAATAGGTACTTTGGCTTTTGTCCCGTCCAATTCCGAGAATATTCATTTTCTGACTTTCCTGGAACCAAAAATAGCAGAAAACAGGCAACTGGCACCGTGGCTCTTGTTAATAGGTTAGTCCAAGAAATCATAAGAAAAGTACTCCAAAGTTGGAACAAAACACAAGAAAGTGGATAAAACCAAGCATGGAACATCAAAAATTATAGATACATTTGCAATGTATCAGCAGGCGAGCTCGACGGAGCGCTGCGCATCGTCCTAGCGATGCACGCGTGCACCGGTGACCAAGCCAGCCTCGGCCACCATGGATCCGGCCTATCCGGAATCGGCAGAAGACCACTCCCAGCACGAGGCATGGCCCTGTCGTTGTCGACACCATCCTGGGGGCGAGCTAGGGCTAGGGTTAGCGAGGCGGTGGTGTTTAGCGAGCAGGCGGCGGGACGTCCCGGTGCCGGAACGGCGGTGGGGTGCGACGGGATTGAGTGATTTCTAGGGTTAGGGTTTCGTGGGGATCTGGAGAGACCAAGAGAGGAGGCGGGGTCTCGCGCGTGAAGGGAGAGGAAGAATGGTAGGGTTTGGGGGCGTCGTTCGCGTGGATGTTACCTCTCGATTGCCTGCGATTTTACTAAACTACCCATGTCCACCTCTGATGTGCAACACTTTGTGCTGTTGGATGGAGGGCATCTGAATGGTTGAGATCTGCTTCATTAGGTTGATCCGTGGGTAGCCCTATTCTCTCTTCTGATTGGCCCGCCATTTGACCATAGTTTGAAACGGCATAAGAATTTCAAAAATAGTCCAAACGAGGTGAATCCTTCGCGTGACGTCATATTATGTGACATAGTTGCAACAAAAATACCAAACTTGGTATATTGTAGATATCTCGGTAAAACCTTCTCAGAAATTACCTATCATGTTCGAGGTTTCCTGGCTTTCAGGTCAAAAGACCAATGTTATGGCCTGAATCGCGGCATAGTTTGTGATAATATGCCCCTATTGTGCACACACGTGTATCTTGGGACCGAGGACAATGTTGTAGGAGGAAGTTTTCCTTTACGCCGCATAGAAAAGCCATTTTCTATTTCTCGAGTGCTAAAAACAGGGTGTTTTGTTAAGCAACTACCAAGTCACAGTTTCAAAATGGTACCATCCTGTTTTAAAAAAATACTAGACCACCTTACATGGCAAATGTCCCAACTGGGGTATCTAAAACCTTTCCGTCTACCCCTAGCGAAAAAGACAAATTCTTGTCGAATCGGTAGGAAGTGGGTCCGATTTGAACTACAGGTACATAATCTAATACTCATGATTTTTTGAAAAAATCATTTTTAGACTCACAATATGCTGTTTCTTTGAAGATCCAGTATAATTTTAGCGAGGCTCATCCGCTATCTTCATGCCCACCCTTTTGAGCATAGTTTGAAACGAAAAAAAATTGAAACGAGCATAAGAAATTCAAAAATGGCCCGAACAATGTAAATCCTTCGCGTGGCATCGTATTATGTGACATAGTTTCAAGAAAAAATACCAAACTTGGTATATTGCAAGTTTTCAGAAAAAACTTCATAGAAATGACCTATCATGTTCGAGGTTTCATGGCTTTTAGGCTAAACAACCAATGTTATGGCTAGAATCATGGCATAGTTTGTGATAATATGTCCATATTGTGCACCCGTGTGCATCTTGTGATGGA
The DNA here is from genome assembly GCA_910589775.1 of Avena eriantha. Lineage (NCBI taxonomy): Eukaryota > Viridiplantae > Streptophyta > Magnoliopsida > Poales > Poaceae > Avena > Avena eriantha. The sequence continues at coordinate 336,016,169 of OU342740.1, read as the reverse complement.
GAACAATATTGCAGGAGGAAGTTTTCCATTTCTTCACACGGAAAAAGCATTTTCCATTTTTCGAGTGCCAAAATCGGGGCGTTTTGTGAAGCAACCACCAAATAATAGTTTCAAAATAGTACCACCCTATTTTTCAAAAATAATAGACCCACCTTACATGAACAATGTCCCAACTGGGGTATCTAGAACCTTTCCTTCTACCCCTGGCGAAAAAGACAAATTCCTGCCGAATCGGTAGGAAGTGGGTCCCGTTTGAACTACAGGTACATGATCTAATGCTCATGATTTTTTGCAAAAATCATTTTTAGACTCACAATATGATGTTTCTTTAGATATCTTGTGCAAGTTTAGCGAGGATCATCCGCTATCTTCATGCCCGCCGTTTTGACCATAGTTTGAAACGAATTTATTTTAAACGGGCATAAGAAATTCAAAAATGGCCCGAACAATGTAAATCCTTCGCGTGGCATCATATTATGTGACATAGTTTCAAGAAAAAATACCAAACTTGCTATATTACAAGTTTCCTAAAAAAACCTTCACAAAAATGACCTATCATGTTCGAGGTTTCACGGCTTTTAGGCTAAACGACCAATGTTATGGCTAGAATCGTGGCATATTTTATGATAATGTGTCCATATTGTGCACTCGTGTGCATCTTGTGATGGAGAATAATATTGCAGGAGGATGTTTTCTATTTTGTCGCACGGAAAAAGCATTTTCCATTTTCCAAGTGCCAAAATCGGGGCGTTTTATGAAGCAACCACCAAATGATAGTTTTAAAATGGTACCACCCTATTTTTCAAAAATAATAGACTCACCTTACATGAATAATGTTCTAACCAGGGTATCTAAAACCTTTCCGTCTACCCCTGGCAAAAAGACAAATTCCTGCCGAATCGGTAGGAAGTGGGTCCGATTTGAACTACAGGTACATGATCTAACACTCACGATTTTTTGAAAAATCATTTTTAGACTCACAATATGATGTTTCTTTAGAGATCCAATGCAAGTTTAGCGAGGCTTATCCCCTATCTTCATGCCAACCCTTTTGAGCATAGTTTGAAACGAGAAAATTTTGAAATGGGCATAGGAAATTCAAAAATGATCCGAACAATGTAAATCCTTCACGTGTCGTCGTATTATGTGACATAGTTTCAAAGAAAAATATCAAACTTGGTATATTGCAAGTTTTTCGAAAAAACCTTCACATAAATGACCTATCATGTTAGAGGTTTTATCGCTTTTAGGCTAAACGACCAATGTTATGGCTAGAATCGTGGCATATTTTGTGATAACGTGTCCATAATGTGCACATGTGTGCATCTTGTGATGGAGAACAACGTTGCAGGAGGAGGTTTTCCATTTCGTCGCACGGAAAAAGCATTTTCCATTTTCCTAGTGCCAAAATCAGGGCGTTTTGTGAAGCAACCACCAAATTCATAATTTAAAATGCTACCATCCCATTTTTCAAAAATACTAGACCATCTTACATGAAAAATGTCCCAACCGAGGTATGTCAAACCTTTCCATCCACCCCTGGCGAAAAAGACAAATTCCTGTCGAAACAGGAAGAAGTGGATCCGATTTGAACTACAGGCACATGATCTAATGCTCATGAATTTTTGGAAAAATCATTTTTAGACTCCCAATATTTTGTTTCATCATAGGTCCACAAAAGTTTTCGCAAGGATCAACGAAAAATTTCAATTTCAAACCCTATTATCAAAACCACGATTCGAAAATCTCTATTTACACTTATTAAGGTTTTATATAAAAATACATCCTTGTAATTTTTCTAGAAATTAAAAGTGTTCCATAATTTCCTAAAAATATTCTCTAAAATTTTACAAGTTCTCTGAATTTTGTTTGACTTAATTTAAAGTTATAAATAAAAATATATAAAAGAATTTTGAAAAGAATAAAGATAAAAAATTGGAGGCACCCAACCGGGAGAACCCACTAGCCAGGCGGGCCAAACCAGCAAGCCGCCGTCGGCACAAGGCTAGCCCAGGGAGTACCCAAGAAGCCTCAGGTCAGGCCACATCCGCTCAAGGCACAAGCCTGCAACGTCATTCTACATTTATTCGTCTCGTGTGCATATTATTCACACAACCTTGCGGTGGTGCAGTGGTTAGCATGGTTAAGGATAGAGGAGCGGCGCGGGTTTGAGTCCTCCCGTGGTGCTTATTTTTTTGAATTAATACCCGATGCTTAGTTCACTTGTGATGGCCTACGTGGGTCCCGCGCGGTCCGTGGTGTTGGCCTACGTGTCAGTCCATATGCTGACACGCGGTTCGTGGTGGGGGTCCTGCGCGGGGCCTAGGATGCCCACGTGGATAAAAATTGACAGGTGGATATGATACGTAGGAAAAATTGATACGTGGACATGATACGTAGGCGAAATTGGTTAGTTGGCAGTCTAGTTGTTTCAAAAAATCATGTATTAGCAGTAACGACCAATTTAAATTGGTCGTAGAAACCTAAAATTAAGGTCATGGACTAGTGATGTCTATGTTATCTATTGGTGTAATCAATTTATGACCTTTCTAACATAAATGGTCGTTATTTTTTTAGCTTTGTACCCTCTCAAATGGCCTACGACCATTTAGTTTGAAATGGTCAGAGATCTATGACCAAAAAATCCATGGTCATTAAGAAAAGATCACTAGTTGACACATTTCTAATAGTGACGGACCATTTAGGCCCGATTTACTGCAGCCCAATATGGGGTAACGGTAATCCGAGAAGCTATATAAAGGAAGAAAACCTAATTCGCCCAGGGTATCTCCACCCACGAATTTGCAGCCACCAAAATGAAGTTTTGCCTCCCCCATGGATCCCATCTCCATGGGGGAGGACTCCCAAGAAGCCATGAAGGATGGGGGCTAAGGGGCGGTGCTCCCCCATGAAACCGGCGGCGGGGAAGGAGTCGCCCGCGCCGCCGCCCGCGTCGTCGCCTCCCTCTTCACCATCTCCACCATCTTCACCACCATCTACATCACCTAATCCTCCTAGTATGCAGTGGTTCATACTCCCACACACCTTTGTACCGTCCTATGTAAACATGGTGTTTGATGCTATAAGTTATAATCCTATGATCTATGTCATGTTTCCGTAGTTTCTTTGTTCTTAGATTGAATGGTTGAACGTCTTTGGTTCATTAGAGTTGTATGTTGATATGGTACAGTCTTTTGGTGTCCATTATATTTGTGCGCGAATGGATTAAATATCATAGGGTTTGTAGTATGTGTAAAAGGAAGGGGGAGTTCTGCCGGAGTGACAGAAACCTGAGAACGCGAACCGGAATGTTGCGCGTATGGGAGTAAGATGACCACTAAACTTAAGGCTATGGTTGGGGAAACCTTAATGCATTATTAGTACTTACGGATGTTTGCTAACAATCCAATCATATAGTGCATGTAATTCCAAGTAGTGAAGCGCATGTATATTTAGCCTCTCTCACATAGAAAACTGCATCGAAGACAATGAACCTGATCTATTCGCTATTTAAACTTGAAAAAAGCCACCACAATTACCACCACTATTCCACACTCATGGTTCTATTAGTTTAGTGTATTTTATTGCTACAGCAACTAGCTTTACTTTCTTGTTATTTATTATCATGCAAAACTATCTCTATTACTTGTATTGTTGCTCTAGTTTTATTTCCTAGAAAATGTAAACGTTTAGTGTGCGTAGAGTTGTATCAGTGGTTGATAGAACTTGAGAGAATATTTATCCTACATTTAGCTCCTCGTTAGGTTTGACACTCTTATTTATCGAAAAGGCTACATACGATCCCCTATACTTGTGAGTTATCAAGACCTTTTCTGGCGCCGTTGCCGGGGAGCAATAGCGTGTGGGTGAATATTCTTGTGTGCACTTGTTTGCTTTATCTCTAAGTAGATTTTATTTTCAGTTTTAAATATTTCTCTATCTTATTATGGATAGGGAATGGAAATTACAAAAAAAAATAGTTGTACTTTTACCTAAAAACATTTTTAAAAAGGAAAGTGATTAAAAAGATGAGTAATGGTTAAGTGGGGGTCGATCTTGAACACTTATGAAACCAAAACAAATCTTTCCATGGAAGCTTTTTAGTTAAAAATTTGTAGGAATGCATGAAGCCTTGAAAAAGAGAGATATTTCTGGTATTGATCTTAATGCTTATTCATTCGAAAATACTTGAATCTTGCTCATATGCCTAACTTAAAGGCGTTAAAGAAAAGTACTTATTAGGAGATAACCCAAAAGTTTTAGATGAGTCATGGAAGTTGTTACCTCTGTAATAACCACTCCCTATCATTTTATTTGCTTTTTGTGCCAAGAATAACCTCTAATGAGAGAGCAGTAATACTTGGTACAGTTGTTGTCACGAAATAGATTTTTGTGTTTCGCTGTAAAAATTTGTGTAAAATCTCTGTACGTCGGTTTGAGCTGTGGATATTTGTGCTTCTGCCTCAGGTTGTTATCTAACTTTCCATAGTTCAACACTTTTCTATTTGAGCAACAGAAGGTCTTCAAAAAAAATTATCTTTACTTGCTGGTCTGTTTTGACAGATTTTTGCCATTATTTGCATTTTCTTCTTGTTGATTCCTTTTTGGGTTCTTTTTGGGGAATTGAGCTTTTTGAGATAAGTGCTACAGTAACTTGTGTTTTAATGAAAGTTTTATTGGTGTTGAAACTGAACCCAAATACTTATTATCTTGAGTGCACTAATGTTGCTAATAAAGATTGTGTGAAGTTTTGTATGAAGGAAAAAACTTCAGATGTATGGAAAGAGTGATGTAATGAAATGAAGAATGGCCTAAATCTCAAGCTTGGGGATGCCACGTGTGTCACCCCAAGAAATATCCAAGAAGTACAAGCGTCAAAGCTTGGGGATGCCCAAGGCATCCCCTTCTTCATCAATAAAAATCTCAGGTTTCTTCCAAACACTTCATTTTTATTGTTTCATGCACAGTTGTGTTGTTCTTGGAGGGTCTTCGTTTTTGTTTTTGTTTGCTTGGTTTTCTTAGTTTGCTCGAATAAATTGGTTAGACCCCCTCTTTCATACATTAGTTTTCAAATAAGTGTGGATTTGGATAGGGAAAAGGGTAGGAAAAGTTCATGCTTAAGTGGTAAAAGGAGCTCGTTTTTTATGGTGGCCTATGCTTTGTCATGTCATACTTGATATTGTTTTGGCTTTATGCTTAGTGATTTTTGTTGTAGCATTACATGTTATAAACAATTGAGATTGCTTAATGTGTCTTGAAAGAATCATGTGTTGTTTTAGCATATTAAAGCATAGTATTGTGGTATTCTCCTTTGATGCTTTATTTGGGTTGACTTGGCGCATGCTCACACCATGTTATGACTATCCCAAGTCACCATAGTCTTTATGATCCTTTAGTTTCCGACTTTTTATATCACTTTATGCTTTAATTAATAATGTTTTGTCGCTTTGCATGATTATGGCCATTATTGCTCTTTTAGTTGGTCGCTCCCAGTCTTTTGCTAGCCTCCATAACCAAGTATGAGTTCCACTCATGCATCCAACTCCAAATAAAACCAAGTTATCCCAAAGAGTCCACCATGCCTACCTATTAGCATTTGCTATTCCAGGTATACTCATGCTTTTATCTACCTTCCGAATTAAACTTCTTATGTGGAAATCAGTCATTAAAGCTCTCACGAACTTGATGGCACACTTTATTTTCTTCCACTTAATAAACTTGAACCATTGTGTCCATCTTTGTTGCGTATATGCTTGCGCTTTATAAGTTGAAGTTAGCAGAACCATGTATCATGGGGAACGCTTTCAACATTGCACTTATATTCCGTTGATATCATGATTCTTCTGCTTATGGATCCCAGTGGTGTGAAATAAAAGGGGAACTTGAAATTCATGGAGTTTGTATATGTGTTAGGCCTAATCCATGCCTAATCATGATGGAAACTTGCAGCATAACCATAATGAGCACTCTATGAAGCATCCTTAATAAAAACCTATGCAAATAGCAAATAAAAAGATCGTTGAGATGCTCATTGTCTACTTGCCTTGTCATTTTGATTATGGGATAGCTTTTGTATCATGTGCAAGGGATACCCCATTGACGGTTCTCTATGATACATATGTACTTACAATGACAAGAGCTTACTTATGACTGAAGTTGAGTAGCATGAGGTTCGATACTCGTAAGTAAGGGGCATGAGATTTCAACTTATAACTTGTCCAGCATATCCTCTTAGTTGTGTCATTTTAACCTTAATCACCTAAATATGCTTATGATAGGGGCAATGAGAGTTGAAAGCTAATAAGTACCATAATTTTTGGAAGCTCTTTATGAGACTTGAATCCCTGCTTCCTTCTAAGAAGGACTTTCTTTTACTTTTACGTTGAGTCTCCATCTTCTATCTTTATGCACCTATTAAGAGAGCATAGTGGCCATTCTTAGTTTAATATGCATTGTCCCAAGACTTTTTGATTGATTCATAACTTTGATATTGCTTGTTCTTAAACTATTTGTATCTAGTCACCCTTATGAACTTTGAAGGTGTCATATGCATTTATGTTTTGCTACTCTATGAGGGACAAGCTAAATACCATTCTCATTATGATTTCTTTATGTGAAACAAACAAACGTCTTGCAAAGCATTGTTATTCATGAATCTTTTGTTTGTACTTTTTCATGTTACAACATAGTTACTATGTCTTATTGTTAGAACTCTATCTTTCATGATTCATGTTTAGAGTACCTTAATCTCAGCTACCAATACTTTTACAATAATGATGATCAAGATTGTGTTGTCTGCATGTCACCTCAAAAATTATATTGTTTTGATCGTTTACCTACTCGAGGACGAGCATGAACTAAGCTTGGGGATGTTGATACGTCCATAACGTATCTATAATTTTTGATGGTTTTATGTTAATAATATGCTTTTGACACTCATTTATAAAGTTTATGATTTATTTGGACTAACCTACTAATAGTTGCAAAAGTGCACAATGTTCTTGTTTTACACTTTGATGTGTAGGAATTACCAAAAAATATAAGTGAAAACCTTGTTGGAGTCAAATTGGGATTTTTCCAGAAATCTGTCTTAGAACTCTTTTTGAAGATGGTCACGTTTCGGGTCGAAGACGGCGTTAAACGGAAAACTCTTCAACTACAAAGTTGTTGAAAATTTCGCGACAAACGTTCTGTATATAAAATTTAGCTGATTCCGAGTTCGGACGGGCCTTTTAGGCCTGATTTCCTGCAGCCCAATATGGGGTGACGACAATCCGAGAAGCTATATAAAGGGAGAAAACCTAATTCGCCCAGGGTATCTCCACCCACGCTTCTTGGAGGGCTACCAAGAAGCCACAAAGGAAGGGGCTAAGGAGCGGTGCTCCCCCATGATAACGGCGGTGGGGAAGGAGTCGCCCGCGCCGCCGCCGCCCTCTTCATCATCTCCACCATATTCACCGCCATCTCCATCACATAATCCTCCTAATATGCAGTGGTTCATACTCCCACACACCTCTATACCGTCCTATATAAACATGGTGTTTGATGCTATAAGTTATAATCCTATGATCTATGTCATGTTTGTGTAGTTTCTTTATTCCTAGATTGAATGGTTGAACGTCTTTGGTTCATTAGAGTTGTATGCTGATATGGTACAGTCTTTTGGTGTCCATTATATTTATGCGCGCATGGATTAAATATCATAGGGTTTGTAGTATGTGTAAAAGGAACGAGAAGTTCTGCCGGAGTGACAGAAACCTGAGGACGCGAACCGGAACGTTGCACGTATGGGAGTAAGAGGACCATTAAACTTAAGGCTATGGTTGGGGAAACCTTAATGCATTATTAGTACTTACGGATGTTTGCTAACAATCCAATCATATAGTGCATGTAATTCCAAGTAGTGAAGCACATGTATATTTAGCCTCTACCACATAGAAAATTGCATCGAAGACAATGAACCTGATATATTCGCTATTTAAATTTGGACAAAACCACCACAATTACCACCATTATTTCACACTCATGGTTATGTTAGTTTAGTGTATTTTATTGCTACAGCAACTAGCTTTACTTTCTTGTTATTTATTATCACGCAAAGCTATCTCTATTACTCGTATTGTTGCTCTAGTTTTATTTTCTAGATAATGCAAACGTTTAGTGTGCGTAGAGTTGTATCAGTGGTTGATAGAACTTGAGAGAATATTTATCCTACATTTAGCTCCTCGTTGGGTTCGACACTCTTACTTATCGAAAAAGCTACACACGATCCCCTATACTTGTGGGTTATCAGTGCGCGCTAGATTGCCTCTGTTGGTGGCGGGGCAGAGCTACTACGGGCAAGGGCAGCGGTACGGCTCATCCGGCCCAAATCTAGTCCCCCTTGGGCCCATCTGGGTAGGGATGGGCCAGCGGGTCTTCTCACGGCGGTGATGCCTCCTAAAGATGGAGATGGTGAACCGACGGCGCTGGTTGGTGACGATGCACAGCGGGCCTAATGCAGCATGGCAGCAAAGACTTTGTGGGCCTGATATGGGCCCATGTAGGCCCTTCGGGGGCCTGGTGTGTCTCTGTTGCCGCGTCCGGCCGGCTACTGCCACGACGGTGGAGGTAGTTCTCACCCACCCGGCTACGGTGCTGTCACCCGTAACTATTGTTGTGTTTCCTGCTTCCTTCCTCTAGGTCCCGTGTGTCGGTGACCACAATGAGACGACAAGGGTGGCCTAAGACCGCGGTGGCACATGGTGGTGGGCGGCAAGATTGGTGGTGTGCTACGAACAGTCCTGGGTAGTGGTCTTAGGGTCGGGAGAAATCCCGCCGGCTTAGCTGGCACCGAACGTGCTGACGCCTAAGGGCGCCATATTTCCTTCTTGAAGGGCGTCAGGTACCCTCCCACACTTACCTCAGCGTGCTGAGGGAAACCCTAGGACCTATCCAGCCATCAGCCTCGTCATTGTCGCACACCTTTTTGAAGGTGCTGCTTGGTACGCGGCGGTTCGAAATACGAGAAGCGTGGTGGGACAACTCTGGAGGACGCAGCGGTTGCGAGTCATCCTTGTTTTTCCAATCTTCCGGTGTTGGCCTTTGTTTCTTTTCTTTCTTTTCGTTTTATTTTGGGCTTGCTTGTGTTGTTCGCAACAGCGGATCAATTGTATAGTGTGGTTTGCTATATTAATATAGCGGGCAAAAGCCTATTTCAAGGTTAAAATGTTGATTGTGTTTGGCTTGGCTGGGTGTGTTTATTTTCTAAAAAATCCATTGCAACTCCAGAGACTAGCGCCGGAGGTATGGTCAAGTACATGACCTCATCGATCCACGTCAGTCCAATATGGTGCCAAACTATAGCAATGATCGTATGAGAGCGTTCGGAGCAAGTTTGTCTACTCGAAAATTTTGTTTGGTAAGTTTCAGTGACCAAATCGTTCATTGTGGACACACTCAGTTACCATAGGTGCATTTTACCCTACGGTTTTGCTATTTCTCCGTATACTAAGATTTTCTTTAAGTCTTGGTCAACTAAAAAATGCAACCGTGTGTTTAAAAAATGCAACCGGTTTCAGTTACATTTTTGTGATAGAAAAATGCAATTGCTGCACCTTGACAATCGACAAACCCTTCAGTCTATTCAAAACCCGAGCGAGCAACGCCGCACGTTGTCTGAGCGCGACACTCCTCCTGCGGCTCCGATCCGATTCCGATTGACCCGCTGGACCAAGCAAAAGCCGCTGACCTGTCACTCACTTCGCTCATCCGCGCGCCGTGGGCGCTGCCACCACGATGCGCTCGTCCCTGCTCCCCTCCTTCCTCCTTCTCCTGGCCGCGGCGCTCGCCTCGGCCGCCGCCGCGTCGCGGCTGGTGCTCCCGTCGCCGTCGGTCTCGCACCCGTCGTGCCTGGACAACCCGCCCGACCTGACATCCGCGGGCGACGAGGCGGGCGAGCTCGTCCACGACCTCGGCGGCCTCGAGGCCTACGTCACAGGATCCCGCAGCTCTCCGCGCGCCATCGTCCTCGCCTCCGACTACTACGGTCAGTTGACTGCTTAATTTCAGGCTTACAAACAGGCTGTAATTGTAACCCCCACTCCTTCGTTTTTTGCAGGTTTCCAAGCACCTAAATTGAGGTCTGTAATTACACCCTTCACTTACCAGTTACCACGGTTTGATTGCCTTCAGAGAAGGAATCTTATGATTCAAACTTGTCTCATCCCGCCATGTGTTTCATAATTTTAGCTGTGTGCTGAGGTTAATTAACAATATGTACACCGTGTGTTCACAAGGAAAATTGCGGATCAGGTTGCAGATGAAGGATATTTGGTCGTGGTTCCGGATCTTTTGCATGGGGACCCTTACAATGACGCGGCCAAGATTCCATTTCAAGAGTGGATAAAAACTCACTCTCCGGTTCGTTCTTCGTTCGTTTTCTTCAATCGTCCTGCTTTTGTACCTTTTTTTTTACTATGCCCTTAGATCTAGTATGAAGTAAGCATTGTGTGTATAACTGTATAAGTATTGAAACTCTATTGTTCTCTCTATATGCAAGGAGTACAAGGAGCCTTTATTTTAGAATTGAAAAACCATATTACTCCAGAAATTCTACAAGCATGAAAAATCTTAATGTGAAATTCTTTGTATTTTTTGCTACAAAAATGCAAAATCTGACGAAATTTATAGTCTTCAAGTTATGTGCACACTTTCACTACAGAAATCCATACTTTAGTCATTTTTTGGTAGCCTCTAATATAAAGAATTTCGCATTGAGATTTGCATGCTTGTAACATACGCTCATTGACTACATCCAGACTTTAATTCAGAATTTTTAGAACTTCAAAATATGGTTTCGAATTTTATAAAATAAAGGGCTCCCTGAAGCTCGGCGTCCATTCGGAGTTTTCATGAAATGCTGACTCTATATTTACCTACTACGGCAAATTATATGAAAATAGTCAGTATGTTATGAATTTTACTTAAATATATTTCGATGAAAAGCAGTTAACCATAACAAACGTTGTAATTTTTTAACATCTGAATGTTTCAATGTCAGGATATGAAACATAACAGTAGTAGTTCTATCTTCTTTGTTGCCGTCGCAGGTCGAAGCAGCTGAAAAGACCAAAGCGCTTATTGCCACTCTGAAGAAACAAGGGGTGTCTGGGGTTGGTGTTGGAGGTTATTGCTGGGGTGGTGAGTTAACTTATATCAACAACGTGAGCGCTGTTCAACTTTTACCATCCTTCAAAAAAATTACTCCATATATCTTTTTCTTGATAGGAAAGGTGGCCATTGAGCTATCAAAGTCTCCAGAAATCGATGTAGTCGTCATCTCGCATCCTTCATTAGTGACTGTCGATGACATCAAGGGTGTGTGTCTTATTCTCCCTATTCCTTCATCAGGGGTTTCTTCAGCAGACTTTTTTCTTGTGTACGTTTCATTTTCCACCAAGAGCATGAAATGCATATCCTTTGCTCTAACTTTAAGTTTATGGCATGCGCAGAGGTCAAACATCCCATTGAGATTCTTGGAGCAGAGCTTGATGGCTCTTCTCCACCGCCGCTAGTGCACCAGTTTGAACAGGCCTTAGACCAGAACAAAGGGGTACACTTCTACTAGTTTCACTTCTGTACTGCGTACCGACGTTTTCAGAGATTCTTGGAACTACACTCGAACACTCGAATCTTATCCGCCATTTTGCTGCAGATTGACCATTTCGTGAAGATCTTCCCAGGCGTGGCCCACGGCTTCGCTTGCCGGTACGACGCCAAGGACCCGTTCGCCGTCCAAACAGCAGAAGAAGCCCGCAAGGACATGCTCAGCTGGTTCAACAAGTATCTGAAGAAGGGCCAAGAGCTTTCGTCCCACGAATCTTAGAATACTCTGATCGTCTCCGGTTGTTCTGAATAAAGTAGCCCAGTCTCTCTGAATAAATTGCACATCAGTGCACTTCTTGGAAGGCCTAGCTTGGCCATGTAAGCAATTTAGGCTCAGTGGGCAGTTTGGTTGTTCTTTGGCCTGTAACACGCCTTCCTTTTTTTTCGTGTTTCTCTGCATTGAAAATTTGAGTACTTGTCTAGGACAGTAGGATGGTTAATAATTCAGCATATTTACTGCGGAAAGATATTGGCCGTGCAGGTCTTGATTTCTAATACAGTACGTACGTTTGATCAAGAAAGCTCAACTTTAAACTAGCTAGTGAAGCTCGCAAATGAGGATTTGGCTTTGTGGAGAACGGCGGGATAGAGAATAATGTTGCAGGTCAGCGAGAGGAGTTGTCCTGCTTTGGTTTAGGTGTGGAGTGAAGATAGTAAAAAACAGAAATGCAAAAAATTCCGTCGCCGGGACTTGAACCCGGGTCTCTCGGGTGAGAGCCGAGTATCCTAACCACCTAGACTACGACGGATTTTGTTGGTATCATTGAGTGATCTCTATATCAACAATTAATCATGAGATGACTAAGCTATGTACCTACAGTCCTACTACGATATGGCGAATTGCAATATCAGACTTAGACTTGTGGTCGAAATCTGCTGAATCAGTTTCAAGGCATGAGCATATCAAGTTACCAACAATGGAATTCGTGAAAGGAAAGAAAAAAAATTATCAACTAAGGACGTCAATGAGTTGAGACTTGAGACAAGAGGGCTACGGTTAGATTTTTAGCTTGCTTTTGCAAAGATGAGTTTGGACAACTTGGCTCGGTTAGGCCATATAGCTGAACTTGGCAAAGCTGCATGTTTGGTGTCTTAGCAAGAGATTCAGCAACCTCTCTAACCCTGCATTCACTGCCTTCTCAGGTCAAAGGTTCTTGTACAGTTAAGGGCAAACTTGCCTAGGAAAGCTAGTTTTCTTAATCAGATAGATTTCCTAACTAGTATGAAGTAAGTAGAAAATTATCCCACTTCTTAAGATCCAAACGCACTCAATGTTCCTAACAGCACACAAACTCTCCTTCAGATGATACCAGGCATGCACCGCGAGCAGTATACCCTCAAAATCTTGATTAGATTCTCAAAATGACATGAGCAACAACACCACAATTACATAAGACATGAACAACTCGCATTCATAGTTTGGACAGAATATTGAACTGGTTCCAAGAGAGACCATACATAACAATCACATGGCTGTGGAACAGGTTTCTGCCATAGTGCTCAAAATGAGTGGACAACACCCAGCAGCAGAGTTAGGAGTTTTACAAAATATTATTGTGCCAAAGGAAAATGACAAAACATGGAGCTTTATAAGAGGCCTAATTTCACTGAAAGAAGATCACGGCAAATCTGGCCTTTGAATGTTCTCACTCCTCAACCGGCCTTTGCCCCAGAACCGGTATGTCTTGGTACCGTTTCTGCATTCAAAATAAGGAATAATTGTCAACCATGTGACCCAGCATAAGTATTTGGAGGATTTCACATGTAATTTAACTAAGTGACACAAAGTTGTACACGGTCAGACTCCATGAGTGAACAATGAGGCAGCTTGACCAACATACAGCTAGGGAACAAGTTTTTGATAAGTACTGCACAAGCATCTGGTAGTGCTGAGCTAATGTATGCATGTGCATTTCTGTAGCATGTAGAAATATTCAAGAGACTAGTGTGTGCGCATATGAGCTATTGAAAGTATGCAGAATTGGAAACTATGGAGTTGACAGACAGAAATAGTATATGCTGAGAGGGATGTAAGAAAGAAATCTGAAAGGTTTGCTAAATTGGAAAAAGATGATGTAGTGTTACATTACTAGTTACTGAAAAACTAATTATATGTACTATGTAGTGTGAAATGGGCATGTAATAGCATAGAGGGTAATAGAAACTTCACCAGAAGAAACATGGTACAACGCATGTTATGCCAAACACATGCTGAATACAGGTTGATATAGGTATGCTTGTGATTCAGAGATTGTAAAAGCCGTGTAAACTGTAAACATTTGTAAGTCAAGCACCCTAGTTCATCTGCCATGAATCCCAAGCAAATATTTTATCAGATATGCATTTCCGCATGGAATATGCCTTTTTCCCATCCAAGTCATTTTAATCCTATGTGACCAGATTATTGCAGGCACAAAGACCTTGCTGAATTTAGCTATTTACCAGCAGTCATTTTACATTGCAATATCATCATTGGAACTTTACACGCATAATAACATAAAGAGAATTCAACCAATATGAAATGCTGCCACTACTGAACATTTATTTTCATTTTGCTTGCTCTGCTAGAAGATGACAAATCACATGAATGTACCCACGGCCTCTGAACTAATGGACTGGAAGAGCAACTTCAGATGAGATATTCAGAAGAAACTAGAAAGCTACTCGATTTTCTAAGTAATTCAGTTGGTGCTGCAAAGATGAACGATACATGGCACATATCCTTCCAGGTGACATCGCACATCAAACAAAGTAAATCAACACAAGCAACCAATCAAGTAATGCAAATGCCCTTGTATCGCAGGAAAAATATGAACCAATCAACAGATTATTCCCGTTTCATCTTGCAGAGAACAAAAATCGGGGCGTGTACTCTTCTGATCATAAAGACCCGGGGATCGTATTCCCTACTATCCGAATCAGAGATGCACGATCTAGCACCCCACGGATCACACGTAAGGTCAAACGAAGAAACGAAAGGAAAGGCCGGGAGAGAGAATATTACCCCGACGTTCTTCATCTCCCAGACCTTGCCGACGCCGTAGTCCACCAGCTGCAACCAAATCAAATCACATATATCAGGAGGCCGAATCGAGAGGACGCGCAGATCTGAAGATGGGGGATCGGAAAGGGTGCGGCTTACCCGCTCGCCAGCGAAGGCGCCGGCGACGACGAAGGTGACGTAGACGCCGTTGCGGCGCATCACCAGGCGGTACATGCCTTCCCAGAGACCCATCTTCGTCGTCGGCGGCGGCGGGATGCGCGGGGGGTTGGGGACGGTGGAGGTTGGGCAGGCGACGACGGATGGAGCTGTTCCGTTTCGGTGAGCGTTCTCGATGGGAGAGCCTCGGGGGACCTCGGGCGATTTCTACCGTGTTTCCTCTTACGTGGGCCGGCCTGCGGCCCGTTCCTGATGTGTGGCTCCTCAGCTCGGATGCCAAAGAAATCGGCCCACTATATCGCTACGGTGCCCGGTACTATGCGTAGCAGGAGAAGAAACCAGCCCGGCCCACTATCACTAGTACTATTCAATGCTTTCAGAAACCTCCTCTACCCGCCTGTGTTTTTTTTCATTCTGAAAAGTTGGTCTGAACTCTGAAGTTCTGACGGATCATTTTGGGGCTGGCAGTGCCGAGCAAGAAGGAAAGAACCTATGAAATCCAATCCACGCTCCAAAGTAGAGCTTTTCGCTCGGTGAAGGAAAGAATTCGTGGTCCCGTCTAGTGTAAGGAGAGGAGACGGAGATCCGTCCCTCACACTGAGTCGCAGAGAGCAAAAGCAGCAAAGCCGAAGCAAGGAATACCTGTGGCTTGTGCGTGTGCATCTCTTAGCTGCCTGCCGATCTTTTCACCAGTGAAAGAACACGTTCCCCGTGGCGTCTACTATATATGAGGCCGATCACCACGCCGGAACAGCGAAACACGGCGGCGGCAGCAGCAGCACATAGAGCGACCGCGCGCGCACCGGCACACGGCAGGCACATAGATCTCGACCAGCAGCAGCCAAAGAGCCAAGCAAGGTAGCATGGCGAGCGGGGGCATCAGGTCGCTGTCCTCGTGCTTCCTGTTCCTGAACCTCATCATGTACATCGTCGTGGCCATCATCGCCGGCTGGGCCATCAACTACAGCATCGAGGACAGCGCCAACTCGCGTAAGTAGCGGTCAAGTGCAAGCACGCACCACCGGCGCTGGCTGAAACATTTCTCTTGTCTGCAACAATGTGTTCTGATCTGTGCTGATCCGCGTGGACGCGTGCAGTGAAGGGCGCGACGCCGCCGGTGCGGCTGTTCCCGATCTACTTCCCGATCGGCAACCTGGCCACGGGTTTCTTCGTCATCTTCGCGCTCCTCGCCAGCACCGTCGGCATCGCCACCTCGCTCACCGGCCTCCGCGACGTCACCGAGGGCTACCCGGCCAGCATGATGTCCGCCACCGCCTCCGCCACCGTCGCATGGACGCTCACCCTCCTTGCCATGGGGTAACTGACCGACTAAGCGAAAACAAGAACCATTATTCCAGCCTCTGCAAATTAAGCTTGAGCAGAGCAGTTGGTCCTTACACGTGCGTTTTGCTCGATCGTGGAATAATGCAGGCTGGCGTGCAAGGAGATCAGCATCGGATGGAGGCCCCCGAGCCTGGTAAGTACTTACTACTCGAGATAATCTGTCATGTCGATCTTGATCTTGTGGAACCTACCTAACCGGAGACGTTTGTGCCTGCAGCGCGCGCTGGAGGCGTTCACCATCATCCTGGCCGGGACGCAGCTGCTCTGCGTCGGCTCGCTGCACGCCGGAGCCAACGCGGCCATCGTCGCGACGCCCATCGGTGTCAGGGCCAGAGTTTGATCCATCCACCGGTCGAGGCAGGCCGTTGGCGTCGGCGATCAAAGTGTCTATAAACTGAACTGAAGGTGCATCATCTTGGCAAGGATTAATTGGTGGGTCTCTGTGTGCGGGCGGGCGTGTGGATATTAAGTACGGAGTATATGTTGCTACCGTGTCGATGTGTGTGTGCGCTTGAGGTGCACTTGTCTCCGGGCGGTGTGTGGGTCTTCTTTCATCATGTCACGAATTTGTGAGTTGAGGAATGTGTTGAGTTGTTACTCATGTATCGACCGAACGAAATCGTGTATCTTCACTAGGTGACTGTAGGACGTGGTTATTTATACGAACTACTAAAATAAGTGACGGAGACCTAGTATAAACGTTGTACTAAATCAATATGAAATCACTGACACTTATTATGGATGGGAGGAGGTATTAATTTATAGACTCCTCTCTTTCTCAGCAAAAACTGTCCAATGTGAAAAAGAGTCCGTTTCCTTGCTCTGCCCCAAAGTGGGCTTTGTTTTCTTTCGGTGGTTCCCTTTTACAGACATTCTCTTTCAAGCTTAATACAATGATCTCTTGCAGGTTCTCGAAAAAAACAATTCGTTTTTTCTTTCAAATCTCAATCAATATACAAAGTACAACTTCACTTTAACAGCATATCCAACGGTTTTACCCGTACCCAAACCAAATATGGGGAGAGAAGAGAAAAACTTTAGTTAGCCAAAAAAACTCAGCTAAGTTTCATGATATAATAATTAAATTTTCATAATTAGCAACATTTCAAATCCACAAATATTTTAATTCCAAGTTCATATTTAAGTCTAAAATCACGCCCATTATGAATCATAAACACAAACAAAAGTGCAAAGGCATAAACATAAATGTAGACATAGAGCTCTCAAATGGTATTGTTGCCTCCATTGATACTGGTGCTTCCATTGTCACTTACACATGCCACAACTGTCTCTCGTGCCTCCAAATCCTCCATCCATGCCACCTATGAACCCTCCTGTGGGCCTTGCCGCCAAGACTTGATTACGTATGAAGTCAAAACACACTCTTCCTTTCTCATCTAGATCATTTGGGTCCGTGGACATGAGCTTTTGTTCCCAATCTCTTGATCCACCCTCCTCTCATCAATATCGCCCTCCTCTCCTCGGTTGCGACCTTCCTCTCATTTGCATAGTCCTCCTCTCCTTGGTCTCCATCCTATATTCCATTTCTCCATCCTATCTTCCATTTCAATGGTCCTCAAGTATCCTTATGGCCATCATGTTGTCCAATGATTCCTTGCAAGCATTGTCTTCCTTATGGCCATCATGTTGTCCAATTTTATGGTGTGAGGATTACTGTCAGGGTGGGGGAGGGTGTTCTTTCGAGGTTACATGGATTGTCAAAATGTGACAGGAACGAAAGCAATGATAGTTGGCCCAGGGCAGGTCCACGAGATGATGTGGAAGTGGTAGTGACCACGTGATGCTAATAACATTTGTAGGTGACAACTGGTTGGACTGGACAAGATGTCGGGTGTATGGATGTTAAAGATGACAATACTGTGTGATTATGATCCACCGACGGCTAGAAATCAAATGTGATTTTGTGAATTTCAGGCGGTTGGGCTCAAAGGGCACCGGGGATCTAAAGCTTACATTAGTTGTGCCTTTGTGTGACTTTTTTTCAAGGATACGCCATGAAAGACTTATCGATTTCATATAGAAGAAAGGACAAGATGGTCGATATATCGCTATAAAAGGCTACAACTCAAAACACCACGCCAAAGTGGCTTACAGTGCACCCGCTACGACGAACCTGCGACGACAGCTCGCCTTGCCCAAAATCCTACCTTAAAGGGTGAGGAGACGAGGCATCAGACTCCAGCACCGCGTCACGCACTACTAGAAAAGGGCTATATGTAGATCACATATATGTGGCGCACCGAAGAGGAGGTGCCCCACAGGTTGATCACTTACCCGTGGCGCATGTCCTAAGTGGTGCGCCACATGTCCTTACCCGTGGCGCACCACTATATGGTGTCCCATGGGTAAGTGTGGCCAACACCAACTCCACACCTGGACCGTCTTTTAGTTTTACAAAAAAAAGGATAAACACTTTAAAAAATAAAATCCTTTTAGATATAGATAGGTTATGTGATGTAGTTTGTAGGAAAATTAACAAATATAAATTTCATTTTTTTGCAAAAAAATAATGGCGCGATAAAACGGCATACAATGTCGGAAAAAATCTTTAATATATCAAAATGACTAGCACAAATTTCCTATCTGATGGCAATCTTCGATTGTTTACCAATCTTTTAGAATGTCAACATTCCAAAAGAAAAAAACATATTTCAAAAATAAGATTTTTTGCTGCAAAAAAAATTAAGTCCACGGTTACCCGTGGTGCACCCCACAGTGGTGCGTTGATGACCCACAAGTATAGGGGTGTATCGCAGTATTTGCGATAAGTAAGACTGTCGAACCCAACGAGGAGCAGAAGGTGTTAACTAGTGGTATGGATCAGAAATTATTTGTAAATACTTAGCAAACGGGTTTTTAGAGGTTTTTGATAATGCAGATAAATAAAGTATAAGTAAATAAAAGACAATAATAATAAATGCAGCAAGTGGCTCAATCCTTTCTTTAGCAAAGTACAAGCCGGTTGTATTACTTAAGATGACCAAATGTTCTCGAGGACACATGGGAATATCGCCAAGTGCTTTCGCTTCATATAGTTGATTAATCTTCTCTAGTTAGATAAGTGTTGTATGGGTGAACCTATGCTAATGTACTGACCTTCCTAGGACTAATACATACTTATGGTTATACCCCTTGCAAGCATCCACAACTACAACAAAGTAATTAAGATAAAAACCTAACCACAGCTTTAAACTTTGAGATCCTATACTCCCTTGTGCAAAGGTTTCCTAACGGGGGTTCAGGTTTCTGTCACTCCGGCAACCCCGCGATTAGTAGCCAAATAAACAATGCATTCCCCTAGGCCCTTAAAGGTGAAGTATCATGTAATCGACTTTCACATGACACCACTAGAAGAATAACACCACAACTTAAATATGAAACCAATGAATCTTTCTCAACACAATTCCACTACTAATAACATGACTTCTCCCATGTCCTCAAGAACTAAACGAACTACTCACGAGACATCATATGGATCAAGATTAGAGATGAAATAATGATAAGTAACAATCTGAACATAAACAATAATTTAATGGTTCCACTCAATAGCATCAACTACAACAAGTAATCAACATCGGGAAAGTTTCACCTAAGAACTATGCAAGATTCAACCCAATTGTTACAGCGGTACGGAGTGGTGATGATAATGCTGGTGGAGATGATGGTGGAGATAATGATGATGATGATTATCCCGATAAAGTCTAGCGTGATGATGGTGTTGATGGCGACGATCTCCTCTCTTCGGGAAGGAATTTTTCTGGCAGAATTCTGTCTGACGGAGAGCTCTTTCTCTCTCTATAGTTTTCTGCCCCGTAGAGGCGGCAGAACCTTTCTGTGATCGCTCCATAGTCTTAGGGTTTCGGGAGGATTTTATACGCCAAAGAGCAGAGCTAGAGGTGAGGTGGACCATGGTGGCCACACCACCTGGTGGCACGGCCTAGGGTGGCCCGCGCAAGGGGTGGTGTGGGCCCCCTGTAAAGCCCATCTCCGCTCCCCCTTCTGGCTTCCTTCGTCTTCTGGAAAAAATAGGATTTTCCATGTATTTTCTGGGATTTTCTGATATTCGCGAATTTTGCCTCCAAACAGTGCCTTTTCCATCAAGATCTTGGCTTCAGTGGTCCATCCTACAAAAGTCATCAACCATGCAAAAATAGATGAAATAACATAAGTATCATCTCTTAATATGAAATATATCAATGAATAACAGTAAATTATGATATAGAATAGTGATGCAAAATGGACGTATCAACTCCCCTAAGCTTAGACTTCGCTTGTCCCCAAGCGAAAACTGAGCTCAATAAACATGACCTTAGGTTTATGGAGTGAATTGTTGATAAAAGAATACGAACAAGAAGCATCACAATCATAAAACACAAATCGTAATAGGAAACAACTCACTATTATATAACTTAACTTGTAATGAGTAAAGGAAACAGAATAAAGATACACAAAGTAAATCATAATTGGTAATGGCAAACTTTGTTCTTTGGTCAATGAATGATTAATAATTTGCAGGAGTTCAAACATAATGGGGTTTTCAATGGTAGCTTTCAAAGTAATATTCACTAAGATAAGAGCAATGTGCAAAACAAGGAACATAAGAAACATGATTGAATAAATCATCGTATGAATGATTTAAAGACAACAACTCAAATACTTGCTTAAGACAGAAAGGAGTAGGTTTACTAACTCAACTGAAAAGTAAAAGATAGGCCCTTCGCAGAGGGAAGCAGGGATTCAAGTTTTATAAAGAGCTTCCAAAAATTATGGTACTTACTAGCTTTTAGCTCTCATTGCCCCTATCATAAGCATCTTTAGGTGATTAAGGTTAAAGTGAACAAATATGAGGATATGCTTCACAAGTTATAAGTTGAAAATCTCATGCCCCTTGCTTAGAAAGACCGAACCTCATGCTACTCAACTTTAGTCATGAGTAAGTTCTTGTCATTGTAAGTACATGTGTATCATAGAGAACCACCAATGGGTACCCCTTGCCCCATGATACAGGAGTTTTCCCATATTAAAATGACAAGGCAAGCAGACAATAAACATCTCAGCGATCTTTTTATTTGCTATTTTCATAGGTTTTTATTGAGGATGCTTCACAGATTGCTCAATATGGTTATGCTGCAAGTTTCCACTATGATTAGGCATGGCTTAGGCTAGCGGCCCAAGCGTTTCTCTAACACATATACAAACTCCATGAGCTTACAAGCTTCCCTTTTATTTCACACTGCCGAGGTCCATAAGCAAAAGAACATGATATCAACTAAATATTGTGCAATGTTGAAAGCGTTCCTCATGGTAACATGGTTCTGCTAATTCACAACTTATAAAGCGCAAGCATATACGCAACATAGATGAGCACAATGGTTAAAGTTTATTAAATGCAAGAAAGTAAAGTGTGCCAGCAAGTTTGTGAGAGCTTTAATCACTAATTTTCACATAATAAGTTTAATTTGGAAGGTAGATAAAAACATGAATATACTTGGAATAGAAAATAATGCTACTAGGTAGGTATGGTGGACACAAATGGCATAGGTTTTGGTTTAAGGATTAGATGCATGAGAAGCATTCCCTCTCAGTACGGGTTTTTGGCTAGCAAGGCTGGGTAGCAAGCATAAGAGTTGAAGGAAACAAGCAAACATACAAGTGATAGAAACAAACATGCAATCTTCCTCGGAAGCACAAAAGATCTTAACTAGAGAATACTAAGCTTATGAGCCAAACAAGAAAGAAAGATGATGGAATTATATTTCTAAAAGTATTTTTCTCTTTTTCATTCAATTCTTGAAATAGTGTTGCTACTGACCGAGCCAGGTTTGCCAAAACCAGCTAAATTTACTTAATGATCCCAAAGTGATACCAATACTAACAACAAGATCAATCATATAACAGAAATTGCAAACTAAAATAAGATGTGCAAAAAGTAAATGATAGAACTTCTCATTAATATTCCATAATGGCAACTCGCACCAAGGGATACATAGATATCTAAGTAGAGGAGAGATACTTCCATAATGCAAACCATCCTATATGATAACTTCTATATTCATGATATGACTACTAAAAAGGTAAAAAAGATAAAAGATAATGATGTGATACCGTGACACTCCCCCAAGCTTGGAACAACCCAAGGGGATGCCAAAACCTGATGACGAATTACTCCTTTGGTGGTGGTGGTGTTCTCTTAATGAGCTTTTCAATCAATTCCCTCAAATCCTCAATCTCAAAGGTGAGAGTACGAATCAACTCCGAATTGTGCTCAATGCGGTTCATGATCATGTCGGGATGTGAATCCCAGCTCTTGCGATCCTTTCCCCACTCTTCCTCCTTCAAGTATTCTTTTCCTGCATGGTGAGAACATGGCATATCCCAATTGGAGGGTAATTTTTCCTTGGACATATTTTGGAATTGCTGCTCATGAATAAGGGTATGGAAGGGATTGTTGGTGCATGGAGGAGGTGACCGTGAAGCCAAGCAATGACGCGAAACCTTCCCTCCAGTGGACACCCGTGCAGTCCTTTTGAACTTGGCCGGATTTTCCACCACTCCAATGCTTGCAATGGTGGTGCTGGTGTGCGGATGCTGGTCTTCCTTTGCTTCCTCTTCAACTTCAACTTCACTCTCAATCTCCTCCTCCTGCTCAAGGTCTTGGAGATCATCTTCCACGGGCTCCTTGCCCTTATCGTTGGTGGAGACCATTGTGCCTCTAAACTTTGAGAATAGCTCCTGACAGAAATAGATCGAAACGAAAACACGATGAGAACACGATATACGAACCTCGGGGGATCCGGGGGATTATATATTACAAAGTTTAACAACAAAAGGAAAGTACTGGGATAAAACGGGTCGGAGATGGGCTCCGGGGTGGCCACACCCCTGGTGGCGCGGCCAGGTGGGCCCTGATGTCTACGCACTTCTATTCTTGTAGACAGTTGTTGGGCCTCCAAGTGCTGAGGTTTGTAGAACAGCAGTAAGTTTTCCCTTAAGTGGATCACCCAAGGTTTATCGAACTCAGAGAGGAAGTGGTCAAAGGTATTCCCTCTCAAGCAACCCTGCAATCAAGATACAAGAAGTCTCGTGTGTCCCCAACACACCCAATACACTTGTCAGGTGTATAGGTGCACTAGTTCGGCGAAGAGATAGTGAAATACAAGTGGTATGTATAATTATAAGTGGTAACGGTGATAGAAAATAGTTTGATGGCGTGAAAGAGACTAAAGGCAAACTGAAATAAAGATGGAAGCAAGCAAACATGTAACAGATCTAGTAACAAACGGTGTTTCAATGCTTAGAAACAAGGCCTAGGGATCATACTTTCACTAGTGAACACTCTCATATAAATGTCTTCTCTTTATGATACTACTCTCCAGTTGGACACTCTAATCCAGGGTAGGGCTATAACAGCACACCTCAAAGTAAGCCTTTCCCATCTAGATAACCCCACACTGTCACCTTGAGTACTAGATGAGTCCAACAAACACCACAATTTCATAAAGACATCCAACTCCAAATATAACTCATAATAAGTATTTGTAATCTCTAGCCTAAGTGCCACCATGGTGAGCACGTTGTCACTTTCACACACATGGGGAGAGCAGAGATTCATTAAAGCACTTGAGTAGCAGAATAGATCTATAGATTACAAGTTCATGATCTCAATAAGATCATGCATAGAGAGAGAGATGAACACATGGCTACCGGTAGAACCCTTAGCCTCGAGAGAGAACTACTCCCTCCTCATCATGGGAATCAGCAATGGTGATGGAGATGGTGGTGGAGATCGATGGAGATGGCTCTGGGGGCACTTCCCTGTCCCGGCAGGGTGCCGGAATAGAGACTTTCTGTCCCCCGAATCTCCCCTTCGGTGGCGGCGGCGCTAAGGAACTTTTTGTGGCTGGAGGCTTGACTATATAGGGTTTATGTCTCGGGAGGCTTCTTATAGGCTAGAGGGCAAGGTCGGTGGGCGGCCAGGGGGGCCCACACCATGCCCTGGCGCGGCCTGGGAGGACCCGCGCCATGGGGTGGTGTGGCCACCCTGTGGCCCCTCTCCGACTCTCCTTCTGGCTTCGTGAGTCTTCCGGGAAAATATCAACTTTGGCTTTTGTCCGGTCCAATTCCGAGAATATTGATTTTCTGACTTTCCTGGAACCAAAAACAGTAGAAAACAGGCAACTGGCACTTTGGCTCTTGTTAATAGGTTAGTCCAAGAAATCATATGCAAAGTACTCGAAAGTGTGGACAAAACACAAGAAAGTGGATAAAACTAAGCATGGAACATCAAAAATTATAGATACATTTGCAATATATCAACATCCCCAAGTTTAACTCCTGCTCGTCCTCGAGTAGGTAAGTGATAAAAAGAAAGAATAATTTTTTAGGTGACATGCACCATCAAAGATTTGATCAAAGTATTTGTAAAACATTCAAAGCTGGGATCATAGTACTTCAATCATAACATAAAAGACAAAGTTCTAGCAATAAGCAAAGAAACTATGATGCAACATTAAAAGGCACAAACAAAAGATTCATGAATAACAATGATTTGCAAGACGTTTCTTTGTTTCACATAAAGAAAACATAGCATAACAGTATTCAACTTGTCTCTCATAGAGTAGCAAATATAAATGCATAGGACACCTGCAAAGTTCATAAGAGTGACTAGATACAATAGTTTAAAACAAGCAATAACAAGTTATGAATCAATCAACTAGTGTTGGGACAATGCACATACAACTAAGAATGGCCACTATGCTCTCAAAGTAGGTGCATAAAGATAGAAGGTGGAGACTCAACATAAAAGTGGAAGAAAGGCCTTCATAGAAGGAAGTAGGGATTCAAGTCTCTTAAAGAGCTTCCAAAAACTATGGTACTTAATAGTTTTCAGCTCTCATTACCTCTATCATAAGCATCTTGAAGTGATTAAGGTTAAAGTGAACAAACTATGGTGTATATGCTTGACAAAGTATAAGTTAGAAATCTCATGTCCCTTGTATACGAGGGCCGCTCCTCATGCTACTCAAGTTTAGTCACCGATAAGTTCTTGTCATCGTAAGTACATGTGTATCATAGAGAACCGCCAACAGGGTACCCCTTGCCCGATGATACGAAAGAATCCCCATATAAAAATGACAAGGCAAGCAGACAACGAGCATCTCAGGAATCTTCTTATTTACCATGGGAATATGGTGCTTTTTTCTCTCTTTCGTCTTATCATAATCTCATTTTTTTCTCAATATAGGACTCTTTTTTATATAAGAAGAATGTTTCATAGACAACTCATTATGGTTACGCTGCAGGTTCCCACCATGTTAGCATGGATTAGACAAGCGGCCCAGGCGTTTCTCTAACACATATACATAACTCCATGGACTTACAAGCTCCCCTTTCATTTCACACCAACGACATCCATATACAAAAGAGCATGATATCAACTAGGTACAAGTACCAAGTGCAATGTTGAAAGCGTTCCCCATGAAAGCATGGTTCTGCTAATTCCCAACAAATAAGTGCAAGCATATACAACATAGACGACACAATGGTTCAAGTTTATTAAGGGCAAGAAAAGTAAAGTGTGCCATCAAGTTTGTGAGAGCTTTAATCACTAGTTTTCTCATAACAAGTTTAATTTGGAAGATAGACAAAAACATGAATATACTTGGAATAGCATATGCTAGTAGGTAGGTATGGTGGACTATTTGGAATAACTTGGTTTAAGGAGTTGGATGCCTGAGTGGAACTCATACTTGGTTACGGACGCTAGCAAAAGACTGGGAGCGACAAACTAAGAGAGCAATAATGGCCATAATCATGCAGAGCGACAAAACATCATTGATCAAAGCATAAAGTGATACTACAAGTTGAAAACTAAAGGATCATAAAGGCTAAGGTGACTAGGGATAGTCATAACATGGTGTGAGCATGCGCCAAGTCAACCCAAATAAAGCATCAAAGGAGAATACCACTATACTATGCTTTAATATGCTAAAACAACGCATGATTCATCCAAGGCACATTAAGCAATATCAATTGTTTATAAAAATTCATGCTACAGCAATAATCACAAAGCATAAAGCCAAAACAATATCAAGCATGGCATGACAGAGCATAGGCCACAGTCAAAAACGAGCTCTTTTTGCCACATAAGTATGAACTTTCCTACTCTTTTACAAACCAAACCAAACTATTTGCAAACCAATGTATGAAAAGGGGGTCCAACAAATTTATTCAGAAAACTAAGCAAACCAAGCAAACTAAAAACTAAAACAAAAACGAAAAAGAAGACGCTCCAATAACAACACAACTGTGCATGAAACAATAAAAATGAAGCGTTTGGAAGAAACCTGGGATTTTTATTGATGAAGAAGGGGATGCCTTGGGCATCCCCAAGCTTTGACTCTTGTACTTCTTGGATATTTCTTGGGGTGACACGCGTGGAATCCCCAAGCTTGAGCTTTAGTCCATCCTTCATCTCATTACTTATTCCTTCCATACACCTGAAATTTTCCTTCATACAAAACTTCACACAACCTTTATTAGCAACATTAGTGCACTCAAGATAAATAAGTCTTAACGTTCAGTTCTAACACCAAATAAACTTCCATTAGAACACTAGCTACTATAGCACTTATCTCAAAAAGCTCAATTCCCTAAAAGAACTCAAGAAGAAACCAACAAGAAGCAAATGCAGAAAATGGCAGAAATCTGTCAAAACAGACCTGCAGGTAAATACAAATTTTTTGGAAGACCTTATGTTGCTCAAATCAAAAAGTGTTGAACTAACTAAAGTTATATAACAACCTGGGGCAGAAGCACAAAAATTCATGCCTCAAAAATATGTGCAGAGATTTTACACGAATTTTTACGGTAAAGCACAGAAATCTGTTTCGGGACAGCAACTTTCCCAATCATTACTTCTCTCTCATTAGAGGTTACTCTTGGCACAAAAAGCAAATAAGAAGGATAAGGAGAGGTTATTACAGAGGTAATAACTTCCAAGACTCATCTAAAACTTTTGGGTTATCTCCCAATAAGTACTTTTCTTTAACTCCTTTAAGTTGGGCATGATAGTTTAAGAAGATGCTCACATAAGAAATATGAATTGAAGTAAAAGAGAGCATCAAGAAGAAAATTCAAAACACATTTAAGTCTAACCCACTTCCTATGCATAGGCATCTTGTAATAAAATAAATCAAAGAAGCACATAGTAACAAGAATGGGTAGATAAAACAAGAGCAACTTCAAAACTTTCAGCACATAGAGAGGTGTTTCAATACCATGAAAACTTCTACAACCATATTTTCCTCTCTCTTAATAATTTTCAGTAGCCTCACGAATAAAATTAACAATATAACTATCACATGAAACATTCTTATCATGAGCCACATGCATAAAATGATTATTACACTCCACATAAGCATAGTCATTCTTATTAATTGTAGTGAGAGCAAATTCAACAAAATAACTATCATTATTATTCTCATCACCATAATCATCAAATATAGGAGGCATATTGTAATCATAATTAATTTTCTCCTCAATAGTAGGTAGACTAAAAATATCATATTCATCATTGTAATCATCATAAATTGGAGGCATAGTATCATCAAAGTAAATTTTCTCCTCCATGCTTAGGGGACTAAAAAGATCATCTTCATAAAAACTAGCTTCCCTAATCTTAGACTTTTCCATAGCATTAGCAATAATGGTGTCCAAAGAATTCATACTAACAACATTGCTATTAGCGTGAAAATAAAGTTCATAGGTTTTTTAATTTTCTCTTCAAACACTTCATGTCCTAACTCAAGATAAATACTATAAAGCTCTCTAAGTTTTTTTTGTTTTCCATTAAGCCTAACTAGTGAAAACAAGAAACAAACAGACAAAATTGCAGAATCTAAAGGAAATAACTTCGAGCACTCACACCGGAGGATGTGAGTACCTTTTGAAGGAAATATGCCCTGAGAGGCAATAATAAAGTTGTTATTATGTATTCCTTATATATGATAGATGTTTATTTTATATGCTAGAATTGTATTGATCGGAAACATCAATACATGTGTGTTTAATAAACAAAAAGGGTTCCTAGTTATGCCTCTCTTATAGACTAGCTCGTTGATTAACAAGATGATCAAGGTTTCCTGATCATGGACATTGGATGTTGTTAATAACAAGGTCATACCATTGGTGGAATGATGTGATGAACATTCATCCGAAGTATAGCATTACGATCAAGTCATTATGTTTATATTTCTATAACATCATACAAAGTAATCTTTATCCTTAGACCATGAGATCATGTTAATTGCTAACACCGGAAGAGTATCTTGATAACATCAAACGTCACACCGTAACAGGGTGACTATAAAGATGGGTTCAGTACTACGAAGGTGTTATGTTGAGGCTCATGGATCAAGAGTGGAATTTGTCAATCCCGATGACGGATAGATATACTATGGGCCCTCTCGGTGATATCACATTGAGATAGCTTGCAAGCAAGTGATGTGATCACTAGAATGTTATATCACGGGAACGAGAAAAGAGTGCATGTCGGTAACGAGATCAAACTAGGTATGGAGATACCGATGATCGAATCTCGGACATGTAATATATCGAGAGACAAAGGGATTTAGTTACAAGCGTTAAAGGTTCTCACGATCACAGAAGTCATCGTTGAATGTGTAGGAGTTAGTACGAATCTCCAGGTCCCGCTGCTGCTTATTGATCGGAGAAGGGTCTCGATCATGTCTGCATTATTCGCGAATCGTAGGGTGGCACACTTAAGAGTTATCGGACACCATTTTGGAGCACATATGTTTCATACGAAAGAATTGCAAAGCGCATGAATTGTTTCAATAGAACCGGAAATTGTTTCGGGTGAAATTGCAGAAAGTGGTTCTGCATGTGATATTGAAATATTGCAAGGGGCTATATGTGAATGTTTGTTAATTAAAGTAATTAACCAAACTCTGAATAAATTTAATAAAAAGAGTTTTATTAAATGAGAGAGCATTAAGCTTGGAGAATTTTAATGCATTTAAAGTGGAGACTTTAAAAGGGAATGTGAAGAGGCATTTTAATGTGGAGGGGTTACCACCACATGAATGGGGGAGGTGAGGGGTCACCCCCCATGTGCCGGCCATGGAGAGAGGGGGCACCCCTCCCACCTCCTATAAAAGGCCACCCATTCCCTCCTTCATCCTCACACCTCCTTGTGAAGGATCTCTCTCCCCCTCTAGAATTATTCCCCCATGGTCTCGGATTAACGAGATACATGTTCCTGGTGGCATTTCGTCTGGAAGGAGTTGCTGCTTCCGCTGGATCGCTGGAGCGAGGAGGTGGAGGTTGTCTGGTGGCTTGAACGTGTGTGCGAGTACGGATGCGCTACTGAGTTGCGGCGCTCGGACTTCCTCACGATCTTGAGATCGGCAAGTGTACGACTACATCAACCACGAGTTCCTACTCGTTAACAAAACTCATTGTCTTCGAGGGTAAGTTCTCGTTGGATGTATGTTCACCCGTTGCTTTGTACCTAGTAGATAGATCTTGGCGTGTAGTTCACACTGTAGGAAATTTTTTGTTTTCTATGTTGCGGACCCAACAGTGGTATCAGAGCCTGATCTATGCATAGGTGCTTTGCACGAGTAGTACACATATGTTTATATGTGGGCGATGATGATCATGTTATTGCATCGTCTATGTATTTTGGATATTGGTGGCATAGTGGGATGAAGCGGCCCGGACCAACCTTACATGTCATCGTACATGAGACCGGTTCCACGACTGACATGCAACTTGTTTTGCATAAGTGGTTGGCAGGTGTCTGTCTCTCCTACTATAGTCAATATCTGATTTACAACGAGTTGCTAATAACTTCGTTATCCTCGTTGTGGTTCATGTTCGTAGGTAAGAACGGTTCTATCTCCGAAAGCCCTAAGCCACGTAAAACTTGCAATTGATAAATTAGAGGCATCTAGTTTAGATCGTTGTTGGGCTAGTGTATTGATATGGTATTGTTGTAAGTAGATGTATGATAGATACTCTTACAACACATTCAACGTGTAAGTTCCATAGACCTTGGCCTTACACACAAAGGAATGATAGAGATCATACCATGATGCAAATCATAGAGATCAAATGCATGGACCATATCATCTCACTTTACACATTAGATGTTAGCATCTTATACTGCTAGTTTGGCGCTTTTGGTAGCATTGTAAGATGATCCCTCATTTAGATATCAAGATAAAATGTGTTCTTCCTTGAGTATCCACCGTTCTATGGATCGTGTTCCGAGACATCACATGATGATCGGGTGTACTCGACTCTACGCTTTCATACAACGGGTGTAAGACAGTTTTACACACGCGAGTACTAAGGTTCATGGAGAAAGAGAAACTTGCTGCGAATGGTAGCAACTTCACCAACTGGGCTATGAATTTGAGGATTCTCCTCACTGCTGCACAAAAGCAATATGTGCTAGATGCGTCGTTAGGCCCCCCACCAGCTCCTGATGCCCCTGACGAGGAAAAGAATGTCTATGTGACTCGTCAGGAGGACCACAACTTAGTTCATTGTGGCATACTGTATGGGCAAGAGCCAGAACTTCGAAAGCGTTTCGAAAATGGCAATGCCTTTGATACCATGGGAGAATTGAAAATGATTTTCGATACCAATGCTACCGTAGAGAGTTATAATGCTACAGAAAAGTTCTTTAGCTGCATGATGGAGGAAAACAGCTCCGTTAGTGAGCACGTACTCAAAATGTCTGGGTACGCCGATAAGCTTGTGTCCTTGGGAATAACGATTCCCATTGACTTAGGCATACATCGTGTTATCCAATCTCTGCCACCTAGCTACAAGAGCTTCGTGATGAACTATAATATGCAGGGCATGAAGAAGACTCTTCCCGAGCTTCTGTCAATGCTTAAGACTGCAGAAGTGGAGATTAGGAAAGAACATCAAGTGTTGATGATCAATAGAACCACCGGTTTCAAGAAAGACAAGAAAGGCAAGCACAAGGGAAAGAAGGGTGGCAAATCTATTGCCGCGCCTAAAAAGAAACCCCGAGCTGGCCCTAAGTCCTATACCGAGTGCTACTATTGCAAGGGGACTGGCCATTGGAAGGGCAACTGCCCCAAGTATTTGGCGGACAAGAAGTCTGGCAAGGCAAACAAAGGTATATGTGATATACATGTTATTGATGTGTACTTGACTAGTACTCGCAGTAGCACCTAGGTATTTGATACGGGATCAGTTGCTAATATATGTAACTTGATTCAGGGGTTGCGGAACAAGCAACAACTAGCAAGGGATGAGGTCACAATGCGGGTCGGCAATGGATCAAGAGTTGATGTGATCGTCGTCGGAACGCTGCCTCTCCATATCCCATCGGGATTAGTTATAAACCTAAATAATTGTTATTTGGTGCATGCACTTAGCATGAACATTGTATCCGGATGATGTTTGATGCAAAGTGGTTATTCGTTTAAATCTGAAAACAATGGTTGTTCGATTTATATGGATAATATATTTTGGTCATGCACCTGTGTTGAATGGTTTATTTCTAATGGATCTCGATAGTAATATTACGCACATTCATAATGTTAATGCTAAAAATATTAAACTTGATGATGGTATATCTGCATATATGTGGCACTGCTGTCTAGGTCATATTGGCGTTAAACGCATGAAGAAACTCCATTCTGATGGACTTTTGGAATCACTTGATTTTGAATCATTTGATACATGTGAGCGATGCCTTATGGGCAAGATGACTAGAAAGCCGTTTTCCGGTTCAATGGAACGAGCGACAGATTTATTGGAAATCATACATACTGATGTGTGTGGACCAATGAGTGTGTCGGCGCGAGGTGGATATCATTATTTTGTTACTTTCACGGATGATTTGAGTAGATACGGGTATATCTATTTGATGAAACACAAGTCTGAAACTTTTGAAAAGTTCAAGGAATTTCAGAATGAAGTGGAAAATCATCGTAATAGAAAGATCAAATTTCTATGGTCTGATCGTGGAGGAGAGTATCTAAGTTACGAGTTTAGCACACACATGAAAGAGTGTGGAATAGTTTCACAAATCACGCCTGCCGGAACACCACAACGTAATGGTGTGTCGGAACGTCGTAATCATACCTTATTGGATATGGTTCGATCTATGATGTCTTTGACTGACTTGCCTCTGTCATTTTGGGGTTATGCACTGGAAACAGCTGCATTCACTTTAAATCGGGCACCATCTAAATCCGTTGAAACGACACTGTATGAATTATGGTTTGGAAACAAACCTAAGCTGTCATTTCTTAAAGTTTGGGGATGCGATGTTTATGTGAAGAAACTTCAACCGGATAAACTTGAACCCAAAGCAGAAAAATGCGTCTTCATAGGATACCCTAAGGAAACAATTGGGTATACCTTCTATCACAGATCCAAGGGCAAGGTTTTTGTTGCCAAGAATGGATCCTTTCTTGAGAAGGAGATTCTCACGAAAGGTGTGAGTAGTCGGAAGGTAGAACTCGAAGAGGTTATTGAACCTTCTCTTCATGAAATGGCGAGTGGCGCATCACCGGAAGTTGTTTCGGAGTTGACTTCACCTGATGAAGAGAGAGCTAATGATAATGATCATGAAACTCCAAAAGAGAACACTACCGAACCTCGTAGGTCAAGCAGGACACGTGCAGCTCCTGAACTGTATGGCAATCCTGTTGTGAATTTCATGGTTGATGAAATGGATGACCCTGCGACATATGAAGAAGCGATGATGAGCCCAGATTCCAACAAATGGCTAGAAGCCATGAAATCTGAGATGGAATCCATGTACAAGAACCAAGTTTGGACCTTGGTGGACTTACCTCACGATCGAAAGGCCGTTAAGAATAAATGGATTTTCAAAAGAAAAACTGATGCTGATGGTAATGTGACCATCTATAAGGCTCGAATTGTCGCAAAGGGGTTTCGAAAAATTCAAGGAGTTGACTACGATGAGACATTCTCTCTCGTAGCGATGCTTAAGTCGGTTAGGATTATGTTAGCAATTGCTGCATATTTCGATTATGAAATATGGCAGATGGATGTCAAAACTGTGTTCCTCAATGGTAATATTGAAGAAGAGTTGTATATGATACAACCTAAGGGTTTTGTCGATCCTAAGGCTGCTAATAAGGTATGAAAACTTCAGCGATCCATCTATGGACTGAAGCAAGCATCCCGGAGTTGGAATCTCCACTTTGATGAGGTGATCAAAGAGTTTGGATTTGTCCAAACTTATGGAGAGGCTTGTATTTACAAGAAAGTGAGTGGGAGCAATGTGGCATTTCTGATATTATATGTGGATGACATATTATTGATTGGAAATGATATAGATCTTTTAAACGGTGTTAAAAGTTATCTAAACAGCAAATTTTCGATGAAAGACCTTGGTGAAGCGTCATTAGGCATTAAAATCTATAGAGATAAATCAAGGCGCCTAATTGGGCTATCGCAGAGTACATACCTTGATAAGATATTAAAGAATTTTAATATGGACGAAAGTAAGAAGGGGTTCTTACTTATGTTGCAAGGCAAGACATTGAGTAAGACTCAAAGTCCGGCTACGGCGGAAGAAAGAGAGATGATGTATAAGATCCCCTATGCCTCAGCCATAGGCTCTATTATGAATGCCATGCTATGTACAAGACCGGATGTGACACATGCTATTAGTTTGACTAGTAGGTACCAGTCTGATCTAGGTTAGGAACACTGGATAGCGGTAAAGAACATCCTCAAGTACTTGAGAAGAACTAAGGATATGTTTCTTATATACGGAGGTGAAGAAGAGCTAGTCGCTAAGTGTTATGTCGATGCTAGCTTTGACACCGATCCGGATGACTCTAAGTCTCAATCCGGATACGTATTTCTCTTGAACGGAGCAGCAGTTAGTTGGAGGAGTTCCAAACAACCTTTGGTGGCTGGATCAACGACGGAGGCGGAATATGTTGCTGCTTCAGAAGCAGCGCAGGAAGCGGTTTGGATGAAAGAGTTCATTACGGAACTAGGTGTGGTTCTTAGTGCGTTGGACCCAATGGTGATCTATTGTGACAACAATGGATCCATAGCCAACGCAAAGTAACCGAGGTCTCACAAAAATTCCAAGCATATTAAGCGCCGGTTTCACTCCATCCGCGAGCATGTCAAGGATGGAGATATAAAGATTTGTAAAGTACACACGGACCTAAATGTAGCAGATCCGTTGACTAAAGTTCTCCCTAGGGCAAAACATGATCAACACCAGAACTCCATGGGTGTTAGATTTATCACTATGTGAACTAGATTATTGTCTCTAGTGCAAGTGGGAGACTGAAGGAAATATGCCCTGAGAGGCAATAATAAAGTTGTTATTATGTATTCCTTATATATGATAGATGTTTATTTTATATGCTAGAATTGTATTGATCGGAAACATCAATACATGTGTGTTTAATAAACAAAAAGGGTTCCTAGTTATGCCTCTCTTATAGAGTAGCTTGTTGATTAACAAGATGATCAAGGTTTCCTGATCATGGACATTGGATGTTGTTAATAACAAGGTCAAACCATTGGTGGAATGATGTGATGAACATTCATCCAAAGTATAGCATTACGATCAAGTCATTATGTTTATATTGCTATAACATCATACGAAGTAATCTTTATCCTTAGACCATGAGATCATGTTAATTGCTAACACCGGAAGAGTATCTTGATAACATCAAACGTCACACCGTAACAGGGTGACTATAAAGATGGGTTCAGTACTACGAAGGTGTTATGTTGAGGCTCATGGATCAAGAGTGGAATTTTTCAATCCCGATGATGGATAGATATACTCTGGGCCCTCTCGGTGATATCACATTGAGATAGCTTGCAAGCAAGTGATGTGATCACTAGAATGTTATATCATGGGAACGAGAAAAGAGTGCATGTCGGTAACGAGATCAAACTAGGTATGGAGATACCGATGATCGAATCTCGGACATGTAATATATCGAGAGACAAAGGGATTTAGTTACAAGCGTTAAAGGTTCTCACGATCACAGAAGTCATCGTTGAATGTGGAGGAGTTAGTACGAATCTCTAGGTCCCGCTGTTGATTATTGATCGGAGAAGGGTCTCGATCATGTCTGCATTATTCGCGAACCGTAGGGTGGCACACTTAAGAGTTATCGGACACCATTTTGGAGCACATATGTTTCAGATGAAAGAATTGCAAAGCGCGTGAATTGTTTCAATAGAAACCGGAAATTGTTTCGGGTGAAATTGCAGAAAGTGGTTCTGCATGTGATATTGAAATATTGCAAGGGGTTATATGTGAATGTTTGTTAATTAAAGTAATTAACAAAATTCTGAATAAATTTAATAAAAAGAGTTTTATTAAATGAGAGAGCATTAAACTTGGAGAATTTTAATGCATTTAAAGTGGAGACTTTAAAAGGGAATGTGAAGAGGCATTTTAATGTGGAGGGGTTACCACCACATGAATGGGGGAGGTGAGGGGTCACCCCCCCCCATGCGCCAGCCATGGAGAGAGGGGGCACCCCTCCCTCCTCCTATAAAATGCCACCCATTCCCTCCTTCATCCTCACACCTCCTTGTGAAGGATCTCTCTCCCCCTCTAGAATTATTCCCCCATGGTCTCGGATTAGCGAGATACATGTTCCGGGTGGCATTTCGTCTAGAAGGAGTTGCTGCTTCCGTTGGATGGCTGGAGCGAGGAGGTGGAGGTTGTCCGGTGGCTTGATAGTGTGTGCGAGTACGGATGCGCTGTTGAGTTGCGGCGCTCTGACTTCCTCACGATCTTGAGATCAGTAAGTGTACGACTACATCAACCACGAGTTCCTATGCGTTAACAAAACTCGTTGTCTTCGAGGGTAAGTTCTTGTTGGATGTATGTCCACCCGTTGCTTTGTGCCTAGTAGATAGATCTTGGCGTGTAGTTCACACCGTAGGAATTTTTTGTTTTCTATGCTGCGGACCCAACACCTTTTACCTTACCTCCCTGGCAACGGCGCCAGAAAATAGGCGTTTGCCGTGGGAGGTTCTTCTTATTTAATCCTCCGGTGTGAATACCTTTTACCTTTCCTCCCCGGCAACGGCGCCAGAAAATAGCTTGATGTCTACGCACTTCTATTCTTGTAGACAGTTGTTGGGCCTCCAAGTGCAGAGGTTGTAGAACAGCAACAAGTTTTCCCTTAAGTGGATCACCCAAGGTTTATCGAACTTAGGGAGGAAGTAGTCAAAGGTATTCCCTCTCAAGCAACCATGCAATCAAGATACAAGAAGTCTCTTGTGTCCCCAACACACCCAATACACTTGTCAGGTGTATAGGTGCACTAGTTCGGCGAAGAGATAGTGAAATACAAGTGGTATGGATAATTATAAGTGGTAACGGTGATAGAAAATAGTTTGATGGCGTGAAAGAGACTAAAGGCAAACTGAAATAAAGATGGAAGCAAGAAAACATGTAACAGATCTAGTAACAAATGGTGTTTCAATGCTTAGAAACAAGGCCTAGGGATCATACTTTCACTAGTGAACACTCTCATATAAATGTCTTCTCTTTATGATACTACTCTTAACTACTCTCCGATTGGACACTCTAATCAATGGTAGGGCTATAACAGCACACCTCAAAGTAAGCCTTTCCCATCTAGATAACCCCACACGGTCACCTTGAGTACTAGATGAGTCCAACAAACACCACAATTTCATAAAGACATCCAACTCCAAATATAACTCATAACAAATATTTGTAATCTCTAGCCTAAGTGCCACCATGGTGAGCACGCTGTCACTTTCACACACATGGGGAGAGCAGAGATTCATTAAAGCACTTGAGTAGCAGAATAGATCTATAGATTACAAGCTCATGATCTCAATAAGATCATGCATAGAGAGAGAGATGAACACATAGCTACCGGTAGAACCCTTAGCCTCGAGAGAGAACTACTCCCTCCTCATCATGGGAATCGGCAATGGTGATGGAGATGGTGGTGGAGATCGATGGAGATGGCTCCGGGGGCACTTCCCCGTCCCGGCAGGGTGCCGAAATAGAGACTTTCTGTCCCCCGAATCTCCCCTTCGGTGGCGGCGGCGCTGCGGAACTTTTCGTGGTTGGGGGCTTGACTATATAGGGTTTATGTCTCGGGAGGCTTCTTATAGGCCAGAGGGAAAGGTCGGTGGGCGGCCAGGGGGCCCACACCATTGCCTGGCGCGGCCTGGGGGACCCACGCCATGGGGTGGTGTGGCCACCCCATGGCCCCTCTCCGACTCTCCTTCTGGCTTCGTGAGTCTTCCGGGAAAATATCAACTTTGGCTTTTGTCCGGTCCAATTCCAAGAATATTGATTTTCTGACTTTCCTGGAACCAAAAAAAATAGAAAACATGCAACTGGCACTGTGGCTCTTGTTAATAGGTTAGTCCAAGAAATCATATGAAAAGTACTCCAAAGTGTGGACAAAACACAAGAAAGTGGATAAAACTAAGCATAGAACATCAAAAATTATAGATACATTTGCAATGTATCAACATCCCCAAGCTTAACTCATGCTCGTCCTCGAGTAGGTTAGTTATAAAAAGAAAGAATAATTTTTTAGGTGACATGCACCATCAAAGATTTGATCAAAGTATTTGTAAAACATTCAAAGCTGGGATCATAGTACTTCAATTATAACATAAAATACAAAGTTCTAGCAATAAGCAAAGAAACTATGATGCAACATGAAAAGGAACAAACAAAAGATTCATGAATAACAATGCTTTGCAAGACGTTTGTTTGTTTCACATAAAGAAAACATAGCATAACAGTATTCAACCTGTCTCTCATAGAGTAGCAAATATAAATTCATAGGACACCTTCAAAGTTCATAAGAGTGACTAGATACAATAGTTTAAAACAAGCAATAACAAGTTATGCATCAATCAACTAGTGTTGGGACAATGCACATAGAACTAAGAATGGCCACTATGCTCTCAAAGTAGGTGCATAAAGATTGAAGGTGGAGACTCAACATAAAAGTGGAAGAAAGGCCTTCATAGAAGGAAGTAGGGATTCAAGTCTCATAAAGAGCTTCCAAAAATTATGGTACTTAATAGCTTTCAGCTCTCATTGCCTCTATCATAAGCATCTTGAAGTGATTAAGGTTAAAGTGAACAAACTATGGTGTATATGCTTGACAAAGTATAAGTTAGAAATCTCATGTCCCTTGTATACGACGGCCGCTCCTCATGCTACTCAAGTTTAGTCACCAGTAAGTTCTTATCATCGTAAGTACATGTGTATCATAGAGAACCGCCAACGGGGTATCCCTTGCCCGATGATACGGAAGAATCCCCATATCAAAATGACAAGGCAAGTAGACAACGAGCATCTCAGCAAACTTCTTATTTACCATGGGAATATGGTGCTTTTTTCTCTCTTTCCTCTTTTCATAATCTCATTTTTTTTCTCTTTTTTCTCGATATAGGACTCTTTTTTATAAGAAGAATGCTTCATAGATAGCTCATTATGGTTACGCTGTAGGTTCCCACCATGTTAGCATGGATTAGACCAGCAGCCCGGGCATTTCTCTAACACATATACATAACTCCATGGACTTACAAGCTCCCCTTTCATTTCACACCAACGACATCCATATACAAAAGAGCATGATATCAACTAGGATAAGTACCAAGTGCAATGTTGAAAGCGTTCCCCATAAAAGCATGGTTCTGCTAATACCCAACAAATAAGTGCAAGCATATACAACATAGACGAAACAATGGTTCAAGTTTATTAAGGGCAAGAAAAGTAAAGTGTGCCATCAAGTTCGTGAGAGCTTTAATCACTAGTTTTCTCATAGCAAGTTTAATTTGGAAGATAGACAAAAACATGAATATACTTGGAATAGCATATGCTAGTAGGTAGGTATGGTGGACTCTTCGGAATAACTTGGTTTAAGGAGTTGGATGCATGAGTGGAACTCATACTTGGTTACAGAGGCTAGCAAAAGACTGGGAGCGACAAACTAAGAGAGCAATAATGGCCATAATCATGCAGAGCGACAAAAAATCATTAATCAAAGTATAAAGTGATGCTACAAGTTGAAAACTAAAGGATCATAAAGGCTAAAGTGACTTGGGATAGTCATAACATGGTGTGGGCATGCGCCAAGTCAACCCAAATAAAGCATCAAAGGAGAATACCACTATACAATGCTTTAATATGCTAAAACAACGCATGATTCATCCAAGGCACATTAAGCAATATCAATTGTTTATAACAATTCATGCTACAGCAATAATCACAAAGAATAAAGCCAAAACAATATCAAGCATGGCATGACACAGCATAGGCCACAGTCAAAAACGAGCTCTTTTTACCACATAAGTATGAACTTTCCTACTCTTTTCCAAAGCAAACCAAACTATTTGCAAACCAATGTATGAAAAGGGGGTCCAACCAATTTATTCAGAAAACTAAGCAAACCAAGCAAACTAAAAACTAAAACAAAAACGAAAAAGAAGACGCTCCAAGAACAACACAATTGTGCATGAAACAATAAAAATGAAGCGTTTGGAAGAAACCTGGGATTTTTATTGATGAGGGGATGCCTTAGGCATCCCCAAGATTTG
Organism: Avena eriantha; assembly: GCA_910589775.1. NCBI lineage: Eukaryota > Viridiplantae > Streptophyta > Magnoliopsida > Poales > Poaceae > Avena > Avena eriantha. The sequence goes on along the minus strand of OU342740.1, from coordinate 335,976,352 downwards.
ACGCTTGTACTTCTTGGATATTTCTTGGGGTGACACGCGTGGCATCCCCAAGCTTGAGATTTAGTCCATCCTTCATCTCATTACTCATTCCTTCCATACACCTGAAATTTTCCTTCATACAAAACTTCACACAATCTTTATTAGCAACATTAGTGCACTCAAGATAAATAAGTCTTAAGGTTCAGTTCTAACACCAAATAAACTTCCATTAGAACATTAGATACTGTAGCACTTCTCTCAAAAAGCTTAATTCCCCAAAATAACTCAAGAAGAAACCAACAAGAAGCAAATGCAGAAAATGGCAGAAATTTGTCAAAACAGACCAGCAGGTAAAGACGAATTTTTTGGAAGACCTTCTGTTTATCGAATCAAAAAGTGTTGAGCTAACGAAAGTTAGATAACAACTTGGGGCAGAAGAACAAAAATTCACGCCTCAAAAAGACGTGCAGAGATTTTACACGAATTTTTACGGTGAAGCAGAGAAATCTGTTTCAGGACAACAACTTTCTCAATCATTACTTCTCTCTCATTAGAGGTTACTCTTGGCACAAAAACCAAATAAGAAGGATAAGGAGAGGTTATTACAGAGGTAATAACTTCCAAGACTCATCTAAAAACTTTTGGGTTATCTCCCAATAAGTACTTTTCTTTAACGCCTTTAAGTTAGGCATGATAGTTTAAGAAGATGCTCACATAAGAAATATGAATTGAAGTAAAAGAGAGCATCAAGAAGAAAATTCAAAACACATTTAAGTCTAACCCACTTCCTATGCATAGGCATCTTGTAATAAAATAAATCAAAGAAGCACATAGTAACAAGAATGGGTAGATAAAACAAGAGCAACTTCAAAACTTTCAGCACATAGAGAGATGTTTCAATACCATGAAAACTTCTACAACCATATTTTCCTCTCTCATAATAATTTTCAGTAGACTCATGAATAAAATTAACAATATAACTATCACATGAAACATTCTTATCATGAGCCACATGCATAAAATGATTATTACACTCCACATAAGCATAGTCATTCTTATTAATTGTAGTGGGAGCAAATTCAACAAAATAGCTATCATTATTATTCTCATCACCATAATCATCAAATATAGGAGGCATATTGTAATCATAATTAATTTTCTCCTCAATAGTAGGTGGATTGAAAATATCATATTCATCATTGTAATCATCATAAATTGGAGGCATAGTATCATCAAAGTAAATTTTCTCCTCCATGCTTGGGGGACTAAAAAGATCATCTTCATAAAAACTAGCTTCCTGATACATTGCAAATGTATCTATAATTTTTGATGTTCCATGCTTAGTTTTATCCACTTTCTTGTGTTTTGTTCCAACTTTGGAGTACTTTTATTATGATTTCTTAGACTAACCTATTAACAAGAGCCATAGTGCCAGCTGCCTGTTTTCTGTTGTTTTTGGTTCCAAGAAAGTCAGAAAATGAATATTCTCGGAATTGGACGGGACAAAAGCCAAAGTGCCTATTTTTCCGGAAGGGATCAAGTGCGAGAATACGAGACGGAGAGGGGTCAGGGGCCGGCCACACCACCTGGCCGCGCGACCAGGCTTGGCCCGCGCCAGGGGTTGGTCTGGCCGACCCCAGCACCCCCTCGGCCTCTCCTTCCGCCTATAAGTTTCCTTCGGGACGAAAACACTAGGTACCCGATCAAAAATCCACGAAAGAGTCTGTAGCCACCGTCGTCTCTGTCCCTAGATTGGGGGGATCTGAAGCTCTTCCCGGCACCCTGCCGGAGAGGGGAATTCACCTTGGAGGCCTTCTTCATCACCATGCAAGCCTCCGATGTGATGCATGAGTAGTTCATCCTTGGACTACGGATCCATGTAGTAGCTAGATGGCTGGTTTCTCCTCCTTTGTGCTTTCATGTTTAGATCTTGTGAGCTCCGTTCATGATCAAGATCATCTATTTGTAATTCATACATGTTGTGTTTGCGGGGATCCGATGGATATTGAGATGCTATTTCAGATTGATTATTGATTATATCATGTCTTTGTTATTTGAGATCTTGCATGCTTTCCGTTGTTCGTAGCTATCTTGGCCAAGTAGATGCTAGCAACTCCAAGAGTTAGTATTTATGCTCGATAGTGGGTTCATGCCTCTGGTAATCTGGGGAAGTGACAGAAATCTCTAAGGTACTAGATGTGTTGTTGCTACTAGGGAGAAAACAACGATCTTTTGTTCATAGAACAATTGTATTGTTTACTTTACACGCATTTCGTAAAGCAATAATCTATTGCTTGCAACTTAATACTGGAGGGGGTTCGGATGATAACCTGAAGGTGGATTATTAGTCATAGATGCAGTTGGATGGCGGTCTATGTATTATGTTATAATGCCCAATCAAGTCTCAAAGGAGTCAAGATGATTAGTATATGCATGTATTGCTTTCTCGGTGTTTGTCAATTGCCCCGCTGTAATTTGTTCACCCAACATGTTATCTATCTTAAGGAGAGCCATCTCTAGTGAACTATGGATCCCAGTCCTTTACTTTACATACAATCTATAACCTTTTACTACTTTGTGTTTACTTTCTGCAAACTTTTACTTCTTTCCATTTGATACGTTTAATCCTTTGTTTTCTGCAAAACACGGTGAGATTGACAACCTCATCGCAAGTTGGGGACAAAGTTCTGTGGTTGTGTTGTGCAGGTCTCCACGTTGCTACTAGCACCAGTAGTGCGCCCTGCCAAAGCTCAGCTAGTAACACCTTTGAGGTGTTTCCTTGCTCCTACTGGTTCGATTAAACCTTGGTTTCATAACTGAGGGAAACTTTCTGTTGTGCTCATCATACCTTCCTCTCGGGGTTCCCAACAAGCTCTACATCAACCACGCACCAAGCACTTTTCTGGGCGCCGTGTATTGAGCCATCAAGCGATTTTCTGGCGCCGTTGCCAGGGAGTTAAGTACATATTCATAAGGGGAGTCCCTCATAACCAATCTCTTTACTTTGTTGTTTTTGTTTTGCTTAGTTTTCTTTTTGCTTTGTTTGCTTGTTTTGTTCTTAAAAAAAACACAAAAAAAATTAGTTTTACTTGTTTGCTTTCTTATTTGAAAGCACACAAAAATTAAGTCTCCCTTAGTTGTCACCTCTCCCTTAGCTCACCATGTTGATCCCTACATTCACCATGAAAAACCTTCCAATTGGTAGTGGTTCTATAATTGGGAAAGACAATATTGAAGAATTCTTCAATCATGTTAGCAAACATGAAGATACTGAGGATAGATCCCTTGTAGAACTTGCTCCAAACTATGAGATTCCTGCAGCTTCTTTAATTCACATGTTAGAATCTAGGTTTGTTAACCTCAACCCCTTAATGCAAGTAATGTTTCTTAAGCTTAAAGAAATTGAGGATCCTGAAAAGAGGGATTTTATTCTAGAAACTTTGTTTAAGGAGTTCTATGATGTTGCCAAGGAATCTAGAAAAGTTTTTGAACGTTTCAATATGCTAGGCTCATGTGTAGATGTTGTTGGTATGCGATAAAAGATGAACAAAACCGAACCTAATGGGGAGGAACCTAAGATACCAATACCCTTTAAACTAGTAGCAATACATGATGCCATAGAAAAGAATCTTGATTGGATTGTTCCTGCAAACCCTTTTGATGAGAATAGTGAACCCAAGAGCATTGAGAGAGGATCCTTTAGAACTTATTTGGATGATATACCATGCCTTGTTGAAAATATTTCTGGTATTGGTCTTAATGCTTCTTCATTCGAGAACACTTGATTCTTTCTTTGGTTCTTATGCCTAACTTAAAGGCGTTAAAGAAAAGTACTTGTTGGGAGATAACCCAAGAGTTTTAGTTGAGTCTTGGAAGTTATTACCTCTGTAATAACATCTCATTATCCTTTTTATTAGCTTTTTATGCCAAGAGTAACCTCTAATGAGAGTGAAGTAATGATTGGGAAAGTTGCTGTCTCGAAACAGATTTCTATGCTTCACCGTAAAAATTCCTGAGAGATCTCTGTAAGTCGGATTGAGCTTTAATTGTTTGTGCTTTTGCCCCCGGTTGTTATATAACTTTTGTTAGTTTAACACTTTTTGATTTGAGCAACAGAAGGTCTTCAAAAAAATTCGTCTTTACCTGCTGGTCTGTTTTGACAGATTTCTGCCATTTTCTTCATTTGCTTCTTGTTAGTTCCTTCTTGAGTTCCTTTGGGGAATTGAGATTTTTGAGGGAAGTGCTACAGTAGCTAGTGTTCTAATGAAAGTTTATTTGGTGTTAGAACTGAACCTTAAGACTTATTTATCTTAAGTGCACTAATGTTGCTAATGAGATTGTGTGAAGTTTTTATGAAGGAAAAATTTCAGGTGTATGGAAGGAATGAGTAACGAGATGAAGGATGGACTAAAGCTCAAGCTTGGGGATTCCATGCGTGTCACCCCAAGAAACATCCAAGAAGTACAAGCGTCAAAGCTTGGGGATGCCCAAGGCATCTCCCTTCTTCATCAATAAAAATCCAGGTTTCTTCCAAACGCTTTATTTTTATTGTTTAGTGCACAATTGTGTTTCTCTTGGAGCGTCTTCTTTTCCGTTTTCGTTTTGGTTTTTAGTTTGCTTGCTTTGTTTAGTTTTCTGAATAAGTTGGTTGGACCCCCTCTTTCACACATTAGTTTGCAAATAGTTTGGTTTGGTTTTGGAAAAGAGTAGGAAAGTTCATGCTTATGTGGTAAAAAGAGCTCGTTTTTGACTGTGGCCATGCCTTGTCATGCCATGCTTGATATTGTTTTGGCTTTATTCTTAGTATTCTTTGTTGTAGCATGACTTGTTATAAACAATTGAGATTGCTTAATGTGCCTTGGATGAATCATGTGTTGTTTTAACATATTAAAGCAGAGTATAGTGGTATTCTCCTTTGATGCTTTATTTGGGTTGACTTGGTACATGCTCACACCATGTTATGACTATCTCAAGTCACCATAGACTGTATGATCCTTTAGTTTTCAACTTGTAGTATCACTTTATGCTTTGATCAATGATGTTTTGTCGCTCTGCATGATTATGGCCATTATTGCTCTCTTAGTTTGTCGCTCCCAGTCTTTTGCTAGCCTCCACCACAAAGTATGAGTTCCACTCATGCATCCAACTCCCTAAACCAAGTTATTCCAAAGATTCCACCATACCTACCTACTAGCTTATGCTATTCCAAGTATATTCATGCTTTTGTTTACCTTCCACTTGTTATGAGAAAACTAGTGATTAAAGCTCTCACGAACTTGAAGGCACACTTTACTTTACTTGTCCCTAATAAACTTGAAACATTGTGTCTTCTATGTTGTATATGCTTGCACTTATTTGTTGGGAATTAGCAGAACCATGCTTTCATGGGGAACGCTTTCAACATTGCACTTGGTACTTGTACCTAGTTGATATCATGCTCTTTTGTATATGGATGTCGTCGGTGTGAAATGAAAGGGGAGCTTGTAAGTCCATGGAGTTATGTATATGTGTTAGAGAAACGCCTGGGTCGCTGGTCTAATCCATGCTGACATGGTGGAAACCTGCAGCGTAACCATAATGAGCTATCTATGAAGCATTCTTCTTATAAAAAAAAGAGTCCTATATTGAGAAAGAAAAAAAAGAAAAAAAGAAAAAAAAAAGATACTATGAAAAGAAGAAAGAGAGAAAAAAGCACCATATTCCCATGGTAAATAAGAAGAATGCTGAGATGCTCGTTGTCTGCTTGCCTTGTCATTTTGATATGGGGATTCTTCCGTATCATCGGGCAAGGGGTACCCCGTTGGCGGTTCTCAATGATACACATGTACTTACAATGACAAGAACTTACCGGTGACTAAACTTGAGTAGCATGAGGAGCGGCCCTCGTATACAAGGGACATGAGATTTCTGACTTATACTTCATCAAGCATGTACACCATAGTTTGTTCACTTTAACCTTAATCACCTTCAATATGCTTATGATAAGGGCATTGAGAGCTGAAAGCTTTAAGTATCATAACCTTTGGAAGCTCTTTATGAGACTTGAATCCCTACTTCCTTTTTACAAAAGGCCTTTCTTCCACCATTATATTGAGTCTCCACCTTCTATCTTTATGCACTACTTTGAGAGCATAGTGGCCATTCTTAGTTCTATGTGCATTGTCCTAAGACTATTTGATTGATGCATAACTTGTTATTGCTTGTTTGAAACTATTGTATCTAGTCACTCTTATGAACTTTGAAGGTGTCCTATGCATTTATATTTGCTACTCTATTGAGGGACAAGCTGAATACTTTTATGATATGTTTTCTTTATGTGAAACAAACAAACGTCTTGCAAAGCATTGTTATTCATGAATCTTTTGTTTGTGCCTTTTCATGTTGCATATTAGTTTCTTTGCTTATTGCTAGAACTTTGTCTTTCATGTTATGATTGAAGTACTTTGATCCCAGCTTTGAGTTTTGCAAATATTTTGGTCAAGTCTTTGATGGTGCATGTCACCTCAAAAATTAATTCTTTTTTATCACTTACCTACTCGAGGACGAGCAGGAGTTAAGCTTGGGGATGTTGATACATTGCAAATGTATCTATAATTTTTTATGTTCCATGCTTAGTTTTATCCACTTTCTTGTGTTTTGTTCCAACTTTGGAGTACTTTTATTATGATTTCTTGGACTAACCTATTAACAAGAGCCACAGTGCCAGCTGCCTTTTTTCTGTTGTTTTTGGTTCCAGGAAAGTCAGAAAATGAATATTCTTGGAATTTGACGGGCAAAAGCCAAAGTGCCTATTTTTCCGGAAGGGATCAAGTGCCAGAATACGAGACGGAGAGGGGCCAGGGGCCGGCCACACCACCTGGCCGCGTGGCTAGGCTTGGCCCGCGCCAGGGGGTGGTCTGGCCGACCCCAGCACCCCCTCGGCCTCTCCTTCCGCCTATAAGTTGCCTTCGGGACAAAAACCCTAGGTACCTGATCGAAAATCCACGAAAGAGTCTGTAGCCGCCGTCGTCTCTGTCCCTAGATCGGGGGATCTGAAGCTCTTCCCGGCACCCTGCCGGAGAGGGGAATTCACCCTAGAGGCCTTCTTCATCACCATGCAAGCCTCCGATGTGATGCATGAGTAGTTCATCCTTGGACTACGGTCCATGTAGTAGCTAGAACGCTGGTTTCTCCTCCTTTGTGCTTTCATGTTTATATCCTTGGACTACGGTTCATGTTTGTTGCTACTAGGGATAAAACAACAATCTTTTGTTCATAGAACAATTGTATTGTTTACTTTACACGCAGTTCGTAAAGCAATAATCTGTTGCTTGCAACTTAATACTGGAGGGGGTTCGGATGATAACCTGAAGGTGGATTATTAGTCATAGATGCAGTTGGATGGCGGTCTATGTATTATGTTGTAATGCCCAATCAAGTCTCAAAGGAGTTAAGATGATTATTATATGCATGTATTGCTTTCTTGGTGTTTGTCAATTGCCCCGCTGTACTTTGTTCACCCAACATGTTATCTATTTTAAGGAGAGCCACCTCTAGTGAACTATGGATCCCGGTCCTTTACTTTACATACAATCTATAATCTTTTACTGCTTTGTGTTTACTTTTTGCAAACTTTTACTTCTTTCCATTCGATATGTTTAATCCTTTGTTTTCCGCAAAACACGGTGAGATTGACAACCTCATCGCAAGTTGGGGACAAAGTTCTGTGGTTGTGTTGTGCATGTCTCCATGTTGCTACTAGCACCGGTAGTGCGCCCTGCCAAAGCTCAGCTAGTAACACCTTTGAGGTGTTTCCTTGCTCCTACTGGTTCGATTAAACCTTGGTTTCATAACTGAGGGAAACTTGCTGCTGTGCTCATCATACCTTCCTCTTGGGGTTCCCAACGAGCTCTACATCAACCACGCACCAAGCACTTTTCTGGGCACCGTGTATTGAGCCATCACTTCCCTAAGCTTAGACTTTTCCATAGCATTAGCAAAAATGGTGTCCAAAGAATTCATACTAACAACATTGCTATTAGCATGCAAATAAAGTTCCATAGGTTTTTTTAATTTTCTCTTCAAACACTTCATGTCCTAACTCAAGATAAATACTATAAAGCTCTCTGAGTTTTTTGTTGTTTTCCATTAAGCCTAACTAGTGAAAACAAGAAACAAAAAGACAAAATTGCAGAATCTAAAGGAAATAACTTCGAGCACTCACACCGGAGGATGTGAGTACCTTTTACCTTACCTCCCCGGCAACGGCGCCAGAAAATAGGCGTTTGCCGTGGGAGGTTCTTCTTCTTTAATCCTCCGGTGTGAATACCTTTTACCTTTCCTCCCCGGCAACGGCGCCAGAAAATAGCTTGATGTCTACGCACTTCTATTCTTGTAGACAGTTGTTGGGCCTCCAAGTGCAGAGGTTGTAGAACAGCAACAAGTTTTCCCTTAAGTGGATCACCCAAGGTTTATCGAACTTAGGGAGGAAGTAGTCAAAGGTATTCCCTCTCAAGCAACCATGCAATCAAGATAAGTCTCTTGTGTCCCCAACACACCCAATACACTTGTCAGGTGTATAGGTGCACTAGTTCGGTGAAGAGATAGTGAAATACAAGTGGTATGGATAATTATAAGTGGTAACGGTGATAGAAAATAGTTTGATGGCGTGAAAGAGACTAAAGGCAAACTGAAATAAAGATGGAAGCAAGCAAACATGTAACAGATCTAGTAACAAATGGTGTTTCAATGCTTAGAAACAAGGCCTAGGGATCATACTTTCACTAGTGAACACTCTCATATAAATGTCTTCTCTTTATGATACTACTCTTAACTACTCTCCGGTTGGACACTCTAATCAATGGTAGGGCTATAACAGCACACCTCAAAGTAAGCCTTTCCCATCTAGATAACCCCACATGGTCACCTTGAGTACTAGATGAGTCCAACAAACACCACAATTTCATAAAGACATCCAACTCCAAATATAACTCATAACAAATATTTGTAATCTCTAGCCTAAGTGCCACCATGGTGAGCATGCTGTCACTTTCACACACATGGGGAGAGTAGAGATTCATTAAAGCACTTGAGTAGCAGAATAGATCTATAGATTACAAGCTCATGATCTCAATAAGATCATGCATAGAGAGAGAGAGATGAACACATAGCTACCGGTAGAACCCTTAGCCTCGAGAGAGAACTACTCCCTCCTCATCATGGGAATCGGCAATGGTGATGGAGATGGTGGTGGAGATCGATGGAGATGGCTCCGGGGGCACTTCCTCGTCCCGGCAGGGTGCCGAAATAGAGACTTTCTGTCCTCCGAATCTCCCCTTCGGTGGCGGCGGTGCTGCGGAACTTTTCGTGGCTGGAGGCTTGACTATATAGGGTTTATGTCTCGGGAGGCTTCTTATAGGCCAGAGGGCAAGGTCGGTGGGCGGCCAGGGGGCCCACACCATGCCCTAGCACGACCTGGGGGGACCCGCGCCATGGGGTGGTGTGGCCACCCTGTGGCCCCTCTCCGGCTCTCCTTCTGGCTCCGTGAGTCTTCCGGGAAAATATCAACTTTGGCTTTTGTCCGGTCCAATTCCGAGAATATTGATTTTCTGACTTTCTTGGAACCAAAAACAGCAGAAAACAGGCAACTGGCACTGTGGCTCTTGTTAATAGGTTATTCCAAGAAATCATATGAAAAGTACTCCAAAGTGTGGACAAAACACAAGAAAGTGGATAAAACTAAGCATGGAACATAAAAAATTATAGATACATTTGCAATGTATCAGGCCCACGCCACAGGGTGGTGTGAGCCACCCGGGCTCCGTTTCCGTCCCTCTTTCGACTCATTGCTTTCCATGTTAGATAAAAACTGCAAAAATATAAATTGACAGATTTTCCGCGGGCCTTTTCTTACCAAAACTATTACCTATTCAAAAACAGACTCTATAGGTTTCTGAATTTAGCCTTTGATAAAATTTTCCGGAGTCACCACTTGAATAACATCAATATCTTGATTGTAAGAATCTCCAGCAATATAATGCTTGAGTCTTTGACCATTCACCACTTGTTACACCATTTTCTCCTACCACTTGATACAAAACTTCACACAATCTTCATTAGCAACATTAGTGCATATAAGATAATAAACCTTTGAGTTCAATTTCAACTGAAATTCATCAAAACATAAGCTACTGAAACAACTCCTCTCGAAAGCCCAAAAGGAATTCAAAAAGGAAATCAATTTAAGAGGAAAATGCAGAAATAACAGAGATCTATCAATACAGAGTAGCAGGTAAAGATCAATTTTTTTAAAAATCTTCTATTGCTCAAATCAAAAAGTGCAAAACTAACGAAAGTTAAAAAATAACCTGGGGCATGCACACAAAAATTTACAGATCAGTATGACATTCTGAGATATTTCACGATTTTTTATAGTGAAGCACAAAAATCTGTTTTAGGATAGCAACTTCCCCAAATATTACTTCTCTCTCATTAGAGGATGATCTTGACACAAAAACCAAACAAAAGGATAAGGAGAGGTTATTGCAGAAGCAATAACTTCAAGACTGAAATGAGCAAAAACAAACTGAAAGCAAAAATATATTGGGTTGTCCCCCCAAAAGCTCTTTCTTTATAGCCATTAAGATGGGCATGATGATTTCAATGATGCTCATATAAGAATATGAATTAAAGTAAAAGAGAGCATCAAGAAGCAAACATACACATGTTTAAGTCTAACCAACTTCCAATGCAAGGGAATTTTGTAAGAAAATAAAATTTTGAAACCAGAGGCTGCTAGCATAGGGAGGCAAAAGAAGTGCAACATAAAGACTTTCAGCATAAAGCGAGGAAACTTAATATTGTTGAGATACATAAAAACACTTTCCCTCTCTCATAATAACTTTCAGCATAATGAGTAAATTTAACGATATAACTATCACATGAACCATAGTAGCAATGATCACTTATTCTAACAGAAAACACAGGGACACTAGCTCTCCTAATACTACTTTGTAAAACAATATTAGAAGTATCCTTACAAAGGATAGTGTGTCCATATTCTACATATTTAGTGACAAAGTCTTTCGCATTTGCTATTGTAGGTTCAACATCTATTTGTTCATCAGGCTCCACAGCTTTATTTGTACTTTCATTAACCATACTAGCTATCATAGAATGTTCCTTTACCTTAACAGGGAAAGGTATTTTCTCGATATAAGGTTCAGGTAAAATATGATTAGCAGTATAAACTTCAGCATTCTTAGCAGGAACACAATACAATATCTTTATATGGCTCATGATACTTGTTTTGTTTTTTTTAGGAATTTCAATATAAGAGGCAGAAGCCTTAAAATAATTTGCAATACTTTGAGAATCAAGACCATAAGCATTACTAATATTACGAAAGTCATCAGTTCTCATAAAAGATTTAATGTATTCATAATCATAATTTATACCTGACTTTCTTCCTTTATCATTCTTCCATACTTCAGCATTGTCTTGAATACGGTCTAGAAGATCCCATTTAGCTTCTTCTTCCATGTGTGTGAATGATCCAGCAAGAAGCATCCAATAAATCCTTATCATGAAGAGAAAGCCTTGCATAAAAGTTAGTGATAATAATATTGTTAGGGAGCTCATGAATAGGACATTTGAGCATTAGTAACTTCAATCTCCCCCAAGCTTGAGATGTACTCTCTCCATCACGAGGCCAAAAGTTGTATATTTGAGTCCGATCTTTGTGAATCTCACTAGGAGGATAAAATTTGGAATAAAAGAGAGGTACTACTTCCTCCCATTCAAGAGATTGGCCATTCTTCAGCAGTTTGTACCATTCCTCAGCTCTTCTTTTCAGTGATAATAAGAATAACTTCTTATTGACTTGATCTGTTATAATACCTACACACTTGAACAACCTGCATAATTCGTGTATAAAGAGAAAATGATCACCGGGATGGACAGTTCCATCTCCAAAATAGTAGTTATCCATAACATGATCAATAATTCTTGTAGGTATCTTAAAAGTATCATTTTCAGCAGGTGGTGGTTCATCTACTACCTTAGTAGTGGTAGTAGCATTACGAAATAAGTAACTAATAGAAATAAACAATACTCACAGTAGAAGTTTCCTTTACCAGTTCCAATCTTCAATAGCGCTTCACTCCCCAGCAACGACGCCAGAAAATAGTCTTGATTACCCACAAGTATAGGGTGTGTATTGCAGTATTTTTGATAAGTAAGAGTGTCGAACCCAACGAGGAGCAGAAGGTGTTGACTAGTGGTATGGATCAGGAATTCTCTGTAAATACTTAGCAAACGATTTTTTAGGGGTTTTTGATAATGCAGATAAATAAAAGTATGAGTAAATAAAAGATAATAAGAATAAATGCAGCAAGTGTCCCAATCCTTCCTTTAGCAAAGGACAAGCCGGTTGTATTACTTAAGATGACCAAACATTCTCGAGGACACATGGGAATATCGTCAAGTGCTTTCGCTTCATATAGTTGATTAATCTTCTCTAGTTAGATAAGTGTTGTGTGAGTGAACCTATGCTAATGTACTGACCTTCCTAGGACTAATACATATTTGTGATTATACCGCTTGCAAGCATCCGCAACTACAAGAAAGTAATTAAGATAAAAACCTAACCACGGCCTTAAACTTTGAGATCCTACACTCCCTTGTGCAAAGGTTTCCTAATGGGGGTTCAGGTTTCTGTCACTCTGGCAACCCCGCGATTAGTAGCCAAATATACAATGCATTCCCCTAGACCCTTAAAGGTGAAGTATCATGTAGTCGACGTTCACATGACACCACTAGAAGAATAACACCACAATTTAAATATCAAACCAATGAATCTTTCTCAACACAATTCCACTACTAACAATATGACTTCTCCCATGTCCTCAAGAACTAAACGAACTACTCACGATACATCATATGGATCAAGGTCAAAGATAAAATAATGGTAAATAACAATCTAAACATAAATGATAATTCAATGGTTCCACTCAATAGCATCAACTACAACAAGTAATCAACATCGGGAAAGTTTCTCCTAAGAACTATGCAAGATTCAACCCAATTTTTACAGCGGTACGGAGTGGTGATGATGGTGCTGGTGGAGATGATGATGATGATCCCGATCAAGTCCAGCGTGATGACGGTGTTGATGGCGACGATCTCCCCTCTTCGGGAAGGAATTTCCCCAGCAAAATTCTGTCTGCCGGAGAGCTCTTTCTCTCTCTATAGTTTTCTGCCCTATAGAGGCGGCAAAACCTTTCTATGATCGCTCCCTGAGTCTTAGGGTTTCGGGAGGATTTTATACGCCAAAGAGAAGAGCCAGAGGTGGGCCAGGGTGGCCACACCACCTGGTGGCACGACCTAGGGTGGCCCGCGCCAGGGGGTGGTGTGGGCCCCCCGTGGCTCATCTCCGCTCCCCCTTCTGGCTTCCTTCGTCTTCTGGAAAAATAGGATTTTCCATGTATTTTCTAGGATTTTCTGATATTCGTGAATTTCGCCTCCAAACAGTGCCTTTTCCGTCAGAATCGTGGCTTTAGTGGTCCATCCTCCAAAAGTAATCAACCATGCAAAAATAGATAAAATAACATAAGTATCATCTCTTAATATAAAATATATCAATGAATAACAGTAAATTATGATATAAAATAGTGATGCTAAATGGACGTATCATGCGCCACGGGTAACCGTGGACGGGATTTGAATTTCGAATCTAAACCGGGCCACCTACCACCTCCACCTGCCCCTTCCCTTTCCCCTTCATCTTCCTCCTCCCTTCTCCTTCTCATACTCTTTCTCTTCTCCTTCTCCTCCTCTGGCTCCTTCTCCTTCTCCTTCTCCTCCTCCACGACGGCCCTCCTCTACCTCCACCCTGCGCCCCGCATGTGCTCTGCGATGTCGCCTCGAGCTCGTCCTCCTCCGACGTGAGCGTCGTGCCCTGTCCTTGGCCTCCGTCCGCGCCCTCTGTCCTTGGCCACCGTCCATGTGGAGTTCACCGGCGCGGCCACGGCCTCCAGCACCTCCTGCGGTGGTAGGTTGTGGCCATGGATTCCCCGAGCTCCAACGAGGCAGAGACAACGGCGTGGACTCGATACTTTTCTGATTCAAAATGAGGGTGTCTTCTGCAAAAAAAAGGTTTTTCAAAAAACATACCTGCGGTGCACCGTTGACCCCTACTAGTGGCGCACCAGGTGGTGCGCCACAGATGTCCAAAACATGTGCGCCACAGGTAAGCCTTTTTTTCTAATAGTGACGATCAAAGCGAGACTTACCATAGCACGACCACGACTTCAAGGCTTCTCAAATCAACATACCTTCCCTCATATGCCTAGAGGGAGTTGGCGAAAAGAAGGCAGAATCTAGCTTGTCTTGGGAAAGGCGGCGACTATGGTATCTCTGCCATGCTGTATATTTTGCCCTAGAGGCCCTTTGCCCTTGGTAGCAACCCACACCAATAAGAACATCATCCCCATCCCACTGAACAGAGCACTCCTCTGGTAGCCAAAGTCGACATCTTTAAGAAGAGAGTGACGCCTTGTCACCGCCATTGCTTGTGCCGTAAAACATGACCTAGGATTTACCCCGACACCCCAGTAGAGGGAGTGTAACACCCCACTTTTGGTAGGTCTTGTTAAGGATCCAAAGTGTAAAAATTAGGAGAACAAAAACTTTTTATTAGCAAGTGTTGTATTAGTTTGCTTGCTTGATTGTTATACTTTAGTTTGATCTTGTGTTGTGAGCAAGAAAATCTCTACCTTCTCAAAACTACTAAATATATTTACTAGAAGCTTCATCTTGGTTTCACATCTACTCCTTCTAGTTTTGACTTTTCAAAATAAAGAAGCCAAGATGACTTTACATAAAACTTTTGTTTACAACAAAAACTTCTTTGCGAAACCTAGGAGACCTATATTTCTGTCAATATGTTCCAGTATGTCATATATATAAACTGAATTCTGTTAAAATATATTTGCATTGCACCTTTTCTTGAGATATGTTGTTTTCGACTCTTTCAGTCCCAAAATAAGTGACTTAACTTTGTGTAGATACACATGTATCTAGACATGTTTTGTGACTAGATTCCTACATATCTAAACAAAGTGAAGTCACTTATTTAAAACGGAGGAGGTACTTTGTTTACTACTTATGAGCTAAACAAGACAATGCTTTATCTTTGAATATCATTGTTCTTTTGTATAGTTTTTCTCTAAGGTGGATGGATATATGTGGCAAAGCTTTGCGTAATGCTGAAAAAATCTTGTAAAAAACATCGCGCTATAGCATATTTAGAGATCCCACACTATATTAATCAGTCATAATGTCTCGCTAACAGCACGTTATAGCATGATATAGCACACTAAGGGCAGCCACAGTGTGGCCAAAGCTAAATTTGCCACGTAACCACATATGGCATCGGTGTCAAATTCCACTTAACATCCATATAGTAGCCCATTGCCAAATTTACTTTCATGTAGGCCCAAATCTGACACAAATTAAATAAAGGCTCTCCTTCCCATGTGATGAGGTGGACCTCCAAGCAAAAGATATGCAGACCAAAGCTTTGAGCGTGAGCAACTTTGAATTTTTTATTCCACACGAGCATTTTGGCATCGGCGCATCTATATGCGCCGGCTTTCTCTTTTTTGGGTTTTAGCAATCAAAGTTGACATCCTACAGCGCAGGGAACCGATGCCAAAAGCCAAATAGTCTGGCAACACAATTTGGCATACACCGTGGCTGCCCTAATAGCGTAATTTTAAGGTCGACGCTGTTTGCTTGATGAAGTGGGAAAAAAATTTAGCTCATCGGCAGCAGCACGCCCTAATAGTCTGGCAGCACGCTATTTTTTTGTTGAAAAAAATTTAATTCATCGGCAATAAGAAACGGTAGATGATTGTACAGTGGGAAAAAAATCTTGGAAGTCTCTTTAAATTCAAGTTGATGCTCACGTTTCTATTTGCTTGATGAAGTTTTCTATTCATTGATTAAGATTTTTAACAAATATATTCGTGCAACTCAAAAGGCTTGATTGATAATGAATTAGTTCATGTATACTTAGCGATCTATCTTATTATTTGTTAGCAGGAAAATATGACATTATGTCAATGGACAAGGTGGAAAAAATCACGAATACCGTATTTCGAAAAAATACCGGCCGGTATGCAATCCTGCTAGGCTGCTCCGGCCTCGAGCTGCATCGCTCACACCTGCGAACCAAAAGTCCCCGCCTCCCGCTGCCCCTCCCCCCTCCCGCCCTCCGGTGGAGCGAGCCACCGATGGCGGCTATCCGCCTCCGCCCTTTCCACCCCCTCGCTCTCCCCGCGGCGAAAACCACCGCCAGTCCCAACCGGCTTCAGCTCCCGGCGAAGCCAAGGGCGGGGAGCAGAAGCGCCCACTTCGGTTTACTCTTGTGCTCCGCTTCCAACCCCGCCACGCCCGCAGCCCCCTCGTCGTCCTCGTCCTCCGGGGATAAGAATGGCGCCGCGTCGGCCGCTGCCAGGTGGGCCGCGTGGATCCCGCGCGCCGCGGTGGGCGGGGTTGGCCCGGAGAAGCTCCTGAGGCTCATCTCCGGCGCCGCGGCCACGCCCATCTGCCAGTTCGTCGACTCCCCTCGCACCTTCCTCCACTCCGTGGACCCCCGCGTCAAGCTGGTAAGGGGTAACTAACCGTCCTCGCATTTCGGATAAACTGCCAGTAGCTTCCAGGTACCGGTTAGAGAGGATGCACTCCAGGTCCTTGTGAAAATGTCGCCCCTGCGTTATAAACTAATAAATGAAGAAGACGATATATCACTCCTATTGACTTATTGACCTGCATTGTAACACAGCAACAGGCTGTAGGATGAGCAATTGTGGACTTGTGGTTCTGTAGTTCTTGGTTATGTTGAATACTCCATGGCGATCAAAGATCGTGGGGGGTCAATGTATGATCATGGGGGATCATAGAACGGCTTGACCGGCATACTTTCCTTGCTTTGTAATTCTCCTACTATTTTGGAGTTAACCAAGATTAATCATGAAGCGATGCTTATTTGTTAAATTTGTTGTCTCCTTCTGGAGGGCTATATGCCTTGCATAAACAAGTCAAATGAAATCGCTGAATCAGATAAATTATGTGGTCTATGTACAAATTAGGTGATCTATGTACTTCCTCCGGTCCACATTAATGGCCTCAACTTTGTCTAGATACAAATGCATCTAGTCTAAATACTTAAATAGATACATACGAATCTAGATAAAGTTGAGGCCATTAATATGGACCGGAGGGAGTACTATGCGGTGTCTCACTTGGTTGACCGGTTCTTTTATCTACCTTAGAGGGAAGGAGAATATGGCATCTCAGACAACACACATGTTTTTTTTTTCATGTGTGTCGCGTCTACTTCTCTTATATGGTGTTATTGTCTTGGTAATGTTAGATGGTGTTATTGTCTTGGTAATGTTAGATGGTATAATCGCCTTAGAAACATGAGAGAGAATTGAATTACTTCAGTTATGTTTGAAAATCAACTGAATTATCTTGTACCTGTTGCTCTCCTGCTGCTTTTGACAATGTAAATACTTCTGTTTGCAGGTGTGGCTCTTGGCCCTTGTTGTCCTGCCAGCCAGGTCAAATATTTATATGCGTTTTGGTTTGGTAGCAGGCCTTGCTCTTCTTTCAATGTGGGTTCTGCCAAATCATGTTTGGAAGGTATGATGTTCGCTATTAAGTTGAAATGCACATACATCATATCATTGAGAACTTCTTCTTTTTTTGGTAAAATATCATTGAGAACTTCCGCATGCATAGCCAGTTCTGGTTCTAATTGTCCCTCATTATTTGGAATTTTCCTTATGATGTTTGTTTGTGGGGCATTGATGACTTTCCATACTACTTGAAGTTTATGATGTGTGAAAGTGAAAACAGATTCAATTACTGTTTTCATGTTTTAGGCTAAGGGCCAAATATAAGGTGTACAGAAGGACTCCCTAGTTTAGAGTCTAGACTGAAACCTAGGGCTTTGCAGTTTCTACCAAACCCAGCCGGTCAACTCAGTTTTACAGGTATCTGGTGTTTGGTATGGCAAGACAGGTTCCGTGGTTTTGGTATTAGGTATAATCAGTAAAAACTGTGGGATAAACCGAAGATACTGAAAAACCTGGAATCTCTGTTGCACTCGCATATGGTACCCAACACCCATGCAGGATGACAGATTCTTTCTGAACAAGTTAAGTTGGTAGTGGGCTCTGGCATAGTATATCCTTACTGGAAGTTGCTCTTTCAGTACAAGGCCTGGTCTCAATTGTCTAGAATCCTGCTATTGTTTAAACCTAACATAATGAACTGTAGTAAAATTACTTCGATGTTTGGTGTTGATGCAGGGCTTTAAGTTAGCCAATTTCAGCGATCCATGTTTTGCTTATGTTGTTATCCTTCGTATCCCTTATATACCTATGTGACTCACTAACTCATAGCATTTGTTGCCTTGTATATTAAATATATTCTTCTCATTGCACTTGCTTTGCTTCTATCTATAAATCAAATTATATTTACTGTGTAGGATCAACTTGGAAGGGTTACTCTTCTTTCAGGCATCATATTCATAATGCTGGGATTTGGTGCTGATGGAGCGCCTTCGTTAGTCCAGACAAGAACTCCTCCCCCATCTGTTCTAGGTGTGCCGAATATTCCTAGTTCCTTGAGTGGATATTCTTACACAATCATGAAACTAGGACCGCTACAGTTTACAAGGAAAGGCCTATCAGTAGCAAGTACATCGGCATGCCTCTCCTTTGCGGTATGTCCTTCATTTCATCGAGAAGCATGTTTTAAATGTTTTTCTTTTATCCAAAATCTTCATTATCTTATGCTTTATAATGCCTTTTTCATTCTCTAGCTGCCGGCATACAGAAGACAAACACGCCATTGGTGCAAAATGCACTGTTTTTTAGTTCTTTGAAATGCAAGTGGTACAATGTTGAGACTTCTATTTAAATACTTGTTGCTTGGATGCAGATATTCCAAAGTGCAAGTCTCTGCTTGACCACAACCACTCCTGAGCAGCTTGCTTCTGCTTTGTGGTGGTTTATGATTCCACTGAAGCTTATTGGCGTGCCAGTACCCGAGATAGTACTTACACTACTACTATCACTGAGGTTCATTAATCTAGTATTTGACGAGGCAAGTGTAGGGTAATTACTAAAGTGAACGTCGCCATTACCTTTTCCTAACTACTCACATTGCTATTTGAGACCAAGCTAGTATGACTTATTCAAATATTGTACTAGGTCCGCAATTCAGCACTGGCAATCGTAACACGTCGGATTGATTGGAAAATGCTGGCCACTATGGAAACTATAGATAGTAAGTACTTTCTCTAACATGACTATCAGGGTTGAATCAACAGCTTTACATGTTATGTGGAAAAACATCGAATTGAATCGTTCACTTATTATATAAATTTTGCAGTTTTCTTCAACTACGTCCAAAGGATTTTCAAAAATATATTTGATCACGCGGAGCAAATCTCCAAGGTTAGTTTATTTTCGATTTTCACTATTCTCAAAAGATGTAAACGGACGATGCTGTGTGCGATTCATTGTGTTCAAATGTTGTTTGATGAACTAATTATGATTTCCGGGTTCCATCTAGCAGTCTTTGGTCACACATAATTACTAAGTAGCATTAATAGGATGATATATCTCTGAGTGCTTCTGCAACATGTACTCCTACCATTTGATGTTTGACTAGACTCAAGAAGCTTTATTAACTCTGTAGTGTACACCTAAATGATGGTAGATGCTTAACAATGCTAGCATGTATCCCCAAGCAATCAATAGCATGTTGAATTAGAGGGGGCAGCTATCCCCGTGGATAGCAGGCTATTTCCCTTTTTTATAATCAAGTTGGATGTCTAAGAGGAAAATTGAACCTGATATGGACTTCAGTGCTTGTGTATTAATGCATTTGGGCCAAAATGGGGTAGAAATCACACAGGTGAAACTTGTTCAAGGTTTAGGACCATCACAACTGTCTGAAATCTGATTGACTTTCTGTTTGAGAAACTAACTGAAAGTAACATCGAGCACAGATGCATCATTAATTAATAGAAAGGTGCTCTTCTGTAGTCTCATTGATACCGGAGCTCATAAGAATGGTGAAACTTGATTACATCATGGTTGATACATTGCATTTTGAGTCACATAACTTTGTCTAGATCATAGTTCCTAGATGGAAATAGAAATCCTTATATTACATGGCTGATACAACAGCTGTAATCGACATTACTTTGCACCTTTTGTTGCTTTGCCTCTTTAACCTCTGATTTGCGCAGGCAATGATTGCTCGAGGATACCGTGGTGACCCTAACAACCACAAGATCTACTTTCTTACCGAGTCCTCATTTCGCGCTGTGGATGCATTTTCGTTGCTTTGCCTATTTGCTGTAATGGGCCTGGCTTCCTATTCAGATAGATTGGTTTGATAGTACCAGGTATTCAAGAGCTATTCACATATTTCTTATCGCGGTGTCTATTAGAATTTACTAGCATCTTCTCGTTTGTTTCAGGAACTATTCTAGATTGTCTTGTGAATGTGGTACGCCATATGCTTCTCAAAATTTTGATTTACAGAATCAATTTTGGAAGTGGAAACAGAGCAGTAGCATGATTAAATTGCCGAGAACAATTTTTTTATTTCTGCGTGCACAGCAGGACCCCCTTGTGGAGAAAAGACCCACATCCATGAACTGATTACACTAACCTCAGGTTCTAAGCAGGTAAGCTATATGTGTTTTATATCCGAAGGAGGGTCTCAATGTTAATTCAGCTATTCCCTCCGTCCTAAAGTAAGTGACGCAACATATCGTATCTAGACAAAGCTGCGTCAGTTATTTTGGGATGGAGGGAGTAGGTTTTATATTGGGTCATCTGATCTCAGACTCTAGTTGTTCTCTGTGCAGGTATTTACACATTGTAGGGGCACCACCTGTGGGCGCTGATAATGGAACGCTTACAGCTAACATTAGTCTAACTGTTTAAGCGGAAGGTGTTTGTTAGTACAGTGTTGCCAGATGGAACAACCTCAAATATATGTGTATCACTATCTCATGAATGCTATTCAAATCTATGTTAGGGCTCGTTTGGCTCCCATCGTTTGGGGCTGAAAACGTGCAATTCATTTTACAGTTCCATGGTAGACTTGTTTGGTTGCGGAATTGGATCAGTCATTTCAATTGGAAATTCTATGAAGTGGGTTCTTGGAATGCAATCAAGATTCCATATACAACATGTTTGGATCGCGAAATTGGAACCGTCATTTCAATTGGAAATTCTAGAA
This sequence comes from Avena eriantha, assembly GCA_910589775.1. Taxonomy (NCBI): domain Eukaryota; kingdom Viridiplantae; phylum Streptophyta; class Magnoliopsida; order Poales; family Poaceae; genus Avena; species Avena eriantha. The sequence goes on along the minus strand of OU342740.1, from coordinate 335,955,058 downwards.
AATAGGTATGCTATGTATAGTCAATTCTTGGTCCAGACATAGTCATTTGTCTAGAAATCATTTCATTTCATTTCGTAATTCCATGTGGCAGCCAAACATGATTCTCATATTGGAATTTCAAATTGGACAAATGAAATGATGACAACAATGTCATCTCATTTCATTTCTAAACAAGCCCTTATGGGAAGATGTGTTCACTTCATGTGATAGCATTCACTTGTACTTCCATTTAGCTACATTTGCCAACGATTACCATCGTCAGATGTGAGAATAGTGGCTTGGCAATACACAGTTGTACAATCTTATCTGAAACTTCAGACAAGTGCTTGAATTCCAATAAATTAACCACTGTCCACTACCGTGGCACACCGACTACAGTTAAATAAGATCCTAGTTATGATAATACATGACCCAGTTCTCTCGCAACCTTCCTTGGGGGCTTTTAGGATAATACATGACCCAGTTCTCTTGCAACCTTTCCTTGGGGGCTTCTGGAATTCAACGTTACAATGCATCAGGATGTCGAAGTTGAAGAGTATCATAAGGCTGCAGTCTGGTCTGGATCATTTATGATGCTGCACCAGGATCACTGATAATGCCCAGATAGTCATCTTTTATCGTGCCGATGCAAAACTGATACAGAAAAGGATGAAACTATAAGAAAATTGTATCACAAAGCTTAAAAGGTTCAGACGAAAGTGTCTTGTTTTTGGTAGTTGGGTTTGTAACCCCCTCGACTTTAAATTTAACTATAATAACAATTTTTTAGTTATTTGTCACAAGAAAAAGTACACCATTGGAACCTTCTTAATTTATGAACCGTTTGGACTACAAAAATTTAGATGCAATGATCTCAATGGCACTGCAAGTGGAATTAGACCATCATCAAGTCAAAAATCAATAACATATGGTAGTTACTCAGAGGTCCTGCCTCAAAATTCTGAAGAAGACCAAGCACTTCAGTTCAGAAATTTCCGTAAAAGAAAGTGTAACAGACTTACAATTTCTGTTGCATCAACACGGGTGCCTATGATCTTCAAACGAACCTCACTTTCTTTTTGAATTTTCACCTGAACCAGATAAACATGCAATGCCCAGTTAACACAAGAAAATGACTAAAGCAAATCACTTTCAACAGAATCATCCTTTTCGGTTTCATAACAATACCCACTACCTAAAGTCCTACACGTTTTTATTTGAGAGATTATTTATATATACCTATTCAAGTATGCATCAAGCATTCACAATTCCATACAGCATGCAGAACCGACAATTAGATGCTAGACAAATACAAGCACACACAATTTCATTTCCAAGATGCTTCGATAAGAGTAAAACAACAAGTGGATATTTCATGACCTGCATATCGTTGCTCAGTTCACTAATTCACACAAAACAGCAAATTATGTAGTTATTTTCATGACCTGCATATCGTTTCTTTTTCTTTATTTTCTAAATCAGCCAACTTCCGCCTAACTCTCAAGTCTAAACATTCCTTTGTTTTAGAAATTTATGTAGTTATATTCGACATATGATATATCATTGCTTTAATATTTCAACAAGCCAAATAACCTGTTATGCAACTTCAAACAAACATTACCCCCTTTTAGAAAGCAAATGCCAGAGTGAATTTGATATGCTTACAAAATATAAAGGATGAAAGGGATAATAGTTAGTCCAAATAAACTTTTTTTACTTCCTTTTAAGAATGGATGTACTGGTGAAGTCTGTAGTAATGTGCAGCTAGTAGTTACAGAAGATGGGAAGAACAGTAAGAACAACTTGCACAAAATATGCATACCGATCCATCAGAAGTTGTGTAGTTTGGCACATCACCAGATTGGAACTCCATATCGTCAGGAATCAACTGCATATAGAATAAATGGCCCAGCAAGCCAGAATGTGCAAGGTCAGCAAGAACTTTGTACTAGTACCTTTTACCAATTCACCATAGCAAAGCACATTAATTTCTACATGAACCTGCACTATTCGACTCCGGGACACAACCAAATCGGATGTAAGAGCTTGTACTATTGATCACAGAGGATTCTGAAATTCATCGATTTACTCCACCAAATTTGACAAAGCAGCTCTAGCTAAAAGCACACAAGTCACTCACATGGTTTGACACAAAGATCTGCACAGGCCCAGCCTCTGCGAAGAATCCCATCTGCAGAACCAACAGGATGAACAATCCAAGTTCAGGAAACCACACACTAAGGCACATCACATCACACCTGTGGATAAAATGCCACAATAGTGCAGTAAAATCCACCACCTTGTTGACCATGGTGACGACGGCCTCGAGGATCTCGCCCTTGAAGGGTCGGAAGACGACGCACTGGTACTTGACGGGGAAGGTGACGAAGCCCGTGCCCTCCCGGATGAGCCCCTTGCCGACGTCCTCCACCCCCGTGATCGCCACCACGAACCCGTGCCGCCCGCTGCAAGAGAGCAACCGAAATTCAGCCTTGCTAGCCCTAGGGTTCAGCGAACCGGAGGGGTGGGCGGAAGCCAGAATTGATGGAACCCTACCTGCAGGTGCCCTCGACGTCCTTCATGAGCTTGGCGACGAGCTTCTCGCGGAGGTGCGGGCCGAAGTGCCGCGGGTGCAGCTGCATGTTCCGCTCCAGGATGATGTGGAAAAACATCTTGGCCTCTCCTCCTCGTCGGCCGGCGGCGGCTGCTGCGGCGGTGGGGAGCGAGCGAGCGAGCCCTTTCGCCGAGTGGGGAACGGGCTACTGCCTAATCGATGCCTCGCCCAGTGAGCTAGCTGCGGGAGTAATAGCCCGGAGACTTGACGCTCTGGGCCGTCAGATCTGTGATCGCTGCATCTGGACCGTCGGATGCGACATCGTCTGACACTCACACTCTCTCGCCTTCGTAAGTACTCCCTTTGGTTCGGTTTGGTCCGAGTCTGACCGACCCTGTTCATCCGGCCTCTCACCGCCCGAACAGACAGAAAAAACCAAAACCCTACCCCGCCGCCCCACCATCGATGAGCTTCCGGATGGCGTCGAGGTGCGCGGCGAGGCTTCCACAGCCACCATGCGCGGCGCCACAGTCCCTTCGGGCGAGGTCGCGGGGCTTGGTACGCCCGGCGAGATCCGGCGCGTCAAGTATGTTTTCCCCTTTCGAATTCCTCTGTGACCTGAGATGCATTGCTACGGTGTCTGGTAGTCTGGTCGATAGTCGGGGTTATGAGATTGGCCGTGCGTTTTGGCAGGAGGACGTGCAGTCGTGTGCGCCGTTAGCTTCAGACCATGCATCGACATTCACAAGGTCAGTAGCCAGTAGGAAGAGACTCCGGTCGGAATAATAACAGTGCTAATCATCTGCCCTTCTGTCATCAATGGGTGCCGAGCACTCCACTTTTGGTGTGTTTGCAAACTGATCCCTAGTTTCTCGCGTGATTTCTAATCATTTTGCGGCGGTGTGATTCACAAGTGGACTGATAGTGCTCAACGAACATTTACCTGTACAGCTAAATGTTTATCATCAACGTTTATCTGATAGGCTGTTTTTTTTGTTGTAAACTCCCAGGGAAAAGTTAAACAGATTGTTGGCTCCACTCTGCGCGATGCAGTGGAGGATGGCACGGCACTAGTGACGAACTTTGAATCGGACAAGTCCGCAGCAGAATTTGCCAATGTTTATAAGGAAGATGGACTTGTTGGTGGGCATGTCATAATGCTTGGTGGAGACGATGCAAGCCGTTCTGCTGCCCTGGAAGCACTACATGCATATCCCGGTGAGAATATGTTATCTAGTTATTAGCTATTACCTGAACAAGGAGTCTTATTCATTTGGTTTGCTTTGTGTATAGCTGTGCATTGTTGCTCACTGATATTTGTGAGGTTTTTGAAACAGAGACCCATTATTATTTTTTTGTATTTTGTCACCTTTTTTGGGGTCTGGATGTTTTTATGGTTGCTTATATTGCAACACGGATTAATGTTTTACTCCAAAACCTATATGAGGTAGCTTGCGTCTGATAAAGAGTATCTTTTGTTGAAAGTAAGCATCTGTTGCAACTTCATAATGTGTGACACACATCTCAATCAGTGAAATGCTTTTTCACGTTGGTTCATGATATTCGGCGGCAGCATAGATTTTTTGCTGATAGTTTATTAACCTCAGTTCAGGTTTTTATCTTGTCAAAACCTTATTTAAGCTTACACACCAAAATTTGGCTTCATTGCAAGGGCCTCATAGTGCTGTTGTTTACAATTATTTAAGGCTGTTGCCATCGACTTTTTCCTTGCAAGAGTTTGTACATCTGCTAGTGGTGCTCATGCAGAATTGCTTGTTTCTGTTGTAAGCCATGAGATATCATCAATTTTGATATATTGTCATAAACTTGGGCTATCGTAATACTAGGTGGTTTGCAAGTTGGAGGTGGAATAAATTTGGAGAATGCAATGTCTTACATTAATGAAGGGGCAAGTCACGTGATTGTAACTTCTGTACGTGCTCATGCTCTAATTTTGTGTAAATAATGCAATTATCTTTTTCTTCATGCCATGAACCCTTTGCGTCTCTGTTTGTTAAATGTATATTAGCTTATGGAATAAGCTTCGGGCCTGGACACATCGTATTTCCACTTCCTATCCATCTCTTGTTTGTAATAGTTTAAACATTATTATTTTTCTTCAATATCAATATTGTTGTTTCACCAAAAGTGCCAGAGCGAGATTACCTATATATCCCATTGATAATCACTTATCAACAGCTGTTACCATTATCTTCTACCTTGCCAATTTTGTGATTGTCACATTTTGGCTATTCCTCTGTTGCAAATTTTGTGATTGTCACATTTTGGCTACTCCTGTATTGCCAATGTAGTTTCTTTGTGGCTTTGTTTTTATTGACAAAGACTCCCTAAGAGCCTCAATGGCTAGTATTAGCTATAACACGTTCTTTGAAGTTGGATTTTTATGGAACCAGCTGGTTGCCACCTACGCTCAGGGTCTGGAAATTTTTCTCATTTATTCTGGTTGCTAATCATTGTTTTGTAGAGGACTGATCAGTTGAATATTTGAAGCTTATGTATTTGAGTCTTTTATGCAGTATGTATTTAGTGATGGAAAAATGAATATCGAAAGACTGACGCAACTTGTCAAGCTTGTTGGGAAGCAAAGGCTTGTATTGGACCTTAGTTGTCGAAAAAAGGTACATTTCATCTTGTGTTAGAACTTTGAAGTATGTTAATGCACTGAACATCAATGCTAATTTACAGTTCTGTTTTGTTGTGATCTACCTTTTGAATTTCGTAGGCAACTTACACAAAATGTTCTCTAAAAGTAACATGGTTTGTTGCCCCTCGTCATCCAAACATAGTGCATTGTCTTAGTTGATGGAACAGTTACATTGAACACATATTGAGCTAAGCCCGCTGCATAAATAGGGTTCAGAACAGAACAAAATCAGTTCTTTGATGGCCACTGTTATCTTACTGACAGTTCTTTCTATCTTCGGTTTATCTTACCAAAATGTTTCTGGTTAGGATGGCAGATATGCCATTGTAACTGACAGATGGCAGAAGTTCAGCGATGTCTATGTGGATGGGCCAACATTAGAACATCTTGCAGCCTATGCAGATGAGTTTTTGGTTCACGGAGTTGATGTGGAGGGCAAAAGGTGAACCATGTTCTTTCTGTATTTAATTAATCCTTCTTTTGCTGCATTGGAGTAGTATAGTCACCCTTGGTTGATTTTCTTGTCGTTTTTATTTCCCACAGTTATTATTCTTGAGATACTGAATTAATTTCGTCTGCACATATCTCTGCGCCTGTGCATGTGTTTGAGCTCAATCCGTAAATTTGTAGACATATTGAACGAGTGAAGTTACCTCTTGTTTGGTTGATTATACCAAGTGGTACATCAATGTGATTGGTCCTAGAGAAAAGCCATCCTTTTTTTGTTGATATTCCTCCTAGTCCTAGATGCTGCACCATGTTATCCAGCATAACCTGTCAAACTCCATTGTACATCTGTACATGGACCATACCATCCAGCATCATCCCACAACTAAAAACACTGTTATTCTGGCCCTCCAAAAATGCTAGTATTTGCAGGCAGGAATTTTGTGTACTTCTATGTGTTTAGTTACAGTTTACTGGTGACTCGTCATTACTGCACATTTTATTCACCCATGTTTAAGTATTTAATCTCACCAGAACCAGATATAAGCTGGATTCTCTTCCTGTTGATCGTCCTGTCATGGGACCGTAAAAACGTTATTTGAGCAGTTACTTCGTCTAATTTAAGCTTGTTGTCGGTTGGTAAACAGCAATCTTATGATATATAGTTATACTCATACTCATTGTCAAAGCTGTTATGTGAGCTGCAGGCTAGGAATTGATGAGGAACTTGTGGCACTGTTGGGACTTCATTCACCTGTATGTACAGCTCAAACATCTTTTCATGTTTGATTTTATTGAACTCGAATGTGTTCAGAAATGGAATTTCATAAGTTATGTCTCATTCCAGATGTTCGAGTTTATATTATGAGTTGCTGTATTATGTTCACGTATACTCAGTATCCATCTCTAATTTATCTTTGGTTCTGTAGATCCCTACAACATACGCTGGGGGTGTGTCGACAATGGATGACTTGGAGAGGATAAAGCAGGCAGGCAAAAGCCGAGTCGACGTTACTGTCGGCAGTGCCCTAGACATATTCGGAGGAGATTTGGCCTACAGTGGAGTTGTCAGTTGGCACAAGGAGCAAAACACGGTTAGCCAGCGGTGAAGTTAGTTGTCTTTACTATAGAGCATGATGAAAGTTCAGCTTATTTGTGATCCCCACTTGACCATTACGGTTCGTTCGCGAACATCATAGCGCGACCAGTTGAGTGTGTGGCATGTCAAAGCTGAAGCAGATGTGCCAATTCTGTATCATAGATGGACTAGTGAAACAGTTGACTAGGTACACTCAGTATTTCAGTCAGATACCGTACTGCATTTTGTTGTATTGTAATGATGAATAAGCAGGGGTTGAACTGCAGAGGTGTGGTCAAATTTGAAACTAAGTTTTTGTTTGTTGTATCCAATTTATTTAGCTGAACCAGTCGCACTAGTGTCAGAGAGGGACCTGTTGCTGCAGGTGGGGTGAAAGTCCAAAATTCCCGGCGCAACAACCGGCAGGTAATGGTGATCCGAGACAGACAGTGGCAGGAAGAAGACAAAAAATGGTACTGCTAGGAAGCTAGAGGTTTCAGAAAAAGGAATGGTAGTGAACCTGGAGAAAACCACTGGAGAGCGGTCGCCTAATTTTTTCTTTGTGCACAGACTTGCCACTGCTCTGCATTTCACTCCTATGGCGATCGATTTTTGGAAGGTAAAATATGTGCTGCACCATACGGATGACTCGTGGAGAGAAGGCGGAATTTCTGCACCATGCATAGGCGTGGTCACTGGGAGTGCAAGCAACGTGGACAGTTCATTCAGTAATAATTTGCAAAAAGGTAAAACGTTGACAGGACGTCTTATCTTCCTCGTGGTCCACTCTACGCATTACCTCGCGACCCGGCGTCATGGCGCAACGTCGATAATGGAAAGCACTCATCATGATAGTGTGGTGTCCGCGCCGTTGCTACTACTACAGTTGCAGTATTGGCCGCTGGATGAAAAATAGAGGGTGGTTCACATGTCAATTTCCGACAGTTTCTCTCATCCTTGGACTAGTTACGCTATCTGCGGTCTGCGGCTTTCTTTCCTCGTCGTGGTAAAATCTCGACCGATGGTCCCGATCACATCAGCAGCAGCATCGAGTAATGGAGAATGTCTGATGATGCTGCTTTGCTCGCGCCATGTGCGGGGGGATATACGGAGTATGGGGTAGCATAAACGGCAGAGACAGCACATACATATACATACATACAGTAAACAAAAGCAAATCGCCCCTGCGCACCACATCTCCACTGTCACTTAAGAGCGGGTAAATGGACAAAAATAACCATTCACAAAATAAACTCTGACCAAAAGTATTTTATACGGACTAACCCTTTTTTATAGCGCCCAACAGCAAGACGCTATACTCTACAGTATATCGCCTATGACATAGGCGATATGGCCCCTGCTAGCGTGGCGTCCGCCTGGCCCCATTGGGCCATGTAGCGCCTGGACGTTAAGCCTGGACCGTGCAGCGACTAGGCGCTATGCCCTAATGTGTAGCGCATTTTCCTTAGGCGCTACACATTGAGACATACAGCCAGTCGCGCGACCCCCCTCCCCATCCCGACCCAGTTGCTCCCAGCCGCCAGGACCAGAGACGAACAGCCAGCGGCGGCCCTCTCTCCTCCCCCCTCAAATCCCTTAGATTAGAGGCTTCATTTGGTGGATTTCGAACCCTCCCCGGCTGCTAGAGGTACCCTCCCTCTATTCCCTCCGTTTTGACCGATTAAAATCTTTCATTTTGGTGGGATTTGAGTTGAAACCCTAGAAATTTGATTTGTGAGAAAATGTTTGGAAATTTGTTGGGTTCATTGGCCAATGTTGGGTAGAATGGTGTCTAAGAAGCATTTAGTTAGGTTTAGGGTTCTTGGGTTGTTAGAGTTTGGTTTATTGGAATGTTATGGCTATGGTTAGGGTTAGGGTTAGGGTTAGTGTTTGCTCATGTAAGGGATGGTGTTGTTGTTAGATAAATTGTTTGATAATGTGACTACTATATTTTAATTCATCTTGCCATGGGCAGTTAATGATCATATTCTCTTATGTGTTAGGTATGGTAAGAATTGTTCATGTTCATCATGTGGACAAGGATGCATTTTTTAAAAGGCAACATAGAACCAGACTCGAATGAGCTAGACATAGTGTTTGGATAGACCACGAGCAATGTGAAGCTACGAAGACTATCTAAAAGATCGATAGTGCAATAGTTAGACGTTGGTACCAAGAAGCTGTGCGTAACGAGGAGATGGCGGTGAGGCGCAAGCAACGTGAGACGAGCGTCGCAAGCAAGAAGAGGAAGAGAAGCGCATTGCTAAGGAGGCTCGTGATGCGGAGAGGGAAAGGAAGGGCCAAACGGCGTGGTGCTCCATGGAGGAAGACGAGGAGCGCAAGAAGAAGGGGAAATGGCCTCGTGTTCTAGACTTGTAGACGGAGGCTATGGCAAAGGCTCGTGGTGTATGAGTATGACATGAACTTTGAGTATGTGATGAACTTTGAGTATGAAATGTCATTTTAGTATTGTAACATCCCAAAACTCTAATCCAAGGTTATTAAGATCCAAACCATCAAATTTAGAGTTAACAAAAACGTTTCCACTTAAAAATATTAAAGCATTCATATGTGTGTGCATATAATTTAGGAGTTGATTTGAATTGCCATGATTAAGTGATCCATTGGTTGTAAAATGATTCTTGGGTGAAATAAACATCATCTAGATCATTCCCAAACAAATCCCAAAGAAAAACAAATCAAAATGAATAAAAGAAGCAAATGGTCATTTGTGCCATTTTAATCAACATGCCTACTTTGGCTATTCCTAGAACTCAATTCTTAACAGAAACAAATATGGATCTTTGCACCCCTTTCTAGTACAAGTAGTAATGTACCAAGGCCCACTTTGTTTCACCCCAAAAACTTTCAAACACTAAATTTAAATGACATTTGAAATTTGAATGTAGTTCATATGTATAGATCACACTTATTCAAAAACCACTCAAATGACTTCCATTTAACAAATCCTAGCAACCACAGCCTATCAAGCATCAGATCAAAACACCCACCAAAAATCTCCCAAAAATTCCAAACTTGTGCTCATGCGGCCATTGTGTCGAACAGGTGGCAGGCAGAGATCATCTGCCTAACTATTACTGTTGCTAAGTTAAACCCTTGTCCCCCTTTGCACCCTCTCTACTCTCCTCTGTCCCCCCTGAGTCCAACCAAGTCCCTAACCAGCTTCCCTCTTAGCCGTTGCAGCAGCGGCGCGCCGCCCAAATGAGGTCACCGCCGGCCAGACGCGGGTAGCACGCCAGGGACAGCACCGCGCCAAACCAGCATGTCCTCTAGCTCCGCCTAACCCTACCGCACCTCTCTGCCCCTTCCCCAAGCCCAGCCAGGCCCTAGACCACCTCAGCACCACGTCGCCCTTTCTCTCTGCGAGCTCGCTAGAGCGCGCCAGAGCGTCCTCACCGCCAGCACGCCACAAACCGCCCCTCGACCCAATACCGTGCGCGTCGCTCCGCCTCGACCCTAGCACCTTGCCAGACATGGACATGCACCGCTGCGCGACCCACGGTCGTTGTGCGCCGCGTCGAGCACCGCCTCTGTCTCCCAGAGCGCGGGAAGCTCCTGACCGTTAGGCACTGCCCCTAGCCACGCATTGAAGTCGTAGAGCACTACCAGGAGGCAGGCCACCGTCCTCCTACGTCGCCCATGCCGATAGCATCTTGTATCGTTGTAACCGACGAGCTCACCGTCGCCCTCTCGGTCCCCTCGTCGAGCCTATATAAGGAGCCCTCCCCAAAACAAACTCCTCACACCATTCCACTCCCCTCTCTCTCCTGAGCATTTCCCCTCTCTCGCCGGAGCCACTCGAGCCCTAGTTCACCGGAATTGCACCAGAGGAGCCCGCTGCAGAGGAGGAGAAGTCCCCATCGATTTCGTCCACCCCTGGAGCTACCGTGACCTCGCCTGAGTCCGTCGTCGCCGTCCAATTCGATCGCCCGCCTCGCCGCAGTAGCTGGAGCCCTGGTATGCCCTCACCGTACCCCCACTGGCCGTTTAGGGTTCGGTCTCGCCGGCGATGAGTCTGTCGTCAACGACGACTGTGGACCGTTGATCTCTATTCTAATCGTAGCACCCAGATCATTCCATACCGTTTCGGGTTTTAAGTCTCGCTGACAAGCGGGACCAACCTGTCAGCCGCCCTCTGAGCCGCGGAGCGCCACTGGGCCGACCCATTTCCTTTCCCGCGCTAGCCCACGAATTCAAATAAGTGTTTTTCTATTTTAGTTTGAACTCACTTCTGTCCCTTAGTTTAAAAATCCATTCAAGAAGATTTACTAAACCAAATTGAGTGATTCAAATTTTGTTGGAAAGCCTCTGAAAAGATCTATCCAAGACCGTTGGATTTAATTCATTTAGAGATAGAGATCTCTCCTAGTAAAAATAACAAAACAGAAGCTTTTGCACATTCAAACATTTTTATAAAATCAACCATAATAGGTTTTGAGTTGATTCCAACTCTCAAAAATCACATTTAACCATACCTATTTGGATATGTAATAATATTAAGGTTTACATACAGTGACTTTGGACTAGTACCAAAATAATGCTATATAGGCATTTCTAGTCACTTTAAATCATTAATTATTAAACTTAAACTCAATTAAAAGTGATCCAACCCTTAAATCACATTCCCCTATGTTAGAATATGTGGTGATGACATGTGTCCACATGATCCCATATTATAATTGGAGAATATTAAATCTTAGTTATTTTCAATGAGTAGAAATTACTTTTCTCAAATAAAAAGAATGAAGCTAGTTAATAAAATCTTGTGATGCTTGTGATGATAATAGATCATTAAATGTGGGCATTGGAGTGCTAAGTAGACTAGTTAAGTATTGTTTGGTGATTGTGTACTCCGTATGTATTTATAGAAGATAGTATCGACCAAGCCTACGAGGAGGAGGAGTTCTACCAAGAGGAGGAGGAAGAAAACATCAACCACTACACTGCACAAGGCAAGCCATCATTAACAATGCAAGCTATTGTTAGCAAGCTAGAACTAAGCAAGTTAACACTTGCCCCCTTAACTTGAGCAAATGCTTTAGGCATGCTTTGGTTATACCTTTGACTATTACCACCCCAAGTTTTATTTCCAAGCTTTTACTTCTTTACTTTATGAAAGTCCTTTACTTGTTTTGAAGGTAGCATAAAGAGTATAAAACTTGACCTATCTAGATAATCTTAGATGTCATCCTATGGCATGAGATTGAGATTAGCATCCCACCTTAGTGAACACTCTTAACTTAGTAGCCTAGAGCTAAATCAAAACTTGACTCATTTTAGATGAAAACACTTGGTGAAAATGAGTTGCGAAAACCTTGGAATGATGAGTCATTCTATTGAGATGTTTTGACATGTGTTGAGGAACACAAATGGTTTATGATGATGAAAATGTTGAGGCATGAGCCTTAGCCCTTTTACAAAAACTGATGGTTGGATTCGGATGTGATACCATTCCAATTTTACCGTACAACCACAATACCTAAATTGGGTAAGGCTTAGCCAGAAGTTTATATGCATTAGTATTAGTTCCCTCGCGGGAGAGGTTTGAGCTGAGGCTACCTCTCGATGTTGTCCACCTATGTAGTGCCCAAGATGACAGATGGTCATGGTTGGGAGGCCATGCTCATAGGAGAGGTGCTTATACTAGAGTGTGTAAAGGAAAGGTTATGTTTAATTATCTGCATACTAAGTATGATGATTCAGGGTTATCCCTGACAGATGTATCGAATCTTGTGGTGAAAGTGTACCATCTCTGTAGAGTGTCAAACTATTCGAATAGTCGCGTCCGCGGTTATGGACAGTTGGAGTGGCCATACTGTTTCGTTGTCAGATGTTTTCCAAAACGACTTATGAAATGAATGATGAATCTTGACTTGACCACAACAGGGTTGTGACTATGACACTAGCTTCCCAACTTAAGTGATTCTAGAACTTTATTTTATCTTTCTTGATTTTAGAACTCAACTTAGGTTTCAAACTTAACTTTACAAATAAACATAGAGTTAGCATTTTCCCATTAGTACTATACTACTTGTTAGTGGTAGTTTGCGAGTACTTAAGGAGTACTCATGGCTTTTATCCCTGGTTATTCCTATGGCCAGACTATGAAGGAGAATACCAAGATGACAGATAGCAGGACGACTATGATAACTAGGACTATCTTCAATCGTCAGCATTGCCTGTGCCCCTGAAGATGGACCCTACCGCTATACTATTTATTCCGCGGCTTGATTGTACTAAGACTGGATCATGAGATCCTTTATTTTGTTGTAAGACCTTATTATGGTTTGTAATGGATGATGTACTGTAATATCCAATCTGTTATGTCTCGCAAAAATGGTAATCATGGGATTGCGATGTATGGCATAATAGGCATCTAGGATTAAAAATCCAGGTGTTAACAAGTATGTTGTGAACTTTGAGAATGTAAAGCCCCTTAAGGGAAAAACATCATGTATGAGTATGTGATGAACTTTGAGTGTGTTCTCAATTCTGTTATATTTGCAAACTTGTAATACAATTCTGGTATAACTTGTGCTCTAGACTGAGAAATAACTGAACTGAATTCAATTTTGAGGCATAGCGCCTACCTAATAGGCGCTATGCGTGTGTAGTGCCTACCTGATAGGCGCTATGTTTCGGGTTTTTTATTGCTTCAGCCAATACAGAGAGCAAAACCAGCTGCGCCCGCTGAAAAATTCGCTAAGTCAATGTGTAGCGCCTATCTGATAGGCGCTATGCTATGCATGTGTAGCACCTATTAGACAGGCGCTACACATTGACTTATTGAATTTTTCAGCGGGCGCAACTCGATTTGCTCTTAGTATACTCTCTGTATCGGGTGGAGCAACAAAAAATCTGAAGTATAGCGCCAATCAGGTAGGTGCTACACATGCATAGCGCCTATCAGGTAGGCGCTATACTTCGGGTTTTTGTTGCTTCAGCCAATAGAGAGCAGAACCAGCCGCGCCCTCTGAAAATCTCGCTAAGTCAGTGTGTAGCGCCTATCACATAGGCGCTACACATGCATAGCGCCTGTCTGGTAGGAGCTATGCCTCAAAACTGAATTCAGTTCAGTTTAACCTCCACCTTTACATAACAAATACACAGATATATTCACAGAGATATTCATAGTGCCAACAAAGAGATATTCATAGTGCCAACACATAATGCGTAGATTAACTACTTCCGTCCACATAGTGAAATACAACTACATCATAGTGCCAACACATAGTGAAATACTACTACATCATCACATAGATCAACACATAGTGCATAGAACAACATCAACACATAGCTCAACGCATAGTGCATAGAACTACTTCCGTCCACGCGTCCTGCTGACTCATGTAATAACAAGCTCGTTGGGGAACCCCAAGAGGAAGGTATGATGAGAACAACAGTAAGTTTCCCTCAGTTATGAAACCAAGGTTATCGAACCAGTAGGAGCAAGGAAACACCTTCAAGGTGTTGCTAGCTGGCCTTTGGCAGGGCGCACTACCGGTGCTAGCAGCAACGTGGAAACCTGCACAACACAACCACAGAAATTTGCCCCCAACTTATAGTGAGGTTGTCAATCTCACAAGTTTTGCTGAAAACAAAGGATTAAATGTATTGTATGGAAGAAAGTAAAAGTTTGTAGAAAGTAAACAGAAAGCAGTAAACAATTGTAGATTGATGGTAAAAGAAAGGACCGGGGTCCATAGTTCACTAGTGGTGGCTCTCCATAAGATAGATGACATGTTGGGTGAACAAATTACAGCGAGGCAATTGACAAACATCGAGAAAGCATACAAGCATATACTAACCATCTTGACTCCTTTGATATTTGATTGGGCATTACAACATTACACATAGACCGTAATCCAACTGCATCTATGACTAATAATCCACCTTCAGGTTATCATCCGAACCCCCTCCAGTATTAAGTTGCAAGCAACAGATAATTGCATTACGCATTGCGTGTAAAGTAAACAATATGATTGTTCTATGAACAAAGGATTGTTGTTTTCACCCTAGTAGCAACAACACATCTAGTACCTTAGAGATTTCTGTCACTTCCCCAGATTACTAGAGGCATGAACCCACTATCGAGCATAAATACTAACTCTTGGAGTTGCTAGCATCTACTTGGCCAAGATAGCTACTAACAATGGAAAGCATGCAAGATCACAAATAACAAAGACATGATGGAATCAATAATCAATCTGAAATAGCATCTCAATATCCATCGGATCCCCGCAAATACAACATGTAGGATTACAAATAGATGATCTTGATCATGAACAGAGCTCACAAGATCTAAACATGGTAGCACAAAGGAGAAGAACCAGCCATCTAGCTACTACATGGACCTGTAGTCTAAGGATGAACTACTCACGCATCACACCGAAGGCTTACATGGTGATGAAGAAGGCCTCCAGGGTGAATTCTCCCCTCCAGCAGGGTGCCAGGAAGAGCTTCAGATCCCTCCCAATCTAGGGATGGAGATGACGGTGGCTACAGACTCTTTCGTGGAATTTTGATCGGGTACTTAGGGTTTCTGTATCGGAGGCATCTTATAGGCGAAAGGGGAGGCCGAGGGGGTGCCCTAGGTCGCCGCACCACTCCCTGGCGTGGGCTAGGCCTGGCCGCACGGCCAGGTGGTGTGGGTGGCCCATCGCCCCTCTCTGTCTCGTATTCTGGCTCTGTGTCCCTCTCGGTGAAAAACTGACTTTGGCTTTTGTCCCGTCCAATTCCGAGAATATTCATTTTCTGACTTTCCTGGAACCAAAAATAGCAGAAAACAGGCAGCTGTCACTGTGGCTCTTGTTAATAGGTTAGTCCAAGAAATCATATGAAAACTACTCCAAAGTGTGGACAAAACATAAGAAAGTAGATAAAACCAAGCATGGAACATCAAAAATTATAGATACATTTGCAATGTATCAACATCCCCAAGCTTAACTCCTGCTCGTCCTCGAGTAGGTAAGTGATAAAAAGAAAGAATAATTTTTGAGGTGACATGCACCATCATAAACTTGATCAAAGTATTTTGTAAAACATTCAAAGCTGGGGTCATAGTACTTCAATCATAACATGAAAGACAAAGTTCTAGCAATAAGACAAAGAAACTATGTTGCAACATGAAAATGCACAAACAAAAGATTCATGAATAACAATGCTTTGCAAGACGTTTGTTTATTTCATATAAAGAAAACATAGCATAGTAGTATTCAGCTTGTACCTCATAGAGTAGCAAACATCAATGCATAGGACACCTTCAAAGTTCATAAGAGTGACTAGATGCAAATAGTTTAAGAACAAGCAATATCAAAATTATGGATCAATCAACAAGTCTTGGGACAATGCACATAGAACTAAGAATGGCCACTATGCTCTCTTAATAGGTGCATAAAGATAGAAGGTGGAGACTCAACATAAAAGTAAAAGAAAGGCCCTTCATAGAAGGAAGTAGGGATTTAAGTTTCATAAAGAGCTTCCAAAAATTATGGTACTTATTAGCTTTCAGCTCTCATTGCCCCTATCATAAGCATCTTGAAGTGATTAAGGTTAAAGTGTACAAACTATGGAGTATATGCTTGACAAAGTATAAGTTGGAAATCTCATGTCCCTTGAATACGAGGGCCGCTCCTCATGCTACTCAAGTTTAGTTACCGGTAAGTTCTTGTCATAGTAGGTACATGTGTATCATAGAGAACCGCCAACGGGGTACCCCTTGCCCGATGATACGGAAGAATCCCCATATCAAAATGACAATGCAAGGAGACAATGAGCATCTCAGCAATCTTCTTACTTACCATAGGAAAAAATGGTGCTTTTTTCTCTATTTCCTCTTTGCTCATTTCTTTTTTTCTTTTTCTCTTTTTTCTCTCAATATATGACTCTTTTTTTATAAGAAGAATGCTTCATAGACAGCTCATTATGGTTACGCTGTAGGTTTCCACCATGACAACATGGATTAGACCGGCGACCCAGGCGTTTCTCTAACACACATACATAACTCCATGGACTTACAAGCTCCCCTTTCATTTCACACCAACGACATCCATAGACAAAAGAGCATGATATCAACTAGGTACAAAGTACAAGAGCAATGTTGAAAGCGTTCCCCATGACAACATGGTTTTGCTAATCCCCAACATATAAGTGCAAGCATATACAACATAGACAACACAATGGTTCAAGTTTATTAAGGGCAAGAAAAGTAAAGTGTGCCATCAAGTTCATGAGAGCTTTAATCACTAGTTTTCTCATACGAAGTTTAATTCGAAAGGTAGATAAAAACATGAATATACTTGGAATAGCAAATTCTAATAGATAGGTATGGTGGATATTTGGAATAACTTGGTTTTAGGAGTTGGATGCATGAGTGGAACTCATACTTGGTTATGGAGGCTAGCAAAAGACTGGGAGCGACCAACTAAGAGAGCAATAATGGCCATAATCATGCAGAGCGACAAAACATCATTAATCAAAGCATAAAGTGATGCTACAAGTCGAAAACTAAAGGATCATAAAGGCTATGGTGACTCGGGATAGTCATAACATGGTGTGAGCATGCGCCAAGTCAACCCAAATAAAGCATCAAAGGAGAATATCACAATATTATGCTTTAATATGCTAAAACAACGCATGATTCTTCCAAGGCACATTAAGCAATCTCAATTGTTTATAACATGTCATGCTACAACAAATATAACTAAGCATAAAGCCAAAACAATATCAAGCATGGCATGACAAAGCATAGGCCACAGTCAACAAGCTCTTTTTACCACTGAAGCATGAACTTTTCCTACTCTTTTCCAATCCAAACCAAATTATTTGAAAACCAATGCATGAAAGAGGTGGTCCAACCAATTTATTCAAGCAAATTAAGAAAACCACGCAACCGAAAACCAAAAACAAAAAACGAAAAAGAAGACGCTCCAAGAACAACACAACTGTGCATGAAAAATAAAAATGAAGTGTTTGGAAAAAAACCTGGGATTTTTATTGATGAAGATGGGGATGCCTTGGGCATCCCCAAGCTTTGATGCTTGTACCTCTTGAATATTTCTTGGGGTGACACGGGGTGGCATCCCCAAGATTGATCTTTAGTCCATTCTTCATCTCATTACATCATTCTCTCCATACACCTGAAATTTTTCCTTCATACAAAAATTCACACAATCTTTATTAGCAACATTAGTGCGCTCAAGATAATAAGTCTTTAGGTTCAGTTTTAACACCAATAAAACTTTCATAAAAACACAAGCTACTGTAGCACTTCCTCAAAATGATCAATTCCCCAAAAGAAATCAAAAAGGAACCAACAAGAAGCAAATGCAAATACTGGCAGAAATCTGTCAAAACAGACGAGCAGGTAAAAACCAATTTTTTTGGAGACCTTATGTTTCTCAAATCAAAAAGTGTTGAACTAACAAAAGTTAGATAGAAACCTGGGGTAGAAGCACAAAAATTCACGCCTCAAAACGACGTACAGAGATTTTACATGAATTTTTACGCTGAAGCACAGAAATCTGTTTCGGGACAGCAACTTTCCCAATCATTACTTCTCTCTCATTAGAGGTTATTCTTGGCACAAAAAGCAAATAAAAAGGATAAGGAGCAGTTATTACAGAGGTAATAACTTCCAAAACTTTAGGGTTATCTCCCAATAAGTACTTTTTTTAACGCCTTTAAGTTAGGCATAAGAAGTAAGAAAAAGAATCAAGTGTTCTCAAATGAAAAAGCATTAAAACCAAATTTCTTGCCCTTACCTCTCTTACTTTTATTCTTAACCTTGGGGACCATATGATTGTTTGGTGGAGAAGCAAAGTGCATGGTGCCCTTTTCCACATCTATTATTGCTCCAAGGAGTTTCAATAGGGATCTTCTAAGTGTAATTTGTCCTTTTCCTACACATTCAATAACAAGATAATCAGCAGAAACCATTTTCCCTAGGATCTTTGTAAACACTCCTTCAGCTATTCCAATTGGTGATATTGTGGCATTATTAGCAAGAAATATTTCTTCTCCTCCTTCAGAAAGGCCCCAAAGATTCAAAGATTCATAGATATCTTTAGGCATAAGACAGAATTCAGACATGATATCACAGTAAGCATGAAAAGTTTCATTATTTATAACAATCTTTACTATAGGGATCCATTTTGAGGGTTTAGAGTTTATTGGAACATAGTCATGATTCTCTCTAAGTGTATTATAGCAATCCTTTAAATTAGTAGTGCGGGTCTCAAGAGTGTTCAATTTAGCAAATATGTTTATAAAGGAAGAATTAGATTTTCTAGGCAAGTTGTAAGTAAAGACCAACTTATTTATGGCATTAACAGCATCATCCTCATTGCATTGGAGGAAATCTCCTCCCACTATAGCATCCAAAGCATATCTATAGCAAAGAGCAATTCCAAGGTAAAAACTGCTAAAACAAGCTTTGAGTCATTTTAGGTTCGGTTTTTTCATGTAGATCAGAGATTCTAGACCAAGGACCGGGGTCCATAGTTCACTAGAGGTGGCTCTCCTTAAGATAGATAACATGTTGGGTGAACAAATTATAGCGAGGCAATTGACAAACATCAAGAAAGCATACAAGCATATACTACTCATCTTGACTCCTTTGAGATTCGATTGGGCATTACAACATTATACATAGACCGCCATCCAACTGCATCTATGACTAATAATCCACCTTCAGGTTATCATCCGAACCCCCTCCAGTATTAAGTTGCAAGCAACAGATAATTGCATTACGAATTGCGTGTAAAGTAAACAATACGATTGTTCTATAAACAAAGGATTTTTGTTTTCTCCCTAGTAGCAACAACACATCTAGTACCTTAGAGATTTCTGTCACTTCCCCAGATTACCAGAGGCATGAACCAACTATCAAGCATAAATACTAACTCTTGGAGTTGCTAGCATCTACTTGGCCAAGATAGCTACTAAAATGGAAAGCATGCAAGATCACAAATAACAAAGACAAGATAGAATCAATAATCAATCTGAAATAGCATCTCAATATCCATCGGATCCCCGCAAACACAACATGCAGAATTACAAATAGATGATCATGATCATGAGCAGAGCTCACAAGATCTAATCATGATAGCACAAAGGAGGAGAACCAGCCATCTAGGTACTACCTGGACCCGTAGTCCAGAGATGAACTACTCACGCATCACACCGGAGGTTTGCATGATGATGAAGAAGGCCTCTAGGGTGAATTCCCCTCTCCGACAGGGTGCCGGGAAGATCTTCAGATCCCTCTCGATCTAGGGATGGAGATGACGGCGGCTACAGACTCTTTCGTGGAATTTTGATCGGTGTACTTAGGGTTTCCGTATCAGATGCAATATATAGGCGGAAGGAGAGGCCGAGGGGGTGCCTGGGCTGGCCACACCACCCCCTAGCGCGGGCCAAGCCTGGCCGCGCAGCCAGGTGGTGTGGCCACCCTCTGGCCCTTCTCCGTCTCGTATTCCGGCTCTAGGTGTCCCTCGGTATGACTTTGGCTTTTGTCCCGTCCAATTCCGAGAATATTCATTTTCTGACTTTCCTGGAACAAAAAACAGCAGAAAATAGGCAGCTGGCACTGTGGCTCTTGTTAATAGGTTAGTCCAAGAAATCATATGAAAAGTACTCCAAAGTGTGGACAAAACATAAGAAAGTAGATAAAACCAAGCATGGAACGTCAAAAATTATAGATACATTTGCAATGTATCATCAGCATGGATTAGACCAGCGGCCCAGGTGTTTCTCTAACACATATACATAACTCCATTGACTTACAAGCTCCCCTTTCATTTCACACCGACGACATCCTTAGAAAAAAGAGCATGATATCAACTAGGTACAAAGTACCCGTGTAATATTGAAACCGTTCCCCATAACAGCATGGTTCTACTAATCCCCAACAAATAAGTGCAAGCATATACAACATAGATGACAGAATGGTTCAAGTTTATTAAGGGCAATAAAGTAAAGTGTGCCATCAAGTTCGTGAGAGCTTTAATAACTAGTTTTCTCATAACAAGTTTAATTTGGAAGGTAAACAAAAACATGAATATACTTGGACTAGCATATGCTAATAGGTAGGTATGGTGGACTCTTTGGAATAACTTGGTTTAGGGAGTTGGATGCATGAGTGGAACTCATACTTGGTTGCAGAGGCTAGCAAAAGACTGGGAGCGACAAACTAAGAGAGAAATAATGACCATAATCATGCAGAGCGACAAAACATCATTGATCAAAGCATAAAGTGATACTACAAGTTGAAAACTAAAGGATCATAAAGGCTACGGTGACTTGAGATAGTCATAACATGGTGTGAGCATGCGCCAAGTCAACCCAAATAAATCATCAAAGGAGAATACCACAATACTATGCTTTAATATGCTAAAACAACGCATGATTCTTCAAAGGCACATTAAGCAATCTCAATTGTTTATAACAATTCATGCTACAACAAAGATCACTAAGCATAAAGCCAAAACAATATCAAGCATGGCATGACAAAGCATAGGCCACAGTCAAAAACAAGCTCTCTTTACCACTTAAGCATGAACTTTCCTACTCTTTTCCAATCCAAACCAAACTATTTGAAAACCAATGTATGAAAGAGGGGGTCCAAACAATTTATTTAGAAAACTAGGCAAACCAAGCAAACGAAAAACCAAAACGAAAACGAAAAAGAAGACGCTCCAAGAACAACACAACTGTGCATGAAACAATAAAAATGAAGCGTTTGGAAAAAACCTGAGATTTTTATTGATGAAGAAGGGTATGCCTTGGGCATCCCCAAGATTTTACGCTTGTACTTCTTGGATATTTTTTGGGGTGACACGCATGGCATCCCCAATCTTGAGCTTTAGTCCATCCTTCATCTTATTACTCGTTCTTTCCATACACCTAAAATTTTTCCTTCATACAAAACTTCACACAATCTTTATTACCAACATTAGTGCACTCAAGACAATAAGTCTTTTAGGTTCAGATCTAACACCAATAAAACTTCCATTAAAACACTAGCTACTGCAGAACTTCCCTCAAAAATCTCAATTCCCCATAAGAACTCAAAAAGGAACCAACAAGAAGCAAATGCAGAAAATGGCAGAAATCTGTCAAAACAGACCAGCAGGTAAAGACGAATTTTTTAGAAGACCTTATGTTGGTCAAATCAAAAAGTGTTGAACTGACGAAAGTTAGATAACAACCTGGGGCAGAAGCACAAAAATTCAGGTCTCAAAATGACATACAGAGATTTTACACGAATTTTTATGGTGAAGCATAGAAATCTGTTTCTGGACAGCAACTTTCCTAATCATTACTTCTCTCTCATTAGAGGTTACTCTTGGCACAAAAGGCAAATAAAAAGGATAAGGAGCGGTTATTACTGAAGTAATAACTTACAAGACTCATCTAAAACTTTTGGGTTATCTCCCAATAAGTACTTTTCTTTAACGCCTTTAAGTTAGGCATAAGAAGCAAGAAAGAATCAAGTGTTCTCAATTGAAGAAGCATTAAGAGCAAATTTTGTTTTCATAGGAGAGGCAAAGAAATCTTCTCTCTCTTCTTAGGGAAGTGCTCTATACCTTTATTGATTGGGAGTTTATATTTAATGGTGCCTTCTTTCATATCAATAATGGCACCAACAGTTCTAAGAAAAGGTCTTCCCAAAGTAATAGGACAAGAAGCATTGCATTCAACATCCAAAACATAGAAATCAACAGGGACATAGGCATTGTTAACCATAATAAGAACATCATTAATACTCCCCATGAGTTTCTTTTTAGCATTATCATCAAGTAGGACATTCAAATAACAATCTTCAAGTGGTGGCAAATCAAGCATATCATAAATCCTTCTAGGCATAATAGAAACACTACTATCAAGATCACATAGAGCTTTGAAATCAAAATCGTTCACTTTCATATTAATGATGGGTTCCCAACCATCTTCTTGTTTTATAGGAATAGAAGCTTTATGTTTCATCTTTTCTTCTTTAATCTTTATGAGAGCATTAGTAATGTGTTTTGTAAAGGCCATGTTCATAGCACTAGCATTAGGACTTTTAGCAAACTTTTGTAGGAAGTTAATAACTTCAGAGATATTGCAACCATCAAGATCAAAATCATAATTATCATCTAAAGTAGTAGAGCTATTACTAGCCTCAACACTAGTAGTAGTGATAGTAGAAACAATAATGTTTCTAGCAATTTCATCTTCTCTTTCCCACTTAGCTAGCAATTCAGCTAATAATCTAACATTTTCATCAATTCTTACTTGTATGGCATTAGTAGCTGTAAAGGGATTATCATTAGTTTGAGGTTTAGCAGCCATTTTATTAATCAAAGAGGATTGAGCTTCAGACAAAGATGATATATTTATTTCAGCATTAGAAAGTTTCAATTGTAAACTAGGAATTTCCCTATTTAGACTCTCAAGTTGATGGCTAATGTTCTTCAAAATGGTACATTGTTCCTCCATAGTTTTAGTGAATAGTTTATTTTGCTCATATTGCATTTTCTTGAAGTTTTTAGTGGCTCTTTCAACTTCTAAAATTCATCCCTCACTAGGTACTCCAGGTTTGCCATTATAACCATAAGTATTATTAGGAGGATAGGGCCTATAATTGTTATTACCATAAGCATTGTTGCCAAAATTGTTATTTCTTATAAAGTTCACATCAACTTGCTCTTCTTGAGCAACCAAAGAGGCTAAGGGAACATTATTTGGATCAATATGGGCTTTCCCATTAACAAGCATAGACATAATAATATCAATCTTATCACTCAAGGAGGAGGTTTCCTCAACATAATTTACCTTCTTACCTTGTGGAGCTCTTTCAGTATGCCATTCGGAGTAGTTAACCCTCATATTATCCAGAAGCTTTGTTGCAGCACCCAAAGTAATGGTCATAAAGGTACCTCCAGCAGCAGAATCCAATAGGTTCCTTGAAGAGTAGTTCAATCCTGCATAAAAAGTTTGGATGATCATCCAAGCAGTCACTCCATGAGTGGGACAATTCTTTACCAAAGATTTCATTCTTTCCCAAGCTTGAGCAACATGTTCATTATCAAATTGTTTAAACTTCATTATTTCAGTTCTCATAGATATAATCTTAGCACGAGGATAGTATTTTCCAATGAAAGCATCTCTGCATTTAGTCCAAGAATCAATACTATTCCTAGTTAAGGAATTCAACCATTCTTTAGCTTTTCCTCTCAAAGAGAAAGGAAACAATTTCAGCTTAATAATATCTCCATCTATATCCCTATGCTTTTGCATCTCACAAAGTTCAACAAAGTTATTTAGATGGGCAGCAACATCTTCATTACCAATACCAGAAAATTGTTCTCTCATAACAAGATTGAGTAAAGCGGGTTTTATTTCAAAGAAAGTAGCTTCAGGAACAGGTGGAGCAATAGGTATGCTCATAAAATCATTGTTGTTGGTGCTAGTGAAGTCACACAACTTGGTGTTTTCAAGAGTAGTCATTTTTTGTGTGTTTTTTATAAAGAAAGCAAACTAGTAAAACTAATTTTTTGTGTGTTTTGATAAAGAAACAAGCAGACAAAACAAAACTAAACTAAACTAAACAAAAACAACAAAGTAAAGAGATTGGTTATGAGGGACTCCCCTTGTGAAGATGTCCTTGACTCCCTGGCAACGGCGCCAGAAAAATACTTGCTGACTCGTGTACTAACGAGCTCATTGGGGAACCCCAAGAGGAAGGTATGATGAGCACAGAAGTAAGTTTCCCTCAGTTATGAAACCAAGGTTATCAATCCAGTAGGAGCAAGGAAACACCCCAAAGGTGTAGCTAGCTGAACGTTGGCAGGGCGCACTACCTGTGCCAGCAGCAACGTGGAGACCTGCACAACACAACCACAGAACTCTGTCCCCAACTTGCGATGAGGTTGTCAATCTCACCGGTTTTACTGAAAACAAAGGATTAAACGTATTGAATGGAAGGAAGTAATAGTTTGTAGAAAGTAAACACAAAGCAGTAAATAGTTGATTGTAGATTGAAAGTAAAGAAAGGATCGGGGTCCATAGTTCACTAGAGGTGGCTCTCCTTAAGATAGATAACATGTTGGCTGAACAAATTAAGACAGGGCAATTGATAAACATCGAGAAAGCATACAAGCATATACTACTCATCTTGACTCCTTTGAGATTCGATTGGGCATTACAACATTATATATAGACCACCATCCAACTACATCTATGACTAATAATCCACCTTCAGGTTATCATCCGAACCCCCTCCAGTATTAAGTTGCAAGCAACAGATAATTGTATTACGAATTGCGTGTAATGTAAACAATACGATTGTTCTATGAAGAAAGGATTGTTGTTTTCTCCCTAGTAGCAACATCACATCTAGTACCTTAGAGATTTCTGTCACTTCCCCAGATTACCAGAGGCATGAACCCACTATCGAGCATAAATACTAACTCTTGGAGTTGCTAGAATCTACTTGGCCAAGATAGCTACAAACAACGGAAAGCATGCAAGATCACAAATAACAAAGACATGATAGAATCAATAATCAATCTGAAATAGCATCTCAATATCCATCGGATCCCCGCAAACACAACATGTAGAATTACAAATGGATGATCTTGATCATGAATGGAGCTCACAAGATCTAAACATGATAGCACAAAGGAGGAGAACCAACCATCTAGCTACTATATGGACCCATAGTCCAGAGATGAACTACTCACGCATCACACCGAAGGATTGCATGATGATGAAGAAGGCCTCCAGGGTGAATTCCCCTCTCCGGCAGGGTGCCGGGAAGAGCTTCAGATCCCTCCCGATCTAGGGATTGAGATGATGGCGGCTACAGACTCTTTCATGGAATTTTGATCGAGGTACTTAGGGTTTTCGTTTTAGAGGCAATATATAGGCGGAATGAGAGGCCGATGGGGTGCCTGGGCTGGCCACACCACCCCCTGGCGCGGGCCAAGCCTGGCCACGCGGCCAGGTGGTGTGGCCGCCCTCTGGCCCTTCTTCGTCTCATATTCTGGCTCCAGGTGTCTCCTAGTAAAATAATGACTTTGGCTTTTGTCCCGTCCAATTTCGAGAATATTCATTTTTTGACTTCCCTGGAACCAAAAACAGCAGAGAACAGGCAGCTGACACTATGGCTCTTGTTAATAGGTTAGTCCAAGAAATCATATGAAAAGTACTCCAAAGTGTGGACAAAACATAAGAAAGTATATAAAACCAAGCATGGAACATCAAAAATTATAGATACATTTGCAATGTATCAGCCTCCACCGGTCGACAAGTGCGGTGAGGGCAGCCGCCTTAAGGTTTGGTATAGACCGGGTCACAAGCGTGATGAAAGGGAGGAGGCCTAGCTGCTGGATGTACGAAGTGTACCGCTCGTCGTACGACATCTCACTTGAGGACGCGCCATAAGACCGAATCTTCAGGGGACCTAGCTTCTGCATACATACAAGTCAAAATATTATGCTTCTTTATG
Organism: Avena eriantha; assembly: GCA_910589775.1. Lineage (NCBI taxonomy): Eukaryota > Viridiplantae > Streptophyta > Magnoliopsida > Poales > Poaceae > Avena > Avena eriantha. Next base: position 335,928,819 of record OU342740.1, on the reverse strand, counting down.
GGTCCAACATAATTGAATCAATAGAAAAATTAAGACAAACAAGTCTAACATGGTTTTATTACTCAGGTTGCAGGCGGGGCGGGTCGTGGCTGGCCGCTATTGACCAAAGCAGGACAGCGTCGGCATTGCGGACCCTTGCCACTCGCCACGGTAAACCGCTAGAATTAGCGCGAGACATTGCGACACCCGCATCAGCCTGCAATTAGCCGCTTCGCGATCTCAGGCCGTCAGTACATGCAGAATAAATACCTGGCAGCCTGCATTAGTTCACTCCGTGGTCTCAGGCCGTGAGCACATGCAAGAAAAAAAACATACCTGGCCCGCGTGAGCACATCGTCTTCCTGTTGTGCCAACGACTTAACCACGCCTATCTCGCCGGTCCGCTCGAGGAACACCTGCGGCTCGGCAGGCCCACTAGCGAGCACGTCGGGCATGTTGGAGTCGTTGCGCAGGATCTGCAGTCTGCACCACCCACAACAACCTATGCTCGGCTCGATCCAGTCCAACGGTGATCTCCTCCAGTGAGGCTCGTGGAAGCGGAGCGGCGCAACACCGATCTCCCAAAGCTGATGGCGCCAATCTGGGCTTGCATGTGCGGGAGGTGCAAGTTGTGACGAGGCTGTTATCTGTTGTCACTGCGGAAGACGTACGTCGGCATGCCGAGCTCGGAGGCGATGTCGAGGGTCGAGGGCCAGAGCACACACAGAGAGGAGCACCCAGGGGAGGTAGTCGCGGAAACGTGTTCTTGGAGAGAAGAGAGGGTTGCGAGGATACATGATTTACGTAAATTGCGGGCTATGCGGCTAGGCGGGATGGCTGGTGAGCAATGCGGCGTGACCGCGTCGAGTCGCTAAGAACGTCGCGGTCAGCCCAGCGGCATCGCGCGGATCTTTTTTGCGGGGCGGCATAGCAGGTTGTCCCGCCCCCGCTTGCAACCTTATTTATTACCATATGCTTCTCCGCCATCAAGTATGCCCAGTGTTTTGTATCATAGTAATCATCAAATAGCCACACCATCCTACAAATATATTCCAAATATCAATAAATATGTGAGTGGTTCATCATATGTGGCCATTGTTTCAATTTTTACAAAAAACTACAAAGGATATGGGAGCATATTATTCATACATTTATACAAATCCATATACAACCATCATCGGTGGCCATTATTTTAGTTTCTACAAGTAACTAGAAAGGATATGGGAGAATATTATTGGAACATTTGTACAAATACATATACAACCATCATATACAAATCAAATCAACAACAGATTATCATTCCCCAAAAAATACAACTAACATACAACTACCAAGTAACCAAAAACCATGAACAATAAATCGGCCTAAACATGAATCCATCTAGAGACTAGGGTTCCAAGCAAATAAGACTAAAATGTGCAAGATTTTTTGGATGAAAAAGAGGGGATCGGAGGAGAATACCTTGAGGGGGAGATTGGGGAGAAAATCCACGGCCAAATCCTTCAGATCTGTTAGTTTTTAGGAGTGGATTTGAGAGGGAGAGAGAGAGGAACCGTTGGGTGTTCTTCTCTGTTTCCTGGCGGCTGGGAAGGGAGTGGGTCAGGGTGGAGAGGGGGGCGCGCGGCTGGCTGTATGTCTCAATGTGTAGCGCCTAAGGGAAGGCGCTACACATTGGGGCATAACGCCTAGGTGTTGCATGGCCCAGGCTTAACGCCCAGGCGCTACATGGCCCGGCGGGCCAGGCGGCCACCACACTGGCAGGGGCCATATCACCTATGGCATAGGCGCTATACTGTAGAGTATAACGCCTTGCTGTTGGGCGCTATAAAAAGGGTTAGTCCGTGTGAAATACTTTTGGCCAAAGTTCATTTTGTGAATTTGTTTTTATTATGGGTTATTTTTGTCCATTTCCCCTTAAGAGCATCTCCACTCGGGTTCCGAGGACGCTGTTCCTAGGCCTTTTTTTCGTCCTGATGGCGATTTTTCGCCCAATCACGTTCACAGGATGCCGGTTTCATTCGGATTTGGCCCAAAATACATCATGCGTTCCTAGGCGCCGGGAACAGCCTGGGAACGCCAGATGGAGTGAAAATGAGGGTCGGCCAGCCCTATCGGCGAGGCATCCCATTTCCCACCATCAGTCGCCTATCCCACGGTGAAGGATTCCCTCCAGCTGCCTTGTCGCCATGCTTGCGCCGGCGAAGCTCCACCGATTCAAGCCGAACTCATGCATGTAGATAGGTCTGCCGCCAGGGCCCCAACTTCCCCTGCAGCCTAGGCCGCCTTTCGCCGCCCCTCCTTTGCAGTACCTCGGCAACGCTTCAAGATCCCAACACCTCGCCCATCAAGTGTTCGGTGTTTTGCCCATTCGGCCATGGACTCCGATGACGAGGAGCTGTTCGCCGTGTTGTTGGAGGAAGAGAACACCATGGTCACCGAAGAGGTAGAGCACGTGCAAATCCTCGCCTCTCTGGCACGGATGTACATGCAGACTGCAACGCCGAAGCATGGAGGCTCGGCGAAGGGTCGCCGGAAGTGCAAAGCAAGGCAGAGGGCGGAGGGCTACTACATGTTATACGCCGCCTACTTCACCGACGAGCCGCTCCATGAAGAGGCCCTGTTTCGGCGCTGTTTTAGGATGAGCCGAAAGCTCTTCCTCGAGATTGTGCATGCTGTCCAGGAATTTAACCCCTATTTTGTGTGCAAGAAAGACTGCACCGACATGGTTGGGTTTTCCTCACTACAGAAGTGCACAGTGGCGATGAGGTTGCTTGCATACGGAGTGCCAAGTGACAGTGATGATGACTATCTCCGCATGGCTGAGTCGACCGCCATCGATTGCTTGTACAAGTTTTGCAGGACAGTGATTGTAGTGTTTGGGCCACAATACTTGAGAACACCCACTACTGAAGACACTGCTCGTATCCTCGCAGTTAATGAACGTACATGATTCCCTGGGATGCTTGGAAGCATAGATTGCATGCATTGGCATTGGAAGAATTGTCCATTTGCATGGCAGGGGATGTACAAAGGCCACAAAGGAGGTTGCGTTATGATATTCGAGGCAGTTGCTACACATGATCTTTGGATCTGGAACTCCTTCTTTGGCATGGCAGGATCGAATAATGACATCAACGTTCTCAACTCCTCAAATTTCTTTGCCAAGCTTGTTGAGGGTCATGCTCCCCCGTGGACTTTGAGATCAATGGGCACTACTACAACAAGTAATACTATCTTGCAGATGACATCTATCCAAGATGGCCAACATTTGTGAAGACTATCTCAAACCCGATACTTCCCAAGCATGCTTAGTATGCCAAGGAACAAGAAGCTTGCATGAAGGACGTGGAGTGGGCATTTGGTGTGCTCCAACAGAGGTTCGCAGTTGTCTAGTTCCCTGCTATGACCTGGTCGAAAGATCAGATGTGGGAAGTGATGAATTGTTGTGTGACCTTGCACAACATGATTATTGAGGATAAGAGGAAGGACCTAGTGAGTTTGGTTGAGCAGAACGAGCCATACTATAGATAGGGACCTCTTGCACAGCCTAATCACCAGGTTACGCCAACCTGGGTTGCCTTCATCACCATGCGTCAGGAGATCTGAGACCCGGTAGTGTATCTGTTGGAGATATGCCCAAGAGGCAATAATAAAGTGGTTATTATTATATCTTTATGTTTATGATAAATGTTTACATCCCATGCTATAATTGTATTAACCAGAAACATTAATACTTGTGTGTTTTGTAAACATAAAAGAGTCCCTAGTAAGCCTCTTGTTAAACTAGCTTGTTGATTAATGGATGATCATGGTTTCCTGATCATGGACATTGGATGTCGTTAATAAAAAGATCATATCATTAGGAGAATGATGTGATGGACACACACCCGTAGTAAGCATAGCATAAGATCAAGTCATTAAGTTCATTTGCTATAAGCTTTAAAATACATAGTAACCTAATCCTTCGACCATGAGGTTATGTTAATCACCATCACCGGATGGGTACTTTGATAACATCAAACACCGCTTCGTAACTGGGTGGTCATAAAGGTGTCATTGGGTATTCTGAAAGTATGTGTTGAAGCGCATGGACCAAGATTGGGATTTGTCCATCCATATAACGGATAGATATGCTCTCGGCCCTCTCGATGGAATGTCATCTAGTTAGCTTGCAAGCATGTGACTGGGTCACAAGGGATGACATATCACGGAACGAGTAAAGAGTACTTGTCAGTAATGAGGTAGAACTAGGTATGGAGATACCGATGATCAAACCTCGGATAAGTATAGTATCGCGTGACAAAGGGAATTGGTTTCGTATGTAAATGGTTCTATAGATCACGAAGTCATCGTTGAGTATGTGGGAGCCGTTATGGATCTCCAGATCCCGCTGATGGTTATTGATCGGAGAGGTGTCTCCATCATGTCTGCATATTCACGAACCGTAGGGTGACACACTTAAGGTTCGAAGTTGTTTTAAGTAGATATGGAATGTGCGTTGGAGACCGAATGTTGTTCGGAGTCTCGGATTGGATTCGGGACGTCACGAGGAGCTCCGGAATTGTCCGGAGAATAAGATTCATATATTGGGGATCATTTTCTGAGTTAGGAAATGTTCCGGAGTATTTGTATGAGGATTCTAGAAGGTTTCGGAATGTTCCGGAAGGTTCTGGAAGATTTCTTGGAGTTTGCTTGAAAACCAAGAAAGGATCAAGGAGTCCTTGTGGGGCAAGACAAGGAATCGTGGGGGAGGAGGACTCCTCCCCCTTCCCAATCCGCCGGCCAAGGGAGAGGGGAGTCCTACAAGGACTCCACCTCCCCATGGCGCCTCCCCCTTTAAATAGAGGGGTGGGGGCGCCACCCCCTGGCCCTCCTCCACTACTCCAATCCTAGCCGCCTCTCTCCTCCTCCTATCTTCTGCTCAGGCTTAGGCGAAGCCCTGCAGAATTCTCTACTCCACCACCACCACCACGCCGTCGTGCTGCTGGGATTCCGTGGAGAAGATCTACTACCTCCGCTGCTCGCTAGAACGAGGAGAGGAAGGTCTGCTTCGACTCCGTACGTGTGACCGACTGCGGAAGCGCTACCGGAAGGCGGCGCCGGAAGGATCATCCACTCGATCTTGAGATCGGCAAGTGATCGACTACATCAACCATGAGATCCGAATCTCATAACGCTTTCGGATCTACAAGGGTTAGTACAGATCTATCTTGTTGCACATGTCTAATAGATTAGATCTTGGCTTTTATCTAGATTAGATCTGGGTTTTGTTCATTCTTGCGGTAGAATTTTTTTGTTTTCCCTGCTACGAACCCATCAGTGGTATCAGAGCCGTGTCTATGCGTAGATCTGTTGCACGAGTAGAACACAATGATTTTGTGGGCGTTGGTGCTCGTGCCGTATTTTGCTTTGTGTACTTTGCATCTTGCGGTATGGTGGGATGAAGCGGCTCGGGCTAACCTTACATGTCATCGCACATGAGACTTGCTCCACGCTTGACGTGTAACTTGCTTTGCACAAGTGGCTTTGCGGGTGTATGTCTCTCTCACCATAATATAGATCCAATTTACACTTTGCAACTTGATAGCACTTGTATCAACGTTGTGGTTCAGTTTCGTAGGTAAGATCCGTTCTTATTCGAAAGCCTCAAGCCACGTAAAACATGCAAAGAAAATTAGAGGCGTCTAACTTGTTTTTGCAGGGGTTTTGTGATGTGATATGGACATCATGTGATTGTGATTATATTTGATGTATGCAATGATCCTTGTTGTAATATGGCAACCGACAGGAGCCTGATGGTTGTCTTCAATTCTGTTAAGACCTGCGTGTCTATTCATCTTGTAATAGCTTTGTTCCAAGTAGTTGTAATAGTTGCTAGTGATGATGGACAACCATGAAGCGGCGCCACTGACCTTGACGCCATGCTGGTGATGATGGAGATCATGTCCGTGCTTTGGAGATGGAGATCAAAGGCACAAGAAGAAAGGGCCATATCATATCACACTAATTATGAATTGCCTGTGATGTTAATCCTTTATGCATATTGTATTGCTTAGATCGCGACGGTAGCATTATAAGACGATCCCTCTCACTAAATATCAAGTAATAAAGTGTTCGTCCTTAGTTGGCACCGTTGCTAAGACTCGTCGTTTCGAAGCATCTCGTGATGATCGGGTGTGATAGACTCTACGTGTGCATACAACGGGTGCAAGCCAGATTTGCACATGCGGAAACTAAGGTTAACCTTGACGAGCCTAGCATGTACAGACATGGTCTCGGAACACGGAATACCGAAAGATAAAGCATGAGTCATATGGATTATATGATGAACATGTTGATTGTTCGCCTTCAAAGCTACATCATCTCACGTGATGATCGGACTTGGTGTAGTCAATTTGGTTCGTGTAATCACTAAAACAACTCGAGGGATGTTGTTTTGAGTAGGAATTCATTTGTAATTTGGATTAGTCGAACTCAATTTATCATAAACACAATCAAAGTGAATTTGCATAGTTTGTTGTAGTCATTGGCATCCGTTCACCACCTTACGCTTAGTTATAGTTGAGATAGTGGAACTATAGAAATTCTGGATATTTACTTTACGAACTGGTATCGTATTGTTTTTGAATGTCAATTTAAAGTTTATAAGTCCTATTGCAAACTCTCAGCAAACTCTATTTACTCCATGAAGTTTAATAAGTAGTATTAAATCAAGAGTAAGAATTCGAATGTTAGTATCTAAAGTATCATGTTTGCCTCCATGATTATTGATATTCAAAAGATTGTTTTTTAATATCAAGTTTATCTAAGAGATGAAAGCAATGTTTCAGAAACTATCATATGTGAAAGGTATTGCGATATCTAAAACAATGTGTTGGTTACAACATGATAGAGTATACATCCTCATATTTGATGAGAATTTGTGAAGGTTGGAGACGCTAGTCGTCCTAATCCTCCAAAAGGTTTTGAAAAAGAAACATTATACTCGCAGTTCACCTTTATAAGCTATAGCAGCTTGATCATGAAATCTGTCATGATAAGGATGAATAGAAGATGTAAGTAAAATGTTTACTACACAAAAAGATTACTAAAGAATGGATTTTTGAAAGAACACCAAACATTTGATGATGGTGATCCACCTCAAAGTGCAAGTCCAAAGGTATTAGTAGTTGACTATATACGCTTTGTACCATGTGTCATGTTGATGACACCACTATTGATATTGATAGATTCTTTTAAAAGAAAAGGAATTGCTGAAAGAGAATCTATAAAATATTGGCAGAAAATAAAAGGTTGGAGATGTCCAACTTAGGCATATAGAAGATATACATGTTATGGTTGTATTCCTTGCTTGTTAAACAATGTGGTTCTTCGGTATTGGATACCGAATTGGTTGGTATGAAGTGTCATACAGGACAACATAATTCATGAACTGCAATGGCCTAAGTAACTAGCAAGAGAAAATGTGATGATGTTCATCGAAAACAAACAAAGGGTTGTTGTGTTGCTCGTTAACATCAAAGCTTGCCTTCAAGATTTGTTTCAATAATTGTTATTTTGAGCAGGTATTATGATGACAAAAGGTTGTTCAAATAATTGTCGTATTCCATAATAGATGGATGATATACAAGTCTGGTTGGAGAAATAACGACCATAAAACTAATGCTAAAATGTCGCAAGACAAATGATTGAAAGATCGCTTGCAACGTGACATCTCCGTTTAAATTATATTGAAAGGATATATGAAGAAACTCCATGTTGATGGATTTTTGGAGTCTTTGATTTGGATCAAATGATGCTTGTGATACTTTCCTGGAGATAATTAAAACTCCGTTCGTAGGCCAAAAGAGGAACGGACGACTAACTGATTGGAATTTGTACATATTGATGTATATAGTCCATTATGTGTAGTCGTGGGCGATGAATTTCAACTTCATATGCTTTCTCCGAAGATTTGAGTGAGTATATGTATATACTTACTCAATAAGGAAGAAGTATGAAACATTTGAAAAATGTTCAAAGACTTTCAAGATTAAGTGGAAAATCATTGTAACAAGAAAATAAAAGAGTTTATGATTGGATCATAAAGAAAGATGTTTGAGTTACAAGTTTTGCAAAACACCTAAGATTTGAGGAATCATTCCATGGATTTGCATTTCCCAAAACACCATAGGAGTATGAAGTGTTCGAGATATGTAATGAAACCTTGTTTTACATGGTGAGATCAAAGGTGTCATTTATAAAACTGCCATTATATTTTAAAGATTAAAGCTTTAGTGACTACCGCTTTTACACTGAAAAGAGCTCCATCGTGATCCGTTGAAATGACACCATATGAGTTATGGTTTGGGATAAAACCCGAATTGTCTTTTCTTAAATTTTGGTATGCTATGCATAAGTAAAATGTTTACAACCAAAGTCGGATAAGCACGTCTTTGTAGGTTATTCCAAAGAATTTATTGGGAATTTCTCCATAACGCCAATGACAAAAGTGTTTGTCGCTTGGAACGTCAAGTTTCTTGAGAAGGAATTTTTCGTGAAAAGTTAAGTGGGAGGACAATAGAACTTTGATAAGGTTGTTGAACCTTAGCTATATGTACTAAGTAGCGCAGCGCCGGAAAGTGTCCCGGTGGCGGCCACAATGCTCATGGCTCTCGTGATTACAAAAGGTGTGATCTCGGAGATTAGAGTTCCTATAGAACCGTGTGGGTCGGTAAGAATCAAATAGTAAGATTTGATAAGCAAGTCGTTATTGTTTTGACAATGATGAACCGACTACATGCAAAGAAGCGATGATGGGCCCTGACTCCATAAAATGACTAGAAGTCAAGGAATCCATGATAGTATCCATACACGAGAAATCAAGTTTCTGAACTTAGAAGACCCTCCGGAAAGGCGTGAAGCCTATCGGTCGTGTTTGTATCTATGAAGAAATAGACATGGATGTTTTAAATCTATGAAATAGTCGACATGTCGGAAAGAGTTTAAAACAATGTTCAAGGAATTGACTATGATAAGATTTGATCTTTCATAGCGATATTTAGTCTGGACGGATTAATATAGCAACCACTACATATATTTTGGTATATGGTAGTTGAACAAACAAAACAAGTTCTTCTAATAGAATGGTTACCTAGGACGTGTACATGACACGATCCAAAGGGTTTTGTTAATTCAAAGGATGCTAAAAGAGTATGCAAAACTTCAATGGTTGAAGTGAGCATCGCGGAGTTGGAATCTTCAGAGACGATGAAGATGTTTGCATTTTTGCAAGAAATTAAGTGGGTGCGCTAAGACATATTTCTAATACATTATGTAAAAGACATATTGTTGATCAGAAATAATGTATCTTTTATTGACACAGGTTAAGAATTTCATTTCGACAAAAGACTTAGGCATAACTCAAGAATTAGGCATCAATGTCTATATGGATAGATTGAGGCGCTAATATGGTTTTGCCAAATGTACATAGATAAGATGTTGAATGAGTTCAATATGGAAACAACAAGAAAGGTTCTTGACACACGGAAAGGAATAAATCAAGATTCAAGTGTGTTGACACGAGATTCAAGTGTTTTGACACTTGGTGAAATCACAAGAATATTTTGATCAATCATTCTTTGAGATGTACACATCCAGATATGTCCTATGCTCTAAATGTTATGAGCATATACCAGAATGATTCATAAGATGATCATTGGACAATAGTAAAGATATTTTTATGAGCTTTGGAAGAACTAAGAATATATCATGTATAAGTGACAAATAGTTAAAGGTAGTTCATTGTAAAGTGTTACATTGATACTAGTTTTGTCACAAGATACAAATTAAATTTATCTCAATTTAGACTATGGGTGGCACAATATAATGGAAAGGATGTTCCATGATGGATTTGGATGAGTTCCAAAGTTGAGATATTGTAACGGATACTACAACAAAAGGCTAAGTATATAACTGCTATAATAGCAGCAAAGGAGGGCATTTGTGTTAAGTAGTTTGTTATCAAACTAGGTGTGGTTCATAGCAGGATAATACTATGAAGATACATTGTATGACAATTGTATCAACATAATTTAATCCTAAGGAACTAAAGGTCTCACCAAAGAACCAAATTTATACAATGCCATCTCATTGGAGAATGAGTAATGCGTAGAGACGCAAGGACATGCAAATACACACGGACCTGGAAGTGTCAGATCCGAAGATTATGTTTACCACTAGCAATAGTGTCTATACAACACCAGAATGCCATAGGTGTTGAATGCACAAGTTTTTTAACTAGATTATTGACTCTAGTGCAAGTGGGAGACTGTTGGAGATATGCCCAAGAGGCAATAATAAAGTGGTTATTATTATATCTTTATGTTTATGATAAATGTTTACATCCCATGCTATAATTGTATTAACCGGAAACATTAATACTTGTGTGTTTTGTAAACATAAAAGAGTCCCTAGTAAGCCTCTTATTAAACTAGCTTGTTGATTAATGGATGATCATGGTTTCCTGATCATGGACATTGGATGTCGTTAATAACAAGATCATATCATTAGGAGAATGATGTGATGGACACACACCCGTAGTAAGCATAGCATAAGATCAAGTCATTAAGTTCGTTTGCTATAAGCTTTAAAATACATACTAACCTAATCCTTCGACCATGAGGTTATGTTAATCACCATCACCGGATGGGTACTTTGATAACATCAAACACCGCTTCGTAACTGGGTGGTCATAAAGGTGTCATTGGGTATTCTGAAAGTATGTGTTGAAGCGCATGGACCAAGATTGGGATTTGTCCATCCATATGACGGATAGATATGCTCTGGGCCCTCTCGGTGGAATGTCATCTAGTTAGCTTGTAAGCATGTGACTGGATCACAAGGGATGACATATCACGGAACGAGTAAAGAGTACTTGTCAGTAACGAGGTAGAACTAGGTATGGAGATACCGATGATCAAACCTCGGATAAGTATAGTATCGCGTGACAAAGGGAATTGGTTTCGTATGTAAATGGTTCTATCGATCACGAAGTCATCGTTGAGTATGTGGGAGCCGTTATGGATCTCCAGATCCCGCTGATGGTTATTGATCGGAGAGGTGTCTCCATCATGTCTGCATATTCACGAACCGTAGGGTGACACACTTAAGGTTCGAAGTTGTTTTAAGTAGATATGGAATGTGCGTTGGAGACCGAATGTTGTTCGGAGTCTCGGATTGGATTCGGGACGTCACGAGGAGCTCCGGAATTGTCCGGAGAATAAGATTCATATATTGGGGATCATTTTCTGAGTTAGGAAATGTTCCGGAGTATTTGTATGAGGATTCTAGAAGGTTTCGGAATGTTCCGGAAGGTTCTGGAAGATTTCTTGGAGTTTGCTTGAAAACCAAGAAAGGATCAAGGAGTCCTTGTGGGGCAAGACAAGGAATCGTGGGGGAGGAGGACTCCTCCCCCCTTCCCAATCCGCCGGCCAAGGGAGAGGGGAGTCCTACAAGGACTCCACCTCCCCATGGCGCCTCCCCCCTTTAAATAGAGGGGTGGGGCGCCACCCCCCCGGCCCTCCTCCACTCTCCAATCCTAGCCGCCTCTCTCCTCCTCCTATCTTCTGCTCAGGCTTAGGCGAAGCCCTGCAGAATTCTCTACTCCACCACCACCACCACCACGCCGTCGTGCTGCTGGGATTCCGTGGAGAAGATCTACTACCTCCGCTGCTCGCTGGAACGAGGAGAGGAAGGTCTGCTTCGACTCCGTACGTGTGACCGACTGCGGAAGCGCTATCGGAAGGCGGCGCCGGAAGGATCATCCACTCGATCTTGAGATCGGCAAGTGATCGACTACATCAACCACGAGATCCGAATCTCGTAACGCTTTCGGATCTACAAGGGTTAGTACAGATCTATCTTGTTGCACATGTCTAATAGATTAGATCTTGGCTTTTATCTAGATTAGATCTGGGTTTTGTTCATTCTTGCGGTAGAATTTTTTTGTTTTCCCTGCTACGAACCCATCAGTATCGACAACTACATGATGATCTGGTTGAGCACCTATGAATACGCAGGGGCAACACATAGATGCCTAGCATGAACTGGCCGAACTAGGCCGAAATATGTTGTATTTTCATTGTTTGCTGAACTATATTTAACTTTATGACGAACTATGGTTAATTTCGTGCAGAACTATGTCGAACATTACTCTGTGTTTATATTATGCCGAAATATGCCGAAAACTAAACGAGTTTGAGCCAAATTTGGACAAAAACACGCCGACCTGGAAACTCGGCCTGAGAATGCGGGTGAGAAACTGGGCGTTCCCAGGCCGAAAACTGGCCCCGTCCAGTGCTAAATAGCGCCGAATTTCGGCCTGAAAACACCCAATGAGTAGAGATGCTCTAACTGTTGCCTCCTGCAACCTACGTGCAACCCCACACCGAGATCCTAATAATTTTTTCTTTTTCAAAACAAATCCTGATGATTTTCTTTATCTTCTCGTGTTGCACCGCGGTTTTTGTACACCATGATACAGTACTAGCGTCCGGCTGTAACAAGACAAAACATCATGCCCACGATAAATTCCAAGATTTTATAAAAAGGTCTACTCTCCCGATATTACACTGCTCAAGAAATCTGCCTCGGCTAAACAGCACGCTTTCGCTTCATCTTTAATTCTAGCAATAACCACATTTGCAGGAAAAGCGTGATGTCGAAACGTCCTTGGATTTCGCTCTTTTCAAATCTCCCAAGAGAAAAGCATGATGGTGGAGGCCATAGCTTTTCCTGTCTTTCTTCGAACAAGCGCAAGCTTTGTCCACCAATCATCAACGGAAGCCTCGTTAGCCCAAAGCGTTGGGAAGATGTCATGACACCCACATCAAGACAAAATCTCTTTCCGTATCCTCATAGTGAATTTATATTTGTAGATAAGGTGTCCCGCCGGTTTTTGGACTTGGTTGTATAAGGGGCAATTTTTCGCAATTTGGCCAACCTTTATTTTTGCTGACGATCCGCCATCCAAATCCTATTGTGTATCACCAACCAAGCAAATAGCTTCCAAATCCTGGTATGGAAGGGGTGGAATAATGCCTTCAAATTGCATTTTGTAAGCTGACCTGGTGGTGTATTAGCCATCATTTGTAAACTTCCAACAAATCTTGTCAGGGGTCTCTTGGGAGAGATTAACTTCAGATAGTAGTTCCCGAAGAGTGACAAATTATTGTATGTGATTGATATCTAGCCCTTGTTAGATGTTGATTTGATTTATCCAAAAGTTATCTTGGAGAGCTTTCTTGACCGTTCAATTCTTTCTCTCTACTCTTTCAAAGAGCTTGGGAGCGATGTATTTTGGTCTAATCATGTGTAGCCATTGAGAGGCCCAAAGCTTCGCCTTTTTACCATTTCCAACCGTCACCACTGTTGCTACAACGAAGAGCTCCCTGTCGGACTCGTTGCAGGGTTTCCGAGGCCCTTCCATGGCTCGTTGCTGTCCCATTTAAACCATAGCCACCGTAGCCAAAGTGTGGATGCAAAATTTTTGAGGTTTAGAATGCCAAGGCCTCCGAGCTTTGGGGCGACACAAAGCCTTCCAATTCACTTTGCACTTTTAACCGGTGTTTTTGTCACACCCCGCCAACAAATATGCTCGCATAAACGAGATAATCTTGTTAATCACTTCCTTTGGAAGGTGATATGGTATATAGCTTGTGCATGGGATGCATCGTGGATTAAAAACTTAAAAAAATCATTCAAGAAATATTACCGAAATGGGACATCCCGTGCATATATACCTTCTCAAATCTCCATAATTACCTTTTGGTGGAGGGTTATCAAAGGTTTTATGCCTGTTTATATGACTCTCTCCCGGCGCCATGTCAGGGATGATAACACTTGTGGGATTTGCAAAACTGCTCCTAAGGATCTAATGCATGCACTATTTGAGTGCTCTCATGCTCAGTTGTTCTGGAATGCGGCAAAGGAAATTTTATGTTTGAAATTACCGCACCTTCATCCGCAAACTTGGGCTAGAGGTACCAGGGGCTGTCAGATCCCTTGATGATCGAAGCATATGCACTCCGGGACGCGGTGATGTTTGCGGAGGAAAAACAATTCCCTCGGGTGTTCTTTGAGACTGACTGCTCCGAGATCGTTCGTATTTGGAAGTTGGGAAGTAGTGATCGCTCGCCGATCTCTCCTATCTTAGATGACATTCGCGAGTTAAGCTTGAATTTTGTTTCTTTTAGTTTATGTTTTGTGGGTCGTTTGGCAAATGGTGTGGCTCACAATTGTGCCAAATTTGCTTGCACAAATGGAACGTCACACGTTTGGCCGACGGTTTGCCCCCAGTTTTTAGTTCACCGCATTGTTGCTGATTGTAACTCTGTGTTTGTTGATTAATAAAGCTTGGGATTTACACCCCAAAAAAATCTCCATAATTACCACCTGCTCCTCACGTCGGCATAACCTCCTACGCCAGTACTCTTATCCCTGGTAACCTCAGAATATATCAATACCTGCAGGGGCTAAACTGCGAAAGCGAGCTACAAAAGCAGGCAGCAGTGGAGCACACACCACTTAATCATTAATGGTCTCCCGGTCCTCCCTAATCTCAAATCAAATCCGTGCCTTCCCCTCCTCTAAACTGCAAAGCTTCAAGCATCAGCAACCGTCCTCCTCTTCTTCTCGCCCATCCCATCCCGCCTCGCATGGACTGGATGGAGTAAACACGAATCACAAGAGTACAAGGTAGTGTAACGGCCGGAGTGGCGTAGGGGGCTGGTCAAGGCAGCGGCTCCATCCATTCCAACCTCCAACCACCGCCGCCCAGCCGCGAGCGGGAACCATGCCTCCTACGCGTGCCGCCGTGGCGCTCCTCCTCGCCGCGGTCCTCTGCCTCGGAGGCGGCCGCGGCGGGTGCCGTGCGTCGTCGGACTTCGACTACCCGGCGGCGTTCAACTTCGGCGACTCCAACTCCGACACGGGCGGCCGCATCGCCGCGGGCTTCGAGCCCATGTCTCCGCCCTATGGCTCCACCTTCTTCGGCGGGCCCTCCGGCCGCTTCTGCGACGGCCGACTCATCCTCGACTTCCTCAGTGAGCACCCCCTCTCCTTCAACTCCCATTTGATTGGTTCCCGAAGTGTCTCGTCATCGCAATCTGAATCGTGCCACGACAATCGCTGCACCGCACCGCTTCCCCCTGAATTGCACGAAAGGAATCGCTGTCTTCGTTAGCGCGTGATTGTTGGTACTAGCGATGTTGCAACACCAAGAACAGTCGGTGTACGGACGATTTCGTTTGCTGTGGATCCTTCGAGTTCGAGGTAGTGCGCCCCCACTTGGTTCGTCCCGGTGGTGGGTGGAGAAAAGTGCGAATTAGTTAGGATTGTCCTCTGCGGTCGAAGAGGCGGTGGTTACGAGTGGAGATTGACGCATCGCTTCGCTGCAAATGGTCCTTCGTAGTTGCAATTGCATACACTGCTCTAACACTATGCTCGTGGGATCGTGCTGGAAGTGGGGGCTCCAGTTCGTGCGATTTAGTCACCCCTGATTACTGCGACATATTGGTGGTGGGATTCGGTCGGATCTGCGGGGAAAGCAACTGCTGCTCCTTGATGGAATTCATCGCGATCGATTGGGGAAATTGAGTTACTGCCATCAGTACTTAACCTGTGGGGAGCTTTAGTTTGTCGCAATCTGGCTGCCTACCTTCCTGGCTGAAGTGAGTGGAACATATCGTGTGCTTCCATTTAACTCCAGTGCTTTGCAGCTGACTTGGATAAACTAAATCATTATGAGGCCATGTGATGGCGGGACTTTGAATGAAAATAATTTTTAGAAAAGTTTGGAGAAGTAGCTCAGAAGCAAACAAATGGCTAGTACGATTCTTCTTGTGCATTTCCTCGAGAACTAAGCTGTTGATCAGTATCACAAACATATAAGCCCGAATTCCATGGTTTCACCACGGCAGTAAGTGGAATGAAAAAATAGTTGTGCAGTATCAATTTCATTGGCACAAATCAATTTCTGGCTTGCTTACATTAGGAAGGCTATAGGGTGACTATTTCGTGTATATTTATTTAAAAATGCTGATCCCACTGAATGTTTGATTTCGTTGATATGACTGATAAGCTATTTATTCTCACTTTTCTCAAAGAACAAAGTGTAGTGGTCTGTAATCTGATATTTGTTTCTTGAAATTCTCCTTGTAGTGGATGCGATGGATATGCCATTCCTCAATTCGTACCTGGATTCTGTCGGTGCACCCAACTTCCGGGCAGGTGTTAATTTTGCTCAAGCTGGCTGTTCGATTACTCCAGCAACTGCAACATCTGTCAGCCCGTTTTCCTTTGGTCTTCAGATTAAGCAATTCTTTGCATTCAAGGAAAAAGTCACTAGACTGCTCTCCAAAGGTATGGCAGATTAACAGGTTGTCTTGTATCAACACTTTTGGATATTATGGAATGCAAAACAAAATAAAAATGCCTTCCGCAGTATGCTAGAAGCATTTAATCCTTAGTTAAACCATTGAGTGTATACTAGGATGTGACCTACCAGCTGTTGTAAAGACTTCATGCAAAAACTCTGGACCTATAAAAGATATCAGCTAAACAATTGGAACCATCAAAATGAGCAAGTAGATATAATGTTGAGTGAATGTCGTGCTTGTGAAAAGTCCAACTAAATTTCTTTTACTTCATGAGAGTAAATTAGACAACGCAACAAAACCTAACGTCCATAACACATTTGGAATTCTTGTTCTGAGTGCAATTGTAAAATCTATCAGTTGATGCTGTAGTAGGTTTAGAAATATGCTGTTTGAATGGGCTGACAAGCTTTGGTTATGTTTATTTAGTTTATAAGAGTATGTATCTATACATTGTAATAATGATAAGCTACAACTGATAACCATCCAACAATTTCAACATCAACCCAGACAATGGAACTCTTTCCCCTTTAACAATTAAACTCTATTAGTGACGATACTGCCTTTTCTTTTTTTTTTTGCAGGAGATAGGTACAGGCATTATATTCCTCAGTTGGATTACTTTTCAAAGGGACTCTACATGTTTGATATAGGTCAAAATGACCTTGCTGGCGCATTTTACTCAAAAACAGAGGACCAAGTCATTGCATCCATTCCAACTATTTTGTTGGAATTTGAAACTGGGCTCAAGGTTTGTAATTATACAGTATTTTACTGCATGGTCTTGTCAGTTGTCATTTTCGTGACAGTGCATTTTGGTAATTACATTGGTAATAGAGCTAATAGAAAACTGATGTAGTAAATATAGATTTTAGATTCTGTACAATAGATCTTGATATACTCTTCCACATAATTTTGTGGTCCCTCTTCTTATTTCAGACACTATACGAGCAAGGTGCCAGGAAATTCTGGATTCACAACACAGGACCTCTCGGGTGCTTACCTCAAAATATTGATCTTTGGGGCAAAGATCCATCACAACTGGATGAACAACATTGTGTAGCAAAGCACAATCATGCTGCAAAGATTTTCAACTTACAGCTGCATGCACTTTGCACAAAATTGAGAGGTCAATTTGCTGGATCTGATATCACTTACATCGATATCTACTCCATCAAATACAGCATGATCGCCAATTACTCTCGATATGGTATGCAAATCTATACTTACCACATCCTCTAGCCATTGAGAAAACCAATGCATCAGAAAACATTTGGATTTGTCACTGTATTGCATTACTAGGAACAGATGTTTCAAGAACACTAACCATGCTTCAAACTGATGACTTGAGATGAAATATCACTATGATTCCTGATAAAAGAGGGGGAAACTAAGATGCTTTTGTTTTTTTATCTCATTGCTCAGCCTGCCTTGTTTAGTTCTTTGACTTGTGCTACGGATTTTTACATTTGCTACTATGAGTGTTCAATGCTAGCTCATCTTTGTAGCATTAATTGAAGTAACGTTTTAAATTTCCACTTTGAAACCTTTACAGGGTTCGAGAGTCCCACGGAAGCATGCTGTGGATATGGAGGGCCACCCCTGAACTACGATGGTAGAGTACCGTGTGGACAGACGAAATCTGTGAATGGTAATCCTGTAACTGCAAAAGGATGCAGTGACAGTACTGAGTATGTCAATTGGGACGGAATACATTACACGGAAGCTGCGAATTTTCACGTTACGTCACAGATTCTGACTGGGAAATACTCCGATCCCCCGTTCGCCGACAAGATGCCGTTCCTTATAAAACCAAGATTCTGATATGTGGGTATTTGTTTCCACTGAATCAGTAAGCTGATGTACTTTCTTACCGATCTCACAGATGATGTATTTACCACTTGTCAATAATCATATATAGCTTGTTTTCAGTTTGTCCAGATCATGGTATGCCCTATTTGTGCAAAGTTACCGAGTATTTCATTGTAGTAGCATCTAAATTTTGAAGCAGAGATTACCAAAGATTTCACTGTAGCATCTAAATTTTGAATGAGAGACTCACATTTTCGCAGCACTTAAAATTACCAGGGAACCTAGGCCAGAAATTTTCACCCAAATCAATCACCAGTAATCAGAGACATGTATATCCAGTTGAGCTACCGCAAGAAGAACTAGTTAAGTCTACTTTGGGTGAGATTTCCTTTTTCCTGTAAAAATTCCTGAGTTTCCAAACATTGCACATGAGCGTGCGCCTGTATTGATCACCTCTCTGTTCACTTCTACTAATTGAACTCCACCTGAAAACCGGGGGGAATCGATTTTTTTACTGTACAGTGCACGCCGCTCACTTCTTGGAGATGTAGGCATAGTACTGCGCCATGGGCACGACGAAGGCGATGACGACCAGGCCGCCGACGACGAGCGTGAACTGGCCGCGCTTCTCCTCCGTCTCCTGCTTGCTCTTGTAGTTTGACTCCCGCTTGCTCTCCTGGAACGCCGGCCCGCCTGGGTCTTCCAGCCCGTCGATCGCCGCCACCAGCCGCTTCGCCGTCGAGTAGATCGCCTCGTTGTACTTCTCGTCCGTCGCCAGCACTGACCATGGAGAAGGGTAAGATTTTCGTGCTCGATCATTGCCTCGGTAAGGTGAGCAGCATAATGGCGAAGCCGGGGAAGCTAATTAGAGTACTAACCTGGTAGGTTCTCGGAGACGGTGGCGTCGAGGATGGCGTCGCCGACCGCCTTCACGAACTCCGGGCCGCCGGTAATGGCGCCCTCCTTCTGGCTGGTGACGAGCACGACGATCCCCTTGTTGCTCCCGTCCTCCACCGTCGGGTACCACTTCTCCAGCACTTGGTCCGCGTACTCGAACGCGTCAGCCTTGCTCTGCGTACCCAAATGCAAGGGCATGATGAGTGAACTAGCTCACCGCCGGCGACGAGCTGAGGACCAGAACAGGACGTACCGTGAGCTTGCGGACGGTGACGAAGTTGATCCGGATGTTCTTGCGGGCCTCGAGGTCGCGGGCGAGCCGCTTCACGTCGGACTTGGTCACGCGGCTCAGCACGCCGGCGTCGTCCACCACGTACGTGTCGGCCGGCGGCCCGTCGTTCAGCACGTCGAACTCCGACGCTGCCACCGGCGCGGGCGCAGGCGACAGGGTGAGGGCCAGAGACAGCGCCGCGGCGGCGAGGCCGTGGTGCAAGAACGACGCCCAGCTTCCGACGCCACTGCTCGCGCCGTCTCCACTCCAGGCGACGCCCGCCTGCGTCGGCGGTGTCTGCTTCCTGAGCGAGCAGGAGACGGCGGCCGGAGCTGGCTTCTTGGAGCCGCGGAGCGGGCTGAGCAATGCGGAGGGGGAGAGGAGGGTCTCCATTGCCGCGGGGCCGGGGGAGATGGGAGTTTGTGAGGGGCAGAGATCACCGGAGTTCCTCTGCCGCTTCCATTTTGTTTTGGATTTCTTTTGTGTGAATGGCGTCAGTTGAGCTGGATTGTGATTGGGTGGATGGGATTCTGGAGACGGATAAGGCGCGGTGCCAGCTTGGACAGTCATGTATGTTTGTCAGGACCACCGGCACCGGGGAATGCCAAGGTGTCACTCTGCAATGGATTCTGCAGTTTGCGTAGCTACCAGTTTTTCTGCAGTTTGTGTGTACAGAGATTGTGATCGGAACAGTACAGCGTTGACTGTTTCGATACGTATATGTTTAGAGCATCTCCCACACATGTTCCAAACCACCCTTGTGCCCGATAAAATCGTACTTTTTTAACGTGGAACGATCACATAATTTTTTCCCTTTCTTCCTCGGGTGCTCGTCCCTCCGAACCCTAGCCAAAAGAATCCTAGATCATGTGTCTCCTTGGCCGCCGCCGGTGGTGGCGGCGTCTGGCCGTTGAAGACGGAGGGCATGGAGGACGCACCCAGGCGCTTCCGTCATCGTGCGGGGATACGACGCGTGGGCGGGCGGTGGAGCACGACAAGATGGAGCAGCCGAGGAGCCATGGCCGTGTGTGTGCGGCGTGCGAAGAGGGTCATAGTGGTGGCGCATGATGGACTAGGCCCGCCCCAGGCTGCAAGGGCCGCGGTTGCGGTTGTTCCTGGTTGCTCTGGAGGTGTTAGGATGGTTGTTGTTGCTGGCCGAAAGTCGTGCGGGGGAGGTTGCGGGATGGCTGTGCTCAGCCGGCCACCGAGGAGATACGAGTGGAAGTAGTTTGTGCACGGAGGAGGGACATGAGGTGCATGCGTTCTGATCCGATGTGGAACGGCGGTAGCAAGATAGGCATGCTTGATTTTGGGCAGTGGACCACGCCGCGCTCTGACTCACTAGTTGTCTAGGTGCAAATGCAATGGCATGCCCATGACTGCTTGCATCTTGCTTGATTGGGTCTGCAGAAGCCGGAGATGAATGACACCATTGTGGGGTGTTCCATCCTCCCGCCGATTGCGAATAAGAGGAAGTTCGCAATAGAAGTGGGGTAGTGCGTTTGGCTGTGTAGCACAGGCATGGTCAAGTGAGAGCGATCATGGATGCATTTCAGGCGGAGGGGTGTTGCAGCGTGTGGGCGGTTGGCCGGATCTTGGATTGGGATGGTTGAGGTTGCCGGTGGAAGCTACACTTTGGTTGGGGCTAGAGTTGTCAACGGCGGTGCCTACGGGTGTCGTTTGTTGGGAATATGCCCTAGATACAATCATGTATGATGTTATTCCCAATGTATTCATAAAGTTAATGTCCTTGTATGAACTACTGATACGTATCATTAAATATGTGATTCGATTGTAGAACTATACATTCATGTTGTTCATACCAAATATCCTTGGTTCTTGAGATTGTGTTGGACACACAACTTAGACTAATGTGAAAGTCGGCTGCTGACTCGGTTCCACTTGTCATGGGTATGGTGATACTATTCCGACTTACATGGATCCAGCTAAAGAGTTTAGCGAGTCGGTGATACGTTGCTAATATATCCATAATTTTTGATATTCCATGCTTGGTTTTATCTACTTTCTTTTGTTTTGTTCCAACTTTGGAGTACTTTTCATATGATTTCTTGGACTAACCTATTAACAAGAGCCACAGTGCCAGCTGCCTGTTTTCTGCTGTTTTTGGTTCCAGGAAAGTCAGGAAATGAATATTCTCGGAATTGGACGGGACAAAAGCCGAAGTTGATATTTTATCGGAAGACTCACGGAGCCAGAAGACGAGACGGAGAAGGGCCACAGGGTGGCCACACCACCCCTAGGCGTGGGTCCCCCTGGACGCGCCAGGGCATGGTGTGGGCCCCCTGTCCGGCCACAGACCTTGCCTCTTTCGCCTATATATCTCTCTCGATGCATAAACCCTAAATGGTCAATCAGAAATCCACAAAAAGTTCTGCAACATCGCCGCCACCGAAGGGGAGATTCGGGGGACAGAAAGTCTCTGTTCCGGCACCCTGCCGGGATGGGGAAGTGCCCCCGGAGCCATCTCCATCAATCTCCACCGCCATCTCCATCACCATTGCTGATTCCCATGATGAGGAGGGAGTAGTTCTCTCTTGAGGCTAAGGGTTCTACCGGTAGCTATATGTTCATCTCTCTCTCTATGCATGATCATATTGTAATCATGAGCTTGTAATCTGTAGATCTACCTTGCTACTCAAGTGCTTTAATAGATCTATGCTCTCCCCATGTGTGTGAAAGTGACAACGTGCACACCATGGTGGCACTTAGGCTAGAGATTACAAATACTTGTTATGAGTTATATTTGGAGTTGAATGTCTTTATGAAATTGTGGTGTTTGTTGGAACCATCTAGAGCTCAAGGTGACAGTGTGGGGTTTTCTAGATGGGAAAGACTTACTTTGAGGAGTGTTGTTATAGCCCTACCATGGATTAGACTATCCAACCGGAGAGTAGTTAAGAGTAGTATCATAAAGAGAAGGTATTTATATGAGAGTGTTCACTAGTGAAAGTATGATCCCTAGGCCTTGTTTCTAAACATTGAAACACCGTTTGCAATTAGATCTGTTACATGTTTGCTTGTTTTCATCTTTATTTCAGTTTGCCTTTAGTCTTTTCCCACGTCAACCACATGCCAGCAAGCTATTTTCTGGCACTGTTACCACTTATAATTATCCATACCACTTGTATTTCACTATCTCTTCGCCGAACTAGTGCACCTATACACCTGACAAGTGTATTGGGTGTGTTGGGGACATAAGAGACTTCTTGTATCTTGATTGCAGGGTTGCTTGAGAGGGATACCTTTGACCACTTTCTCCCTGAGTTCAATAAACCTTGGGTGATCCACTTAAAGGAAAACTTGCTGCTGTTCTACAAACCTCTGCACTTGGAGGCCCAACAACTGTCTACAAGAATAGAAGTGCGTAGACATCAATCTCTTTTCTGGTGCCGTTGCCGGGGAGGTAAGGTAAAAGTACTCACATCCTCCGGTGTGAGTGCTCAAAGTTATTTCCTTTAGATTCTGCAATTTCGTCTTTTTGTTTCTTGTTTCTCTAGTTAGGCTTAATGGAAAACAACAACAAAATTAGAGAGCTTTATAGTATTTATCTAGAGTTAGGACATGAAGTGTTTGAAGAGAAAATTAAAAAACCTATGGAACTTTATTTGCATGCTAATAGCAATATTGTTAGTATGAATTCTTTGGACACCATTATTGCTAATGCTATGGAAAATTCTAAGCTTGGGGAAGCTAGTTTTTATGAAAATGATCTTTTTAATTCCCCAGCTTTGGAGATAGCTATTCTATTGCTTATGATGATACCAAACCTCCAATATATGATGATTACAATGATGAATACAATATTTTCAGTCCACCTACTATTGAGGAGAAAATGAATTATGATTACAATATGCCTCCAATATTTGATGATTATGGTGATGAGAATATTAATGATAGCTATTTTGTTGAATTTGCTCCCACTACGATTAATAAGAATGACTATACTTATAGGGAGAGTAATAATTATTTTATGCATGTGGCTCATGATAAGAATGTTTTATGTGATAGTTATATTGTTAATTTTATTCATGATGCTACTGAAAGTTATTACGAGAGAGGGAAACATGGTTTTATGTATCTCAACAATATTAAGCTTCCCCTTTTTATGTTGAAAGTCTTGAAGTTGCACTTGTTTTGCTTTACTATGCTTGCTGCTTTGTGCTTTCATGACTTGTTTTTTTACAAGATTCCTATGCATAGAAAGTGGGTTAGACTTAAATGTGTTTTGAATTTACTTCTTGATGCTCTCTTTTACTTTAATTCATATTTCTTATGTGAGCATCTTCTCAAACTATCATGCCTAACTTAAAGGCGTTAAAAAAAAGTACTTAGTGGAAGATCACTCAAAAGTTTTAGATGAGTCTTGGAAGTTATTACCTCTGTAATAACCGCTCCTTATTCTTTTTATTTGCTTTTTGTGCCAAGAGTAACCTCTAATGAGAGAGAAGTAATGATTGGGAAAGTTGCTGTCCCAAAACAGATTTCTGTGCTTCACCTTAAAAATTCGTGTAAAATCTCCGAACGTCTTTTTGAGGCGTGAATATTTGTGCTTCTGCCCCAGGTTGTTATCTAACTTCCGTTAGTTCAACACTTTTTGATTTGAGCAACAGAAGGTCTTCGAAAAAATTCGTCTTTACCTACTGTTCTGTTTTGACAGATTTCTGCCATTTTCTGCATTTGCTTCTTGTTGGTTCCTTTTTGAGTTCTTTTCGAGAATTGATTTTTTTGAGGGAAGTGCTTCAGTAGCTAGTGTTCTAATGGAAGTTTATTCGTGTTGGAACTGAACATTAAGACCTTTTATCTTGAGTGCACTAATGTTGCTAATAAAGATTGTGTGAAGTTTTGTATGAAGGAAAAAATTTCAGGTGTATGGAAGGAATGAGTAATGAGATGAAGGATGGACTAAAGCTCAAGTTTAGGGATGCCACACATGTCACCCCAAGAAATATCCAAGAAGTACAAGCATCAAAGCTTGGGGATGCCCAAGGCATCCCCTCGTCATCAATAAAAATCCTAGGTTTCTTCCAAACGCTTCATTTTTATTGTTTCATGCACAGTTGTGTTGTTCTTGGAGCGTCTTCATTTTCGTTTTGGTTTTTCGTTTGCTTAGTTTGCTTAGTTTGCTGAATAAATTGGTTGGACCCCCTCTTTCATATATTGGTTTTCAAATAGTTTGGTTTGGTTTGGAAAAGAGTAGGAAAGCTCATGCTTAAGTGGTAAAAAGAGCTTGTTTTTTACTGTGGTCTATGCTTTGTCATGCCATGCTTGATATTGTTTTAGCTTTATGCTTAGTATTATTTGATGTATCATGACTTGTTATAAACAATTGAGATTTCTTAATGTGCCTTGGATGAATCATGCGTTGTTTTAGCATATTAAAGCATAGTATAGTAGTATTCTCCTTTGATGCTTTATTTGGGTTGACTTGGCACATGCTCACACCATGTTATGACTATCCAAAGTCACCATAGCCTTTATGATCCTTTAGTTTTCAACTTGTAGTATCACTTTATGATTTGATCAATGATGTTTTGTCGCTCTGCATGATTATGGCCATTATTGCTCTCTTAGTTTGTCGCTCCTAGTTTTTGCTAGCCTCCGCAACCAAGTATGAGTTCCACTCATGCATCCAAATCCCTAAACCAAGTTATTCCAAAGAGTCCACCATACCTACCTACTAGCATATGCTATTCCAAGTATATTCATGTTTTATCTACCTTCCAAATTAAACTTGTTATGTGAAAATTAATGATTAAAGCTCTCACAAACTTAATGGCACACTTTACTTTTCTTGCCCTTAATAAACTTGAACCATCGTCTATGTTGTATATGCTTGCACTTATTTGTTCGGATTAGCAGAACCATGCTATCATGGGGAACGCTTTCAACATTACACTGGTACTTTGTACCTAGTTGATATCATGCTCTTTTGTCTATGGATGTCGTCGGTGTGAAATGAAAGGGGATCTTGTAAGTCCATGGAGTTATGTATATGTGTTATAGAAACGCCTAGGCCACTGGTCTAATCCATGCTGACATGGTGGAAACCTGCAGCGTAACCATAATGAGCTATCTATGAAGCATTCTTCTTATAAAAAAAGTCCTATATTGAGAAAAAAGAAAAAAAGAAAAAAAGAGATTATGAAAAGAGGAAAGAGAGAAAAAAGCACCATATTCCCATGGTAAATAAGAAGATTGCTGAGATGCTCGTTGTCTGCTTGCCTTGTTATTTTGATATGGGGATTCTTCCGTATCATCGGGCAAGGGGTACCCCGTTTGCAGTTCTCTATGATACACATGTACTTACGATGACAAGAACTTACCGGTGACTAAACGTGAGTAGCATGATGAGCGGCCGTCGTATTCAAGGGACATGAGATTTCTAACTTATACTTCGTCAAGCATGTACACCATAGTTTGTTCACTTTAAGCTTAATCACTTCAAGATGCTTATGATAGGGGCAATGAGAGCTGAAAGCTATAAGTACCATAATTTTTGGAAGCTCTTTATGAAACTTGAATCTCTGCTTCCTTCTATGAAGGCCTTTCTTCCACCATTATTTTGAGTCTCCACCTTCTAACTTTATGCACCTACTTTGAGAGCATAGTGGCCATTCTTAGTTCGATGTGCGTTGTCCCAAGACTAGTTGATTGATGCATAACTTGATATTGCTTGTTTTAAACTATTTGTATCTAGTCAACCTTATGAACTTTGAAGGTGTCCTATGCATTTATATTTGCTACTCTATGAGGGACAAGATGAATGCTACTATGCGATGTTTTATTTATGTGAAACAAACAAACGTCTTGCAAAGTATTGTTATTCATGAATCTTTTGTTTGTGCCTTTTCATGTTGCAACATAGTTGCTTTGCCTTATTGTTAGAACTTTGTATTTTATGTTAGGATTGAAGTACTATGATCCTAGCTATCAATATTTTACAAATACTTTGATCAAGTTTATGATGGTGCATGTCACCTAAAAAATTATTCTTTTTTTATCACTTACCTACTCAAGGACGAGCAGGAGTTAAGCTTGGGGATGTTGATACGTTGCTAACGTATCCATAATTTTTGATGTTCCATGCTTGGTTTTATCTACTTTCTTCTATTTTGTTCCAACTTTGGAGTACTTTTCATATGATTTCTTGGACTAACCTATTAACAAGAGCCATAGTACCAACTGCCTGTTTTCTGTTGTTTTTGGTTCCAGAAAAGTCAAAAAATGAATATTCTCGGAATTGGATGGGACAAAAGCCGAAGTTGATATTTTATCGGAAGACTCACGGAGCCAGAAGACGAGACGGAGAGGGGCCACAGGGTGGCCACACCACCCCTAGGTGCGGGTGCCCCTGGCCACGCCAGGGCATGGTGTCGGCGCCCCCTAGCCGGCCACTGACCTTGCCTCTTTCGCCTATATATCTCTCCTGATGCATAAACCCTAAATGGTCAATTAGAAATCCACGAAAAGTTCCACAGCGCCGCCGCCACCGAAGGGGAGATTCGAGAGACAGAAAGTCTCTGTTCCGGCACCCTACCGGGACGGGGAAGTGCCCCCGGAGCCATCTCCGTCAATATCCACCGCCATCTCCATCACCATTGCTGATTCCCATGATGAGGAGGGAGTAGTTCTCTCTCGAGGCTAAGGGTTCTACCTGTAGCTATGTGTTCATCTCTCTCTCTATGCATGATCATATTGTGATTATGAGCTTGTAATCTATAGATCTACCTTGCTACTCAAGTGCTTTAATAGATCTCTGCTCTCCCCATGTGTGTGAAAGTGACAGCGTGCACACCATGGTGGCACTTAGGCTAGAGATTACAAATACTTGTTATGAGTTATATTTGGAGTTGGATGTCTTTATGAAATTGTGGTGTTTGTTGGAACCATCTAGAGCTCAAGGTGACAGTGTGGGGTTTTCTAGATGGGAAAGACTTACTTTGAGGAGTGCTGTTATAGCCCTACCATGGATTAGAGTGTCCAACCGGAGAGTAGTTAAGAGTAGTATCATAAAGAGAAGGTATTTATATGAGAGTGTTCACTAGTGAAAGTATGATCCCTAGGCCTTGTTTCTAAACATTGAAACACTGTTTGCAATTAGATCTGTTACATGTTTGCTTGCTTACATCTTTATTTTAGTTTGCCTTTAGTCTTTTCCCACGTCAACCACACACCAACAAGCTATTTTCTGGCACCGTTACCACTTATATTTATCCATACCACTTGTATTTCACTATCTCTTTGCCGAACTAGTGCACCTATACACCTGACAAGTGTATTGGGTGTGTTGGGGACACAAGAGACTTCTTGTATCTTGATTGTATTGTTGCTTGATAGGGATACCTTTGACCACTTCCTCCCCGAGTTTGATAAACCTTGGGTGATCCACTTAAGGGAAAACTTGCTGCTGTTCTACAAACCTCTACACTTGGAGGCCCAACAACTATCTACAAGAATAGAAGTGCGTAGACATCAGTTGGATTGACCCATATTGAGATACAACGAACAAGTCATCATTTGTATGTCTCAAGAAATGTAATCCTTAGACCTGAGGTTATTGCACAATCCGAGTTGAGGATCACCGACTTAGGTTTTGTCAGACGTCGTTCCATCACTAGACAATTATAAAGGCAGAGTTCAAGTCAACTGAGAATCAAGCTGCGTGATGTGGATGACCAAGATGGGATTTTCCCCCTCCAACTGGAGAGATATTCTCTAGGCCCTCTCAAAATATATGATTCGGAAAGCATGACCATGCACAACTCGGTTAAGTGTTAACCGATGTGATGGACTAAGAGTTAGTCAGATGAATCACTTATCTCGGATCGAGAAGAGAGTTGAGCTATTTGAAGGATGCCGATTATTTGCCTATAGATCGACAAGGTATATCGTGGGGCAAAAGGGAACCAGATGAAAGTCACATTGGAAGGTATATCGTCATAACTCTTTGGTACTTGGGAGTCAGCATATTCTGCTAGGAGCCGCTACCGACTAATCAATCACAAGTGAGACTTGAATCATGTCCGAGTCACCATGAGCTTGTCGGATCACATACTTAAGAGCGGGAGCAAGTCGTTTAGGTTGAACCTAAACCGGATTTGGACCGTGTTAGTGAGTCGGACTCACAGTGACCAATATGGGCTTTAGTGAATGGGCCACAAGCCCACTTTCACTCCCTATATATACTGGGGCACACATATATACCTAGTGAGGAGTGGCGATTAAGTGATTCCAAGCATTGGAAACCCTAGCCCTAGTCCAGTTCATTCTAGCCGCCATACTGGACCTAGCAGTTCACCACTGACGCTCCTCCTTGCACGTGTGGGTATTGGCAGAGGTGTTGTACACTCAGCACTTCGACGATCGGATCGTGAGGACTACACTGCATCAAACGACATGCTTTATCGATTCTGCAACTACACGTTCAGTGGTAATTCTTGTGGACTACTACCTCAGCTAGATCTTGGGATGTGATGACCCACAAGTATAGGGGGTGTATTGCAGTATTTTCGAGGGAAGTGAAACCCAATTTATCGATTCGACACAAGGGGAGCCAAAGAATATTTATAAGCCTTAACAACTAAGTTGTCAATTCAGCTACACCTGGAAACAATCTTGCTCACAGCAGTTTATCAGTAGCAACAGTTTTATAGTAGGAATAGCAAAGTAGCAGCAGCAGTAAAGTAAAGACAATAGTAACAATAGCAGTAAACAGTAGGATTCGAGTGCGGTAGGCATAGGGATGGATGGACGGGCGTTGCATGGACAAGACAATTCACATAGCAATCAGAACATAGGGCAATTGTAGATAAATAAGATAAAGCATCCAAGTACTAGATAATCCTAGGCATGTTTTCCATATATAGTCATACGTGTTCGTAATGAGAACTTGCACAACATCTTTTGTCCTGCCAGCCCGTTTGCAGCGGGGCCTCAAGGGAACTACTGGCAATTAAGGTGCTCCTTTTAATAGAGCACCGGAGCAAAGCATTAACACTCTGTGAACACATGTGATCCTCACATCAAAGCCATTCCCTCCGGTTATCCCAATTTCTGTCACTTTGGGGCTATCGGTTCCGGACAACAACGTGTGTATACAACTTGTAGATAAGACCATAAACAATACTATCAGAATGAATCAATAACATGTTCAGATCTGAAATCATGGTACTCGAGCCCTAGTGACAAGCATTAAGCATAACAAGTCGCAACAAAGTCATAAAGCACTAATAAAAGATACTAGGCACCATGCCCTAACAATCTGATGCCATTACATGAACGATCTCATCCAATCCCTACCATCCCCATAGCCTACAGTGGGGGATTACTCACTCATAGATGGGGGAAACATGGATGGTCGATGGAGAAGCGATGGTGATGATGATGGCGATGATCTTCTCCAATTCCCCGTCCCAGCAGGGTGCCAGAACAGAGTTTCTGGTGCTATTTCATGGAATCTGGTGGTGGCGGCGGAGCGGAACTCCTTATGGAAAAACGTTGACCCCCCCCGGAGTTTTTAGGTCAGAAGGCTTCTTATAGGCGAAGAGGGAGACCGAGAGGGTGCTAGGTGGGCCCACACCACCCCCTGGCACGACCTGGCCTGGCCCGTGCAACCAAGTGGTGTGGCCACCCCCTGTCTCTTCTCCGTCTCGTATTCTGGCTCCTGGGGTCTTCGGGTGAAATAGGGTTTTTGGCATATTTTCCGGGATTTTTCCTGATAGTTGATTTTCTGCACAAAAAGTAGACACCGAGGCAATTCTGCTGAAAACAGCGTCAGTCTGCGTTAGTTGCATCCAAATCACACAAGTTTAGAGGAGAAACAATAGAAAAAGTGTTCGGGAAAGTACATACGTTTTGGACGTATCAACTCCCCCAAGCTTAGCTTATTGCTTGTCCTCAAGCAATTTAGTTGAAAACTGAGTGCGATAAAAGAACTTTCACGAACACATTTGCTTCATATGATGTAAATATTCTCAGCAAGTGACCAACTACTTAGGCAATTCATAATAAAGAGTATGCTACTGAGTCTACTTAATAGTCAATGCAAGCTATGAATAGATTCCAACTCAAAAATAATAAGTAGCATGAAGCATAAATATAAGCAACATTACAATGCTCATAAAAAATGTATGATAGAGTGTAATCTCACTTGCCTTTGATTACGAATGTCAAGACACCTCTGAAGTTCAAGTGATGACTAGAAGAAAGATATCAAAGATACAAGCATCAAAGTCATAACACGAATAATCAAGTTTTGAGACAAGTACAAAGAATGATAACTATGCTCTCAAGGAGGTGCTCATAGAATATGTGGAGACTCAACAAAGAAAACAAAAAGGTTTTGAAAAGTTTCAAAGGCTTCCAAATGCTGAAAGTATGGTACTCGTTAGCTTTGAGCTCTCATTGCCCCTATCATAAGCATCTTTAAATGGTTAAGGTTAAAGTGACACAACTAAGAGGATATGCTTGACAAGTTATAAATCGAAGTCTCATGCCCCTTACTTACGAAGACCGATCCTCATGCTACTCAACTTCAGTCACAAGTAAGCTCTTGTCATTGTAAGTATATACGTATCATAGAGAACCGCCAATGGGGTACCCCTTGCACATGACACAGGAGCTATCCCATAATCAAAATGACAAGAAAGCAGACAATGAGCATCTCAGCGATCTTTTTATTTACCATGTGCATAGATTTTATTGAGGATGCTTCATAGAATTCTCATTATGGTTATGCTGCAAGTTTCCACCATGATTAGGCATGGCTTAGGCTAGCGGCCCAGGCGTTTCTCTAACATATATACAAACTCCATGATCTTACAAGTTCCACTTTTATTTCACACCGTCGGGATCCATAAGCAAAAGAACATGATATCAACGAGGTACTAAGTACCAATGAAATGTTGAAAGCGTTCCCCATGATACATGGTTCTGCTAACTTCAACTTATAAAGCACAAGCATATATGCAACAAAGAAGGACGCAATGGTTCAGGTTTATTAAGTGCAAGAAAATAAAGTGTGCCATCAAGTTTGTGAGAGCTTTACTAACTAACTTTCTCATAACAAGCAAACATTTTATTCGGAAGAAAACAAGGCATATTGAATATGCACGGAAGTAGCAAATGATGCTAATAGGTAGGTAAGGTGGACACTTTGGAGATATTTGGTTTAGGAGTTTGGATGCACGAGTAAAGCATACTCAGTGTAAGTGAAGGCTAGCAATAGTAAGGGAGCGACAAACGAGAGATGACGGACCACGGCCTCTCACCGACGGGAGGTTTCAGTGTTTTGTTTAGACTATTTTCAATGTCTTCTTCAGGATGTTGAGGCAGCGGCTATATCATGAGTTTAGAATAAGGTCCTTCCTGCTCTATCCTCGCTTCGGTGGTGCATCTAGCATCAGAGGAGGGCACGTGGAGTCATGTGTCTGTCAGATTCCTTGAGATTCGGTCATTTTTCGTATGTGTGTTTTGATGTCAGTCTCTTACGATCTAAGTTGTTCATCTTCGGCGTGGTTGATGCTCTAGTGCGCTGGTCCTTTAGGGCCACAGCACGACGACTTACCGTCCGTCTACTACAACAAGCTCTACTACGATAAGCTTTGCCCTGCTCTGGTGATGGAGGGACAAGGACGGTGGCGCGCCTTCGGCTCGTGCCAGTGTTTGTAGTCGTCGCTAGGTTGTCCAATAACCTATTTGTAATTTTTATTACCTTTCGGGACCCTTTGTACTACTGTTGATGATTATTAATAGATAGGTGGAATTTCGTCAAAAAACGTACCCAACGCTGCATATTTGTGGCATGGATGGGCTGCCGCAAATGCAAATCCTCTACCGCACACGTAACATCCCAAAACTCTAATCCAAGGTTATTAAGATCCAAATCATCAAATTTAGAGTTAACAAAAACTTTTCAACTTAAAATCATTAAGCATTCATATGTGTATGCATTTAAAATAGGAGTTGTTTTGAATTGTCATGTTTGAGTGATCCATTGATTGTAAAATGATTCTAGGGTGAATTAAACATCATCTAGATCATTCCCAAAGAAATCCCAAGGAAAAATAAATCAAAAAGAATAAAATAAGCAAATGGTCATTTGTGCCATTTTAATCACCATGCCTACTTTGGCTATTCCGAGAACTCAAATCTTATCAGAAACAAATGTGGATCTTGGCACCCCTTGCTAGTACAAGTAGTGATGTACCAAGGCCCACTTTATGATCTCCCAAAAACATTCAAACTCTAATTTAAATGACATTTGAAAATTGAATCTAGTGTAGGTATCAAGATCACACTATTTCAAAAACCACTCAAATGAACTCCATTTAAAGATCCAAAGCAACCAGAGATGCTCAAGCATGTGATCAACAACTCCACCAAAATTCATCTCAAAATTCAAAACTTGAATTCTTTCGGCCATTTTGTCAAACACCTTGTGTGCAAAAATCTGGATAAATAACAAACACTATTGTGAGCAGTGTTTGGACCAATGTGGTCTCCCATTTTGCAACCAGAGCCACCCCAGTGCACCCCTACCCTTTGCTTGCCCGGCCAAGCACTGTGCCACGATCAAATGGTCATGGACATCAATGCCGAGCCCAAATCGAGCACCTCACTGGTGACAGCGCGCCACAACAGCCCCCAGCCTCGCCAACCTTGCCCCACGTGTCGCTCGTGGTTCACCTCCACTGCCAGGCCAGTCCCAGTCCGCGGACAGAGCGAGGAGCAGCCAGGAACCGCCGCGCCCGGAACCTGTCTGCCATGCCGACGCCGCCCGCAGAGCGCGCACGGTCCCCACTCAGCCAGACCCTGCCTACCTCTCTCCACCCACCTACACGATCACCATCATCCTAAGAAGATAACGGACATGCCCGTTTCCCTGACCGTGCCCCGTAGTCGCCGGCCACCGCAAAGTTTGCTGTCGGCAGAGACATCGTGCGTGCCGCGCCACTCACCTCTCCCGACCGCATTTCACTGCACGCACACCGCCCTGACGACTGCCAGGGAACCGCCCACCATCCTAGCCTACCGTCCACACCTCTATCTCGCTGTGTCGCCGCCCCCGTCGAGCTCCGCCCATGCTTCTCTGCCGCTTCGCCGAGCCTATAAATAGAGAGCTCCCCAGCACCATTTTGTCACACCATCTCCATCCACTCCACCTCAGAAACCTCCCAGAGCCCCACCGGAGCAAGCCATAGTCCCAGCACCAGAATTTCGTCGGAGTCCACCGCGGAAGGAGGAGAAGGGCGCCACTGATCAAGGCCATCTCTCGGGACGCCGCCAGTACCAGGAGAACCGTCGTCCTCGACAAGTTCGTTTGCCCGCCTCACCGACCCTCGTCGGAGCCCCGGTAAGCCGCCCAGACGCCCACCGAGCCGCTAGGGTTACACCTCGCCGGCGTCCTGTCCGTCGTCGATGACAAGCCCCAGCCGTAGATCTTCTTTCTAATCCAACGGTCCACGTTGACCCATATCGCTTCGTGTTTAAAGAGCCACTGACATGTGGGACCCCCCGTCAGTTGTCCTCAGCGCCGCTGAGCGTTCCTGGGCCGGCCCATTAGTGTTCCCGTCTTAGCCCGTAGGTTCAAATTTAGATTTTTCTTTTTAGACTTAAACTAGATTCTGCCCCTTTGTTCAAAAATCAATTGAAGAAGATTTACTGAACCAAATTGAGTGATTACAATTTTGTTGGAAAGCTTCTGAAAAGATCTATCCAAGCCCGTTGGATTTAATTCATTTAGAGTTAGAGATCTCTCCTAGTAAAAATAACAAGACAGAAGCATTTGCTCATTCAAACATTTTTATAAAATCAACCATAATAGCTTTTGAGTTGATTCCAACTCTCAAAAATCACATTTACCTATATGAATATGTAATAATATTAAGGTTTGCATGCAGTGACTTTGGACTAGTACCAAAATAATGCTATATAGGCATTTCTAGTCACTTTAAATCATTAAATATTAAACTTAAACTTATTAAGATGTGATCCAATGTTTAAATCACATTCCCATATGTTAGAATATATGGTGATGACATGTGTCCACATGATCCCATATTTTAATATTAAATCTTAGTTATTTTCTTTAATGAGTAGAAATTACTTTTCTTAAATAAAAAGAATCAAGCTAGTTAATAAAACCTTGTGATGCTTGTAATGATAATAAATCATCAAATGTGTGCCTTAGCGTGCTAAGTAGACTAGTTAAGTATTGTTTGGTGATTGTGTATCCCGTATGTATTTATAGACGATAGTACCGACCAAGCTTTCGAGGAGGAGGAGTTCTACCAAGAAGAGGAGGAAGAAAACTTCAACCACTGCACTACCCAAGGCAAGCTATTGTTAGCAAGATAGAATTAAGTTAGATAACCTAAGCAAGATGCATTAAGCCTGCTTTGGTTATACCACTTTGACTAGTATCAACCCAAGTTTTATTTACAAGTTTTACTTTCTTTACTTTACCAAAGTTCCTTACTTGTTTGAAGGTAGCATAAAAGCATAAAACTTGACCTATCTAGATAACTTTAGATGTCATTCTATGGCATGAGATTGAGATTAGCATCCTACCTTAGTGAACACTCTTAACTTAGTGGCTTAGAGCTAAATCAAAACTTGAGTCACTTTAGATGGGAATACTTGGTGAAAATGAATTGTGAAAACCTTGGAATGATGAGTCATTCTATTGAGATGTTTTGACATGTGTTGAGAAACACAAATGGTTCATGATGATGGAAATGTTGAGGCATGAGCCTTAGCCCTTTACAAAAACTGATGGTTGGATTTGGATGCGATACCATTCCAATTTTACCGTACAACCACAATACCTGAATTGGGTAAGGCTTATCTGGAAATTTATATGCATTAGTATTAGTTCCCTCGCGGGAGAGGTTTGAGCTGAGGCTACCTCTCAATGTTGTCCACCTATGCAGTGCCCAAGATGATAGATGGTCATGGTTGGGAGGCCATGCTCATAGGAGAGGTGCTTATACTAGGGTGTGTAAAGGAAAGGTTATGTTTGATTATCTGCATACTAAGTATGATGATTCAGGGTTATCCCTGACAGATGTATCGAATCTTGTGGTGAAAGTGTACCACCTCTGCAGAGTGTCAAACTACTCGAATAGCCGCGTCCGCGGTTATGGACAGTTGGAGTGGCCATATTGTTTCGTTGTCAGATGTTTTCAAAATGACTTATGAAAGGAATGCTGAATCTTGACTTGACCACAACAGAGTTGTGAATATGACACTAGCTTCCCAACTTAAGTGATTCTAGAACTTTATTTTATCTTTCTTTGTTTCTGAACTCAGCTTAGGTTTCAAACTTAGTTTTATTAATAAACTTAGAGTTAGCAATCCTACTAGCACTACCTTCCTTGTTAGTAATAGTTTGCGACTACTTAAAGAGTACTCATGGCTTTTGTCCCTGGCTATTCCTATGGCCAGACTATGAAGGAGACTACCAAGATGACGGACAGCAGGACGGCTATGATAACTAGGACTATCTTCCATCGGCAGCATTGCCTGTGCCACTAAAGATGGACCCCACCGCTACGCTTATTATTTATTTCCGCTACTTGTTGTACTAAGACTGGATCATGAGATCCTTTACTCATGTAAGACCTTATTATTGTTTGTAATGGATGATGTAATGTGATATCCAATCTGTTATGTCTCACAAAAATGGTAATCCTGGGTTTGCGATGTATGACATAACAGGCATCTGGGATTAAAAATCTGGGTGTTGACAAGTTGGTATCAGAGCCATCCTGACCATAGGAGACCCTAGTTAGAATAGACGTCCGAACAAAAACTTAGTTTCAAAACCAAAGGGAGTATTTATGAAAACTATCTCCTCTCTTACCCTTGGGAATTCATTCTTTCTCAAAAATTCATGTTCCTCCAATTCTTACATTACTACATAAAATTTGACACACTTGATCACTTCACTAACTTTCTCATCCTTAATTCTTGTAGATGGAGACTCAGTTCAGCAAGTTCTACCAGTTGGCCAACTGATCTTCGAGAGGGATCTAGATTCACTGTTTGAGTTATTGGGACGCCCACATCCGGGATTTCTTGGAGCTCAACTTCCTGGACCCCCAGGAGGAGATTTGCAATGGCTAGTCACCGCTGATCTTCGAGGAGGCATAGAAGCACCAATGTCCGGGATAATCTAGTTCTCCGTAAGAGAGAACAATTGGCTAGATGGATTAGCCAAGGCAATGCATGAAGCTCTTTGATACATTGCAAATGTATCTATAATTTTTGATGTTCCATGCTTGGTTTTATCTACTTTCTTATGTTTTGTTCCAACTTTGGAGTACTTTTCATATGATTTATTGGACTAACCTATTAACAAAGAGCCACAGTGCCAGTTGCCTGTTTTCTGCTGTTTTTGGTTCCAGAAAGTCAGAAAATCAATATTCTCGGAATTGGACTGGACAAAAGCTAAAGTCGATATTTTACCAGAAGACTCATGGAGCCAGAAGACGAGACGGAGAGGGGCCACAGGGCGGCCACACCATGTGGTGGCGGGGCCTAGCCCTGGCCGGGCCATCAGGTGGTGTGGGCCCCCTGGCCGCCCACCGACCTTGCCTCTTCGCGTATAAGATGCCTCCTGATGCAAAAACCCTAAATAATCAAGCCTCTAGCCACGAAAAGTTCCACAGTGCTGCCGCCACCGAAGGGGAGATTCGGGGGATAGAAAGTCTCTGTTCTGGCACCCTGCCGGGACGAGGAAGTGCCCCCGGAGCCATCTCCATCGATCTCCACCACCATCTCCATCACCATTGCTGATTCCCATGATGAGGAGGGACTAGTTCTCTCTCAAGGCTAAGGGTTCTACCAGTAGCTATGTGTTCATCTCTCTCTATGCATGATCTTATTGTGATCATGAGCTTGTAATCTATAGATCTACCTTGCTACTCAAGTGCTTTAATAGATCCCTGCTCTCCCCATGTGTGTGAAGTTGACAGTGTGCACACCATGGTGGCACTTAGGCTAGAGATTACAAATACTTGTTATGAGTTATATTTGGAGTTGGATGTCTTTATGAAATTGTGGTGTTTGTTGGACTCATCTAGTACTCAAGGTGACAGTGTGGGGTTTTCTAGATGGGAAAGGCTTACTTTGAGGTGACACCGTTTGCTACTAGATCTGTTACATGTTTGCTTACTTCCATCTTTATTTCAGTCTGCCGTTAGTCTTTTCCACGCCATCAAGTTATTTTCTATCACCGCTACCACTTATAATTATCCATACCACTTGTATTTCACTATCTCTTCGCCGAACTAGTGCACCTATACACCTGACAAGTGTATTGGGTGTGTTGGGGACACAAGAGACTTCTTGTATCATGATTGCAGGATTGGTTGAGAGGGAATACCTTTGACCACTTCCTCCCTGAGTTCGATAAACCTTGGGTGATCCACTTAAGGGAAAACTTGCTGCTGTTCTACAAACCTCTGCACTTGGAGGCCCAACAACTGTTTACAAGAATAGAAGTGCAGAGACATCAAGCTATTTTCTGGCGCCGTTGTCGGGGAGGTAAGGTAAAAGGTATTCACACCGAAGGATTAAAAAAGAAGAACCTCCCACGAAAAACGCCTATTTTCTAGCGCCGTTCCCGGGGAGGTAAGGTAAAATGTATTCACACCGGAGGATTAAAGAAGAAGAACCTCCCACGGCAAACACCTATTTTCTGGTGCCGTTGCCGGGGAGGTAAGGTAAAAGGTACTCACATCCTTCGGTGTGAGTGATCAAAGTTATTTCCTTTAGATTCTGCAATTTTGTCTTTTTGTTTCTTGTTTTCACTAGTTAGGCTTAATGGAAAACAACAAAAAAATTAGAGAGCTTTATAGTATTTATCTTGAGTTAGGACATGAAGTGTTTGAAGAGAAAATTAAAAAACCTATGGAACTTTATTTGCATACTAATAACAATGTTGTTAGTATGAATTCTTTGGACACCATTATTGCTAATGCTACGGAAAAGTCTAAGCTTGGGGAAGCTAGTTTTTATGAAAATGATCTTTTTAGTTCCCCAGCTTTGGAAGATAGCTATTCTATTACTTATGATGATACAAAACCTCCAATATATGATGATTACAATGATGAGTATGATATTTTCAGTCCACCTACTATTGAGGAGGAAATTAATTATGATTACAATATGCCTCCTATATTTGATGATTATGGTGATGAGAATAATAATGATAGCTTTTTTTGAATTTGCTCCTACTACAATTAATAAGAATGACTATGCTTATGTAGAGAGTAATAATTATTATATGCATGTGGCTCATGATAAGAATGTTTTATGTGATAGTTATATTGTTAGTTTTATTCATGTTGCTACAAAAAGTTATTATGAGAGAGGGAAACATGGTTCTATGCATCTCAATAATATTAAGTTTCCCCTCTTTATGTTGAAAATTTCGAAGTTGCACTTGTTTTGCTTTCCTATGCTTGTTCCTTTGTGCTTTCATGACTTGTTTCATTACAAGATTCCTATGCATAGGAAGTGGGTTAGACTTAAATGTGTTTTTAATTTGCTTCTTGATGCTCTCTTTTACTTCAATTCATATTTCTTATTTGAGCATCTTCTCAAACTATCATGCCTAACTTAAAGGCGTTAAAGAAAAGTACTTATTGGGAGATAACCCAAAAGTTTTAGATGAGTCTTGGAAGTTATTACCTCTGTAATAACCGCTCCTTATCCTTTTTATTTTCTTTTTCTTCCAAGAGTAACCTCTAATGAGAGAGAAGTAATGATTGGGAAAGTTGCTGTCCCGAAACAGATTTCTGTGCTTCACCGTACACATTCGTGTAAAATTTCTGAACGTATTTTTGAGGCGTGAATATTTGTGCTTCTGCCCCAAGTTGTTATCTAACTTTCGTTATTTTAACACTTTTTGATTTGAGCAACATAAGGTCTTCGAAAAAAATCGTCTTTACCTGCTGGTCTGTTTTGACAGATTTCTGCCATTTTCTGCATTTGCTTCTTGTTGGTCCCTTTTTGAGTTCTTTTGGGGAATTGAGATTTTTGAGGGAAGTGCTACAGTAGATGGTGTTCTAATGGAAGTTTATTGGTGTTAGAACTGAACCGTAATACTTATTATCATGAGGGCACTAATGTTGCTAATAAAGATTGTGTGAAGTTTTGTATGAAGGAAAAATTTCAGGTGTATGGAAGGAATGAGTAATGAGATGAAGAATGGACTAAAGCTCAAGCTTGGGGATGCCACACGTGTCACCCTAAGAAATATCCAAGAAGTACAAGCGTCAAAGCTTGGGGATGCCCAAGGCATCCCCCTCTTCATCAATAAAAATCTCAGGTTTCTTTCAAACACTTCATTTTATTGTTTCATGCACAGTTGTGTTGTTCTTGGAGCGTCTTATTTTTCGTTTTTCATTTTGGTTTTTGTTTGCTTGGTTTTCTTAGTTTTCCTGAATAAATTGGTTGGAACCCCTCTTTCATACATTGGTTTTCAAATAGTGTGGTTTGGATTGGAAAAGAGTAGAAAAGTTCATGCCTAAGTGGTAAAGAGAGCTTGTTTTTGACTGTGGCCTATGCTTTGTCATGCCATGCTTGGTATTGTTTTGGGTTTATGCTTAGTATTCTTTGCTGTAGCATGACTTGTTATAAACAACTGAGATTGCTTAATGTGCCTTGGATGAATCATGTGTTGTTTTAGCATATTAAAGCATAGTATAGTGGTATTCTCCTTTGATGCTTTATTTGGGTTGACTTGGCGCATGCTCACACCATGTTATGACTATCTCAAGTCACCATAGCCTTTATTATCCTTTAGTTTTCAACTTTTAGTATCACTTTATGCTTTGATCAATGATGTTTTGTCGCTATGCATGATTATGGTCCTTATTGCTCTCTTAGTTTGTCCCTCCCAGTCTTTTGCTAGCCTCCACAACCAAGTATGAGTTCCACTCATGCATCCAACTCCCTAAACCAAGTTATTCCCAAGAGTCCACCATACCTACCTACTAGCTTATGCTATTCCAAGTATATTCATGCTTTTGTTTACCTTCCAAATTGAACTTGGTATGAGAAAACTAGTGATTAAAGCTCTCACGAACTTGATGGCACACTTTACTTTTCTTGCCCTTAATAAACTTGAACCATTGTGTCGTCTATGTTATATATGCTTGCACTTATTTGTTGGGAATTAGCAGAACCATGCTGTCATGGGGAACGCTTTCAACATTGCACTTGGTACTTGTACCTAGTTGATATCATGCTCTTTTGTATATGGATGTCGTCGGTGTGAAATGAAAGGGGAGCTTGTAAGTCCTTGGAGTTATGTATATGTGTTAGAGAAACGCCTGGGCCGCTGGTCTAATCCATGCTGACATGGTAGAAACCTCTAGAGTAACCATAATGAGCTGTCTATGAAGCATTTTTCTTATGAAAAAAAAGAGTCCTATATTTAGAAAAAAAAGAGAAAAAGATATTATGAAAAGAGTAAAGAGAGAAAAAAGCACCATATTCCCATGGTAAATAAGAAGATTGCTGAGATGCTCGTTGTCTGCTTGCCTTGTCATTTTGATATGGGGACTCTTCCATATCATCGGGCAAGGGGTACCCCGTTGGCGGTTCTCTATGATACACATGTACTTACGATGACAAGAACTTACCGGTGACTAAACTTGAGTAGCATGAGGAGCGACCCTCGTATACAAGGGACCTGAGATTTCTAACTTATACTTCGTCAAGCATGTACACCATAGTTTGTTCACTTTAACCTTAATCACTTCAAGATGCTTATGATAGGGGCAATGAGATCTGAAAGCTATAAGTACCATAATTTTTTGAAGCTCTTTATGAGACTTGAATCCCTACTTCCTTTTATGAAGGCCTTTCTTCCACCATTACATTGAGTCTCCACCTTCTACCTTTATGCACCTACTTTGAGAGCATAGTGGCCATTCTTTGTTCTGTGTGCATTGTCCCAAGACTTGTTGATTGATGCATACCTTGATATTGCTTGTTTTAAACTATTTGCATCTAGTCACTCTTATGAACTTTGAAGGTGTCCTATGCATTTATGCTAGCTACTCTATGAGGACAAGTTGTGCCACTATGTTATGTTTTCTTTATGTGAAACAAACAAACGTCTTGCAAAGCATTGTTATTCATGAATCTTTTGTTTATGTCTTTTCATATTGCAACATAGTTTCTTTGTATTATTGCTAGAACTTTGTCTTTAATGTTATGATTGAAGTACTATGATCCCAGCTTTGAATGTTTTACAAATACTTTGATCATGTCTTTGATGGTGCATGTCACCTCAAAAATTATTCTTTTTTTATCACTTAGCTACTCGAGGACGAGCAGGAGTTAAGCTTGGGGATGTTGATACATTGCAAATGTATCTATAATTTTTGATGTTCCATGCTTGGTTTTATCTACTTTCTTATGTTTTGTTCCAACTTTGGAGTACTTTTCATATGATTTCTTGGACTAACCTATTAACAAAGAGCCATAGTGCCAGTTGCCTGTTTTCTGCTGTTTTTGGTTATAGAAAGTCAGAAAATCAATATTATGTGAATTGGAACAAACAAAAGCCAAAGTCGATATTTTACTAGAAGACTCACGGAGCCAGAAGACGAGACGGAGAGGGGCCATAGGGCGGCCACACCATGTTGTGGCGCGGGCTAGCCCTAGCCGCGCCACCAGGTGGTGTGGGCCCCCTGGCCGCCCACCGACCTTGCCTCTTCGCCTATAAGATGCCTCCCAATGCAAAAACCCTAAATAATCAAGCCTCTAGCCACAGAAAGTTCCGTAGTGCCACCGCCACCGAAGGGGAGATTTGGGGGTGATGTCTACGGACTTCTATTCTTGTAGACAGTTGTTGGGCCTCCAAGTGTAGAGGTTTGTAGGACAGCAGCAAGTTTTCCCTTAGGTGGATCACCCAAGGTTTATCGAACTCAGGGAGGAAGTGGTCAAAGGTATCCCCTCTCAAGCAACCTGCAATCAAGATACAGGAAGTCTCTTGTGTCCCCAACACACCCAATACACTTGTCAGGTGTATAGGTGCACTAGTTAGGCGAAGAGATAGTGAAATACAAGTGGTATAGATAATTATAAGTGGTGATGGTGATAGAAAATAGCTTGATGGCGTGTGGTTGATGTGGGAAAAGACTAAAGGAAAACTGAAATAAAGATGGAAGCAAGCAAACATGTAATAGATCTAATTGCAAATGGTGCATCAATGCTTAGAAACAAGGCATAGGGATCATACTTTCACTAGTGAACACTCTCTAATAAATATATTTATCTTCATAATACTACTCTTAACTACTCTCCGGTTGGACACTCTAATCCATGGTAGGGCTATAACAGCGCACCTCAAAGTCCATCTTTCCCATCTAGATAACCCCACACTGTCACCTTGAGCTCTAGATGGTTCCAACAAACACCACAATTTCATAGAAACATCCAACTCCAAATATAACTCATAATAAGTATTTGTAATCTCTAGCCTAAGTGCCACCATGGTGTGCACGCTGTCACTTTCACACACATGGGGAGAGCAGAGATCTAATAAAGCACTTGAGTAGCAAGGTAGATCAACTTGATTACAAAGCTCATGATCACAATATGATCATGCATAGAGAGAGAGAGAGATGAACACATAGCTACCGGTAGAACCCTTAGCCTCGAGAGAGAACTACCCCCTCCTCATCATGGGAATCAGCAATGGTGGTGGAGATGGTGGTGGAGATCGATGGAGATGGCTCCGGGGGCACTTCTCCATCCCAGCAGGGTGCCGGAACAGAGACTTTCTGTCCCCCGAATATCCCCTTCGGTGGCGGCGGCACTACGGAACTTTTCGTGGCTGGAGGCTTGACTATTTAGGGTTTCTGCCTCGGGAGGAATCTTATAGGCGAAGAGGCAAGGTCGGTGGGCGGCCAGGGGGCCCACACCACCTGGTGGCGTGGCCAGGGCTAGCCCTCGCCACCATATGGTGTGGCCACCATGTGGCCCCTCACCGTCTCGTCTTCTGGCTCTGTGAGTCTTCCAGTAAAATATCGACTTTGGCTTTTGTCCGGTCTAATTCTGAGAATATTCATTTTCTGACTTTCTGGAATCAAAAACAGCAGAAAACATGCAACTGGCGCTATGGCTCTTGTTAATTGGTTAGTCCAAGAAATCATATGAAAAGTACTCCAATGTGTGGACAAAACATAAGAAAGTAGATAAAACCAAGCATGGAACATCAAAAATTATAGATACATTTGCAATGTATCAACATCCCCAAGCTTAACTCCTG
The DNA here is from genome assembly GCA_910589775.1 of Avena eriantha. Lineage (NCBI taxonomy): Eukaryota > Viridiplantae > Streptophyta > Magnoliopsida > Poales > Poaceae > Avena > Avena eriantha. Next base: position 335,885,129 of record OU342740.1, on the reverse strand, counting down.
CTCGTCCTCGAGTAGGTAAGTGATAAAAAGAAAGAATAATTTTTGAGGTAACATGCACCATCAAAGACTTGATCAAAGTATTTGTAAGACATTCAAAGCTGGGATCATAGTAGTTCAACCATAACATGAAAGACAAAGTTCTAACAATAAGACAAAGCAACTATGTTGCAACATGAAAAGGTACAAACAAAAGATTCATGAATAACAATGCTTTGCAAGACGTTTGTTTGTTTCACATAAAGAAAACATAGCATAATGGCATTCAGCTTGTCCCTCATGGAGTAGCAAAACATAAATGCATAGGACACCTTCAAAGTTCATAAGAGTGACTAGATACAAATAGTTTAAAACAAGAAATATCAAGTTATGCATCAATCAACTAGTCTTGGGACAATGCACATAGAACTAAGAATGGCCACTATTCTCTCAAAGTAGGTGCATAAAGATAGAAGGTGGAGACTCAACATAAAAGTAAAAGAAAGGCCTTCATAGAAGGAAGTAGGGATTCAAGTCTCATAAAGAGGTTCCAAAAATTATGGTACTTATAGCTTTCAGCTCTCATTGCCCCTATCATAAGCATCTTGAAGTGATTAAGGTTAAAGTGTACAAACTATGGTGTACATGCTTGACGAAGTATAAGTTAGAAATGTCATGCCCCTTGTATACGAGGGCCGCTCCTCATGCTACTCAAGTTTAGTCACCGGTAAGTTCTTGTCATCGTAATTACATGTGTATCATAGAGAACCGCCAACGGGGTACCCCTTGCCCGATGATACGGAAGAATCCCCATATAAAAATGACAAAGCAAGTAGACAACGAGCATCTCAGCAATATTCTTATTTACCATGGGAATATGGTGATTTTTTCTCTCTTTCCTCTTTTCATAATCTATTTTTTTCTCTTTTTCTCATTTTTTCAATAGGACTCCTTTTTTTATAAGAAGAATGTTTCATAGACAGCTCATTGTGGTTACGCTGGAGGTTTCCACCATGTTAGCATGGATTAGACCAGCGGCCCAAGTGTTTCTCTAACACATATACATAACTCCATGGACTTACAAGCTCCCCTTTCATTTCACACCGATGACATCCATATACAAAAGAGCATGATATCAACTAGGTACAAGTACCAAGTGCAATGTTGAAAGCGTTCCCCATGAAAGCATGGTTCTGCTAGTTCCCAACAAATAAGTGCAAGCATATACAACATAGACGACACAATGGTTCAAGTTTATTAAGGGCAAGAAAAGTAAAGTGTGCCATCAAGTTTGTGAGAGCTTTAATCACTAGTTTCTCATAACAAGTTTAATTTATAAGGTAGATAAAAACATAAATATACTTGGAATAGAATAAGCTAATAGGTAGGTATGGTGGACTCTTTGGAATAACTTGGTTTAAGGAGTTGGATGCATGAGTGGAACTCATACTTGGTTGTGGAGGCTAGCAAAAGACTGGGAGCGACAAACTAAGAGAGCAATAATGGCCATAATCATGCAGAGCGACAATACATCATTAATTAAAGCATAAAGTGATATTAAAAGTCAAAAACTAAAGGATCATCAAGGCTATGGTGACTTGGGATCCCAAATAAAGCATCAAAGTTGAATACCACTATACTATGCTTTAATATGCTAAAACAACGCATGATTCATCCAAGCCACATTAAGCAATCTCAATTGTTTATGACAAGTCATGCTACAGCAAATAATACTAAGCATAAAGCCAAAACAATATCAAGCATGGCATGACAGAGCATAGGCCACAGTCAAAAACAAGCTATTTTTACCACATAAGTATGAACTTTCCTACTCTTTTCCAAACCCAACCAAACTATTTAAAAACCAATGTATGAAAGAGGGGGTCCAACGAATTTATTCAGCAAACTAAGAAAACAAAGAAAACGAAAAACCAAAATGAAAACGAAAAAGAAGACGCTCCAAGAACAATGCTACTGTGCATGAAACAATAAAAATGAAGTGTTTGGAAGAAACCTGGGATTTTTATTGATGAAGAGGGGGATGCCTTGAGCATCCCCAAGCTTTGACGCTTGTACTTCTTGGATATTTCTTGGGGTGACACGCGTGGCATCCCTAAGCTTGAGCTTTAGTCCCTCCTTCATCTCATTACCCATTCCTTCCATACACCTGAAATTTTTCCTTCATACAAAACTTCACACAATCTTTATTAGCAACATTAGTGCACTCAAGATAATAGGTCTTAAGGTTCAGTTCTAACACCAAATAAACTTCCATTACAACACTAGCTACTGAAGCACTTCCCTCAAAAAGCTCAATTCCCCAAAAGAACTCAAAAAGGAACCAACAAGAAGCAAATACAGAAAATGGCAGAAATCTGGCAAAACAGACCAGCAGGTAAAGACGAATTTGTTCGAAGACCTTTTGTTGCTCAAATCAAAAAGTTTTGAACTAACGAAAGTTATATAACAACCTGAGGCAGAAGCACAAAAATGCACGCCTCAAAAGGACGTGTAGAGATTTTACACGAATGTTTACGGTGAAGCACAGAAATCTGTTTCGGGACAGTAACTTTCCCAATCATTACTTCTCTCTCATTAGAGGTTACTCTTGGCACAAAAAATAAATAAAAAGGATAAGGAGAGGTTATTATAGAGGTAATAACTTCCAAGACTCATCTAAAACTTTTGTGTTATCTCCCAATAAGTACTTTTCTTTAACGCCTTTAAGTTAAGCTTGATAGTTTGAGAAGATGCTCATATAAGAAATATGAATTGAAGTAAAAGAGAGCATCAAGAAGCAAATTCAAAGAACATTTAAGTCTAACCCACTTCCTATGCATAGGAATCTTGTAAATAAACAAGTCATGAAAGCACAAAGCAACAAGCATAGTAAAGCAAAACAAGTGCAACTTCAAGACTTTCAACATAAAGAGGGGAAACTTAATATTATTGAGATACATAAAACCATGTTTCACTCTCTCATAATAACTTTCAGTAGCATCATGAATAAAATCAACAATATAACTATCACATAAAACATTCTTATCATGAGCCATATGCATATAATAATTATTACTCTCCACATAAGCATAGTCATTCTTATTAATTATAGTGGGAGCAAATTCAACAAAATAGCTATCATTATTATTCTCATCACCATAATCATCAAATATAGGAGGCATATTGTAATCATAATTAATTTTATCCTCAATAGTAGGTGGACTGAAAATATCATACTCATCATTGTATTCATCATATATTGGAGGTATAGTATCATTAAAGTAAATTTTCTCCTCCGTTCTTGGGGGACTAAAAATATCATGCTAATCAAAACTAGCTTCCCCAAGCTTAGACTTTTCCATAGCATTAGCAATAATGGTGTCCAAAGAATTCATACTAACAACATTGCTATTAGCATGCAGATAAAGTTCCATAGGTTTTTTAATTTTCTCTTGAAACACTTCATGTCCTAACTCAATATAAATACTATAAAGCTCTCTATTTTGTTGTTGTTTTCTATTAAGCCTAAGTAGTGAAAACAAGAAACAAAAAGACAAAATTGCAGAATCTAAAGGAAATAACTTTGAGCACTCACACCACAGGATGTGAGTACCTTTTACCTTACCTCCCCGGCAACGGCGCCAGAAAATAGGCATTTGCCGTGGGAGGTTCTACTTCTTTAATCCTCCGGTATGAATACCTTTTACCTTACCTCCCCGGCAACAGCGCCAGAAAATAGGTTGATGTCTACGCACTTCTATTCTTGTAGACAACTGTTGGGCCTCCAAGTGCAGAGGTTTGTAGGACAACAGCAAGTTTTCCCTTAAGTGGATCACCAAAGGTTTATCGAACTCAGGGAGGAAGTGGTCAAAGGTATCCCCTCTCAAGTAACCCTGCAATCAAGATACAAGAAGTCTCTTGTGTCCCCAACACACCCAATACACTTGTCAGGTGTATAGGTGCACTAGTTCGGCGAAGAGATAGTGAAATACAAGTGGTATAGATAATTATAAGTGGTAATGGTGATAGAAATTAGCTTGATGGCGTGTGGTTGATGTGGGAAAAGACTAAAGGAAAACTGAAATACAGATGAAAGCAAGCAAACATGTAACAGATCTAATTGCAAACAGTGTATCAATGCTTAGAAACAAGGCCTAGGTATCATACTTTCACTAGTGCACACTCTCTCATAAATATATTTATCTTCATGATACTACTCTTAACTACTCTCCGGTTGGACACTCTAATCCATGGTAGGGCTATAACAGCGCACCTCAAAGTCCATCTTTCCCATCTAGATAACCCCACACTGTCACCTTGAGCTCTAGATGGTTCCAACAAACACCACAATTTCATAGAAACATCCAACTCCAAATATAACTCATAATAAGTATTTGTAATCTCTAGCCTAAGTGCCACCATGGTGTGCACGCTGTCACTTTCACACACATGGGGAGAGCAGAGATCTAATAAAGCACTTGAGTAGCAAGGTAGATCAACTTGATTACAAAGCTCATGATCACAATATGATCATGCATAGAGAGAGAGAGAGAGAGATGAACACATAGCTACCGGCAGGACCCTTAGCCTCGAGAGAGAACTACTCCCTCCTCATCATGGGAATCAGCAATGGTGATGGAGATCGTGGTGGAGATCGGTGGAGATGGCTCCGGGGGGACATCCCCATCCCGGTAGGGTGCCTGAACAGAGACTTCCTGTCCCCCGAATATCCCCTTCGGTGGCGGCGGCGCTGCGGAACTTTTCGTGGCTGGAGGCTTGACTATTTAGGGTTTCTGCCTTGGGAGGAATCTTATAGGCGAAGAGGCAAGGTCGGTGGGCGGCCAGGGGGCCCACACCACCTGGTGGCGCGGCCAGGGCTAGCCCGTGCCACCATATGGTGTGGCCACCCTGTGGCCCCTCTCCATCTCGTCTTCTGGCTCCGTGAGTCTTCCGGTAAAATATCGACTTTGGATTTTGTCCGGTCCAATTCCGAGAATATTCATTTTCTGACTTTCTGGAACCAAAAACAGCAGAAAACAGGCATCTAGCACTATGGCTCTTGTTAATAGGTTAGTCCAAGAAATCATATGAAAAGTACTCCAAAGTGTGGACAAAACATAAGAAAGTATATAAAAACCAAGCATGGAACATCAAAAATTATAAATACATTTGCAATGTATCTGGGGGACAGAAAGTCTCTGTTCCGGCACCTTGCCGGGACGGGGAAGTGCCCGGGGAGCCATCTCAATCGATCTCCACCACCATCTCCATCACCATTGCTGATTCCCATGATGAGGAGGGAGTAGTTCTCTATCGAGGCTAAGGGTTCTACCGGTAGCTATTTGTTCATCTCTCTCTATGCATGATCTTATTGTGATCATGAGATTGTAATCTATAGATCTACCTTGCTACGCAAGTGCTTTAATAGATCCCTGCTCTCCCCATGTGTGTGAAGTTGACAGTGTGCACACCATGGTGGCACTTAGGCTAGAGATTACAAATACTTGTTATGAGTTATATTTGGAGTTGGATGTCTTTATGAAATTGTGGTGTTTGTTGGACTCATCTAGTACTCAAGGTGACAGTGTGGGGTTTTCTAGATGGGAAAGGCTTACTTTGAGGTGTGTTGTTATAGCCCTACCATGGATTAGAGTGTCCAACTAGAGAGTAGTTAAGAGTAGTATCATAAAGAGAAGATATTTATATGAGAGTGTTCACTAGTGAAAGTATGATCCCTAGGCCTTGTTTCTAAGCATTGAAACACCGTTTGTGTAACACCCTCGAATCAGCCCTATGCAAGTTTTAGCCCTTTCCGCCAAACCCACATAGAAACGATTCAAGGACGCCCACCAGACACTTTCGTGCGGGTGGAAAACGAAGTAATACCATTACACAACAGTCCTCGATAGGACCCACAAAACAGATATATATACAACAGCGACTCATCGAGTCAAGAATATAGATATACAATACAAAGATCCAAATCACCTTGAAAATGATAGAGCATCCGACTTCGGACAAGATGCAAATGGGGCTAAGAGCCCTGAAGAATAACCAATGGCGTCCATAACCCTGCCCAGGCCAAGCCAGAAGGGTAACCCTGCTAACGACGTTGATCTCAAACCTGCTAAAACAAAAGGGGGCCGACAAAGGGCAAAGGAAAAAGAGGAGCGTCTGTACTGAGGCCAATACATGGTGAGGCTAGAATTCGGCGGCTCTCGCCTACATAGGTATGGTGGGCTTACGCGGCAGCGCAGCGGCACTAAACAACCTATAGAGACTCGATACAACTGGCGGTTATCAGAGAGGGATAAGAAAGACCTATTCGGATCCAACCTGAAGCTAACACCAAACAAACCCATCCTGGTATTTCCCCCTCGAGACCAAACGAGGAAGTTGGACCAAGGCACTCACGTAGTTGGCAGGTTTATTCATTCCATTATAATTGAAGCACTTACTAGTCAGATATAGATAGCGTGGGCCGTCCTGATAGCATAAGTAGTGGGCAGTTTTAATCACCATTCCATTGTAGTTAGGACATTTACTAGTCAGATATAATTGTCCCGAGGAATCCCAAAACCCAGCAATTCTTGGCACTTTTATCACATTCCATTGGAGTTGCAAAACTTACTAGGCAGGTGCAGCATGTCACGAAACAACCCAGATCCACCAGCTTTTGGCATTTTTAATATCCATTCCATTATAGTTGAATCTGATTACTAGTCATATATTAAGTCAAATTTATAGCACTACTTTAGTTATGCTTGTCTATGATCGAGATACTGTGCTCCAAGTCATCCATAACCGCGGACACGGCTTTCAGAAAGTTTTACCCTGCAGGGTGCACAAATAGCAACACACACTCGATCAACCTCGGAAAAACCAAATCAAAACCCAACGAGGCCTTCACGACAAAGCAATCACAGGATTCATAAAATATTTCAGGGGGCCACCCCACCAAGCTAATAGAAACGAAGTTGGCCAGCTCCGGAATGGACCCAGGGTTTGCGAGAACGGCTGTAAATGACTGGGAACCCGGAAGTGTGACTGGGCTTGTCGATACCGCGAAATCGTGCCGCGATCCAAAACAGTACAGGTGCTCCACGCACAATCTTAAATAAAGCAGTAAAGCATGGCATAAGTACAGGATAGTAATAAAGCCCCAAACTACTTGCGGCCCCAAGAAATAGAAATGAATCAAGCTCTGGCTCAGGGGGTCCACGGCCTCCCGGATGTCGATAGTGCGAAAAATCAAGGAACAGGTATCAATTACTCGGGGTCCTACGGGACACAAGTGAGCGTGGAAGAACCAAATAACATCTATTGCCCACCGATGCCTCTGCATTAGTTATATCTAGCATTTTAATGGTTGTATTTAAAGCCATGATCATCTCCACCATAAACATCTGCCAGCATTCCAACAACGGTGGTACTTGACAACACGAGATCGCACCTGAGCAAGCAACTACGACTCGCAAGGCCAGCTATCTACCAAACACAAGTAATAGGAGGTGTCCCAGGCAATATAGAGGCTGCACGGGATATAACTGGTACGGAACACTAAAGCATCGCGACACGGACAACAATAGATCAACAAGAGGAAATAAAGAGTATAAATGCAAAATAGGTAGAAGGGGAAGAGATGCTCGCCTGGGAAAAACTGCCGAAGGTTCATATCCAGAGAACTTGTTGATACTCGCATCAACTCATCGGCCTAATCCGCGAAGAAGCAAACACTAGAACCAAAACCGGATGCAATATTTAATACTACGGTAGAAGATTCGGCATGCTTATGATATGATGCAGATGCGGTGCAATTAGGCAATATTAAGCGGAACCGGGGTCCCGACAATTAATTACATGGTCCAAGTTATTTAGAACCCCCGCAATTTAAATGTTCTATTAACAAGGCAAATCATGGCATCGGTTCGCTACACAAATTTAAATGGAGTCCGGAATAAGACTAGAATAGCCCGCATATAGACTCCATATTTAGTTATGAGGTGAATCGGCATAATGCCCCCAAACCCACAGACAGATATGCATGCACGAACAATTTATATGCAACAGTTTTATATATAGCATTTATAAAATAGGGGCTCGAGAAAAAGGTTCACACATCTGGGTTTGGAAGATCTTGGTGTCTCGGGGGTTCGGGGTTCGGACTCAGGGCACCGGGATCTAGGGTTCGGTGAGGTTCGGATACAAGATGGAGAACTTGGGTTCCACGTGGTCGATCTTGTCGTCCATGGAAAACTTGAGTGGATCGGGTACCAGGGGTTTTTGGATCCGGGAAGTAGATCTTGTCGCACGGTGTCCAGGTAGGCAAACTTGGCGGGTTGGGACGATCTTGTCGAAGTGTAGATCTTGTCGGGTCCGCGGTCTTCGGGTCATGTCGACGGTCTTGTCGTACCGGGGTTCGATGTTCGGATCCGAGTAGAAGGTCTTGGAGTTTGGCAACGGTCTTGTCAGCGGTCGATCTTGACTTGCCGGTGGAGGTCGTGGCAGCTCTTGGTGTCGGCGGGATCGGTCTTCGGATCATCGGTTTCGAATGACAGGGATCGAGCGTGGGACGCCAGCCACTCAGGTGCTACAACTTCGGACAAACTTGTCACGGTGAACAACAACAACAAAAACGTGGAGCTGCAGGGACGGGTCTTCTCGCGCCAGTTCCGCAGCAGATGAAGCACGTGGCAAAGGCAGAATGCGACGATGGGGCACGGTCGAGCAGAGGGCCGAGGCGGGATGGATGCACAGGAGACGGCGCTTGCGCGCGGGGCGAGGCGACCTGGGAGGTGGTGACGTCGGCTCCGGGAGAGGAAGGGTGGTCGGGGTCGCGGCTGGGGTAGGGGACACGAGGCGGCACGGACAGAGGACGACGTCGTACAATGGCCGGAGAGGGAGGAGGCGGGGTCGACCGGGCCGCGGCGGCGACCTGCGATACGCGGAGGAAGTGGCCCGAGCGGCGTCTAGGGCGAGCGACGGACGAGGTCGAAGGGGACACACTGCAGGGACTCGACAGCGGTAGGCAGGGCGTGGAACTCCGGCGGCGGGGCGAGCAAGGGCGACCGGAGAGGGGTCCGGCGCCATGGGGACGGATGGCGCGGCAGCGAGCAGGGTGTGGCGGCGGGCACCAGCTCTGGGCGGAGGGGAGCTCACGAGCGGCTGCTCGGGAGGGGGTCGAGGTAGGCGGTGGTGGGGATGGGTAGCGAGCCCCGGGAGGGAGGAGACGGGGTCGAGGACGGGAATGTGGGGGACGGAGGAAGGCGTCGAGCGGGGAAGGCGGCGGGGATCCTGGCGAGGAAGCGGGGTAGGTGGGGAGCGACCTCGCGTCAGGAGCGGGGCGACGGGGCGAGGTGGGGCCAGATGGTTGGGGTAGGTGGCACGGGGCCTGGGGATCAGGTTCCAGGGAGAAACGGTCGGGCGGGAGAGGCGCGTGGGCGGGTCCCGCGAGGTGGTCGGGCGACCAGGTTGGCGGGAGGCGCAGTGGATTGGTGTGTTGGTGCGGTAGGTGGTGAGGGAGCGGGCCTAGCTGGCTGGGTGGCTGGTGTGGTGTGTGTGTTGTGTGTGTGGGGTGATGAGGTGGAGGGGGGGTGCGGTGAGGTGGCGGCCTGGAATTGGACAGGGTGAGGTGGATGGGGGCTGGGTAGGATTAGGGGTAGGGTATTTGGTAGAAAAGGGTTTGGGAGTAGGTAGGGTTTTTATCTGGAGGTGGCCGGCTGGGCTTTCGGGCCTGGCTGGCTGCCTCCCAAAAATAATTTAAATATTTTATTTATTAAAAACGAGGCTTTTGTAATTAGTTTTTAGACAAATAAAAGACCCGGAAAAGCCCGTTGTTTTGATTTGAAATAAAGACGGGGTATTTAGAAAACAAAGATGGGCTTTTAGAAAATAGTTTTTGGCAAACAATGTATGATGTCATGACGATGCTCAAATGCAATGTGGCATGATGACATGAGCATGCGGTCATGATGATGCGATGCACAAAAACACAGTGATTTTCTAGTAGTGGTTTTAGCGGGATGCCACAGTTTGCTACTAGATCTGTTACATGTTTGCTTACTTCCATCTTTATTTCAGTCTGTCGTTAGTCTTTTCCACGCCATCAAGTTATTTTCTATCACTGTTACCACTTATAATTATCCATACCACTTGTATTTCACTATCTCTTCGCCGAACTAGTGCACCTATACACCTGACAAGTGTATTGGGTGTGTTGGGGACACAAGAGACTTCTTGTATCTTGATTGCATGATTGCTTGAGAGGGAATACCTTTGACCACTTCCTCCCTGACTTCGATAAACCTTGGGTGATCCACTTAAGGGAAAACTTGCTGCTGTTCTACAAACCTCTACACTTGGAGGCCCAACAACTGTCTACAAGAATAGAAGTGCGTAGACATCACTCTCGCACGTCTATGTGCCCTTAGTGTCAACCAAATCCAAGGAACCTGCTTTGCGCACTATGCCAGGCGTGGCTTCATGGGAATGCCAATGGAGATGCCAAGTCACCCGGAGTTGAAGCGTCAAGTGGAGAACCTTGACTTCCTGTTGTACGATTGCCAGAAGGAATTGGACAATGCTCGGGAGTTCGCCAACCACAACCGTGCCATTGCCGACCAGAAGGCCTAGACTTTCTCACTACTTGTCAAGGACCGCCAGTCTCTTCGCCGCCAGCGCGAAAAGAAGGATCGCACCATCGCCCGTCTTTGCAAGAAGGTGGCCGACCTCGAGAAGACCATCAAGGAGCAAGAAGCTCAGCTTGCAGCAAAGGAGGAAGAAGAGGAGGGTGAAGACATCCAGGGAGATATGGATTCTTACCTCAGCAATGATGATGACTTTCTGGAGGAGGATGCCGTGGACTTCTACACCGACGATGAGGACTCCAACTTCATCGATGATGAGTAGATGCACTATAGCACTACCGTAGCATGAGATGTATCGGTCCCAATGTATCGTAGCCTGCAGAATGGTTCTTAAAACCATATGTTTTCCTTGTTCTGGTGTGCGTGTGTTTGTATTGTGTGCTTGTTTGAATGAATGAAATGGAGTTAGTTGCAAAACCTGAGTCAAACTCAAAGTTTTAGCCTTGAAACCAAAACCATGAACCATAGAACTTTCCCTTTTACCCCTTTATCTACCTCAATCTTCAGATGACTCGTGGAAACCCCAGAGGGAGTAGCTCATCGCAGGATCCAATGCTGTAGATTATGCAGATGTTAGTTGCAGACCATAAAGCAAGCAGGGCAGAGCACCAGGCCAACTTAGCAACACTTCAGCAGATAGCCCAGATGGCCCAAAACAACCAAGGACATGGAAATCAGGATCATCAAGGATCCAAGCTGAAGAATTTCCAGAATACAAATCCCCCAATCTTTAGCACTTCGGAGAACCCATTAGATGCTGATGACTGCTTGCAGACGATGGAGAAAAATTTAGAAGTAGCCAGAGTTGATGACAACGAGAAAGTTCTCTTTGCCACCCACTATTTGGTAGGAGATGCAAGAGCCTGGTGGAACAGCATCCGCCTGATGAACCATGGTCAAGTGATGACATGGGAAGCCTTCAAAATCAAGTTCAGTCGCACCCACGTGCCACAGGGACTAGTCACCAGAATGAGGGATGAATTTAGAGAGTTGAAGCAAGGAAGATTGACTGTAGTGGAGTACCGTGATAGATTCCTGTCCTTAGCAAGGTATGCACCTGATGAGATCAACACGGAGGCCAAGAAGAAGGAGAGATTCCTGAACGGACTGCATGATGAGATGCAGACTGTCCTCGTCAACATCCTCTTCGAGGATCTCGAAGAGCTAGTCGACTCTGCCATTCAGATGGAAGGGAAGATTAACCAGGCAAACGACAATCGCAAGCGTCGTATGATGCACCAAGCTGGATCCAGTAGTCACCAGAAGTACCGTCCCAACCCGTCGGCAGGGTATGCACCAAGAAACAACCGACCACCAATGTCTCGCCCAAGCTACCCCAACCGTAGCGGAGGCAATGTGAAGTCCGGAGGAAACAACAACAACCCCGGCAACACCAGCAATTTCAACCGTGCACCTCCCAAGAGCAACAACAACAACAACACTGCACCCAGAAATGGAAGCAATGATGTGCCTGTCGTAGCAAAAGACAAGTCCCACATAACTTGTTTCGACTATGGAGTTAAGGGTCACTATTCCAATGAGTGCCCCAAGAAGACTGCCGCCACTGCCAATGTGAATGCCCTAGCTCAACAGCAGCGTCGTGTTCAACCAGGGAGAAGATTTGCCCCAGGGAACCCTCACAACCGCAACAACCGTCTCTTCCACATGAACGCCGAAGAAGCCCAAGAACCGCCAGATGTAGTATTGGGTATGTTTTCTGTCAACTCAGTTTTAGCAAGGGTGTTGTTTGATGCGGGAGCATCGCATTCATTTGTCACCGAAGAATTTGCATGCACTAGTAAGATCCACCCAACCAACTTGAAGCATGTCATGATAGTCCAAATCCCAGGTTAAACTACAAAAGCTAGAAAAAATTGCAAAGCTATGCCTATCAGAATACATGGGATAAATTTTTATGCTAATCTAATAGTACTTGGAACCAAAGGATTGGAAGTAGTACTAGGAATGGATTGGATGTCAAAGCATAAATGACTGATAGACTGTGCTAAGAAAGCCATCACCATGACCAGTAGCTCTAGAGTAACAGTAGAGCATATATCTGAAACCTTACCTCGTCAATTCAAGTGCAACAAGAGTCTAGCCCTACCCACCATAGACCAAGTCAGAGTAGTCTGTGAATACCCCGACGTATTCCCAGATGAATTGCTCGGTATGCCCCCGGATAGGGATATTGAGTTTGTTATCGAACTAATCCCCGGAACCGGACGCATAGACCAGAGACCCTATAGCATGAACCCCTCTGAGTTAGTAGAGTTGAAGAAGCAGTTGGATGCTATGTTAGCAACAAGCTTGATTCAACCAAGCGCGTCGCCATGGAGATCACCAGTGTTATTCGTCGACAAGAAAGATGGAGGCAACCGGTTGTGCACCGATTACAGAAAGCTGAATGACGTCACCATCAAAAACAAGTACCCTCTGCCAAATATAGAAGATCTGTTTGATCAGTTGACTGGTGCCTAGGTATTCTCAAAGATTGATCTTAGGACTGGTTATCACCAACTTAAGATTCGTGCAACGGATATTCCGAAGATCACCTTTACTACTCGCTACGGATTGTACGAGTATATGGTCATGTCTTTTGGATTAACCAATGCCCCTGCTTATTTCATGAATCTCATGAATAAGATCTTTATGAATTTCCTAGATAAGTTTATCGTTGTGTTTGTCGACGATATCCTTATCTACTCCAAGTAAGAAGAAGAGCATGAGCAACATCTGAGAATCATCCTAGAAACCCTGAGAGAGCATCAGTTATATGCCAAGTTCAGCAAATGTGAGTTTTGGCTGAAAGAAGTAGGATTCCTAGGACATATTGTGTCTGCCGAAGGAGTCTCCGTTGATCCCGCCAAGATCAAAGATGTCGAAGAATGGGAAGCCCCGACCACTCAAACCCAAGTCCGTGCATTTCTCAGATTAGCGGGATATTATCGCAAGTTCGTAGAAGGATTCTCGAGCATCGCCAGACCCATGACCCAATTGTTGAAGAAGGACAAGAAGTTTGAATGGACCAACAAATGTGAAGCCAGTTTCCAAGAACTGAAGAAGAGATTGATTTCAGCCCCAATATTGATCATGCCAGATATCAAGAAGCCGTTTGATGTGTATTGTGATGCATCCAAGATAGGTCTTGGATGTGTATTGATGCAAGAAGGCAAAGTCATCGCATATCTGTCTCAGCAACTGAAGCAACATGAGCAGAACTATCCGACCCATGACCTTGAGTTAGCAGCTGTAGTTTTGCATTGAAGACATGGCGTGATTATCTTATGGGTAATTGCTGTGAGATTTACTCAGATCACAAGAGCTTGAAGTATATTTTCACTCAGAAAGAGATGAATATGAGACAAAGGAGATGGATAGAGTTAATCAAGGATTATGACCTTGACATTCACTATCACCCCGGCAAAGCCAATGTGGTAGCGGATGATCTTAGCAGATTGCCTTGTAGGCTAAACACCATGATCAAGGAGAAGCAACCAAGTTTGTATGAGGAGTTGGAGCAGTTTAGAACTGAGATAGTTAGCAAAGGATTTTTAGCTAGCATTGAACTTCAACCCACATTAATCAGCCAAATCAAGGAAGCCCAGAAGGGAAATGAAAGCATCGACAGAATCAAACGTCGTATTGGTACAGGAAAGGTACCTGGATTCACTGAAGACGAAGAAGGAGTTTGGTGGTGCAAAGGACGTATCTGTGTGCCAGCAGATTCGGAGCTGAAGCAAGTTATCATGCAGGAAGCTCATGATACTCTTTATTCTATCCACCCCGGAGGCACGAAGATGTATCAAGATTTGAAAGAGCAATTTTGGTGGCACAAGATGAAGAGAGAAATCGGAAGCTACATCGCCAAGTGTGACATCTGTCAAAGAGTCAAAGCAGAATATCAGAGACCCGCAGGACTGTTGCAACCATTGCAGATTCCGGAATGGAAATGGGATTCTGTCGGAATGGACTTTATCACTGGATTGCCTACTTCTAGTAGGGGAAATGACTCAATCTGGGTCATCGTTGATAGACTGTCCAAGGTAGCTCATTTATACTTGTCAAGACAACCTATCAGAGCTCGAAGCTAGCAGAGTTGTACATTGCTAGAATTGTTAGTATGCATGGAACTCCCAAGACCATAGTATCAGATCGAGGAACCCAGTTTACCTCGAGATTTTGGCAGAAAGTCCAAGAAGGATTGAGAACCAAATTGTACTTCAGTACGGCATATCACCCGCAAACCGATGAACAGACTGAAAGAGTCAACCAAATCCTAGAAGATATGTTGAGAGATTGTGTGTTGGAGTACAGATAAAAATGGGAAGACTGCCTGCCTTTCGCAGAATTCTCATATAACAACAATTATCAAGTGTCGTACCCCTTTGAATTGGTCGCAAGTAGGAGAAAGTTAGATCTTTGGACCAGACATTCTCCGAGAAGCTGAAGAGAAAGTTCACAGAGTCCGTGAGCACCTCAAGACCGCCCAATCCAGACAGAAGAGTTATGCTGACAAGAGAAGGAGAGACCTGACTTTCAATGTCGGAGATTTTGTATATCTCAAGGTTTCTCCATTGAAGGGAACACAACACTTTAGTCTGAAAGGAAAGTTAGCCCCCAGATATATCGGGCCCTTCAAAATTCTGAATCGCCAAGGAGAAGTATCGTATCAACTGGAACTACCAGAGGAGATGTCAGCCATCCACAATGTGTTCCATATCTCGTTATTTCGCAAATGCCTAGAAGTGCCGAAGAAGACCGAAATTTTCAAGAACATTGATCACCAAGCTGTTGATATCAACAAAGACATGACATATCGTGAAGTGCCCATCTGTATCTTAGAGGAAGCCTACAGAACCACCAGGACCCGGAGTATCAAATTTCTCAAGATTCAATGGAGCAACCACACCAAATAAGAAGCCACTTGGGAGCGAGAAGATTACATTAGGACAGAGTTCCCAGATCTCTTTAGTTCCTAGTTTTTATTTCGTAAATCTCGGGACGAGATTTTGTTTAAGGGGGGAAGGTTTGTAACATCCCAAAACTCTAATCCAAGGTTATTAAGATCCAAATCATCAAATTTAGAGTTAACAACAATTTTTCCACTTAAAATCATTAAGCATTCATATGTGTATGCATTTAAAATAGGAGTTGTTTTGAATTGCTATGTTTGAGTGATCCATTGATTGTAAAATGATTCTAGGGTGAATTAAACATCATCTAGATCATTCCCAAACAAATCCCAAAGAAAAATAAATCAAAAAGAATAAAATAAGCAAATGGTCATTTGTGCCATTTTAATCACCATGCCTACTTTGGCTATTCCTAGAACTCAAATCTTAACAGAAACAAATGTGGATCTGGGCACCCCTTGCTAGTACAAGTAGTGATGTACCAAGGCCCACTTTATGATCTCCCAAAAACATTCAAACTCTAATTTTAAATGACATTTGAAAATTGAATCTAGTGTAGGTATCAAGATCACACTATTTCAAAAACCACTCAAATGAACTCCATTTAAAGATCCAAAGCAACCAGAGATGCTCAAGCATGTGATCAACAACTCCACCAACATTCATCTCAAAATTCAAAACTTGAATTCTTTCGACCATTTTGTCAAACACCTTGTGTGCAAAAATCTGGATAAATCACAAACACTATTGTGAGCAGTGTTTGGACCAATGTGGTCTCCCATTTTGCAACCAGAGCCACCCCAGTGAACCCTCTACCCTTTGCTAGCCCGGACAAGAAATGTGCCACGACCAAATGGTCATGGACATCAATGCTGAGCCCAAATCGAGCACCTCACCGGTGACAGCGCGCCACAACAGCCGCCAGCCTCGCCAACATTGCCCCACGTGTCGCTCGTGGTCCACGTCCACCACTAGGCCAGCCCCAGCCCGCGGACAGAGTGAGGAGCAGCCAGGAACCGCCGCGCCTGAAGCCTGTCTGCCATGCCGACACCGCCCACAGAGCGCGCACGGTCCCCGCTCAGCCAAACCCTGCCTAGCTCTCGCCGCCCACCTACACGATCACCACCGTCCTAAGAAGCTAAAGGACATGCCCGTTTCCCCGACCGTGCCCCGTAGTCGCCAGCCACCGCAAAGTTCGCCGTCGGCAAAGACATCGTGCGCGCCGCGCCACTCACCTTTCCCGACTGCATTTCACTGCACGCGCACCGCCCTGATGACCGCCAGGGAACCGCCCACCATCCTAGCCCACCGTCCACACCTCTAGCTCACTGTGTCGCCGCCCCCGTCAAGCTCCGCCCATGCTTCTCTGCCGCTTCACCGAGCCTATAAATAGAGAGCTCCCCAGCACCATTTCGTCGCACCATCTTGTAGCACCCCAATTGTCTAACAATTGTAATGCTACTTGTCCTAGTAAGATATTGGCTACTTTATATATATTATTGCTGCATCATAATTATATCATGCTCATGTCATCATGCCACCTTGCATTTGAGCATCATATAAAACTCCTTTTTCTTTTGGTTCTTCTCTCACATGCATTATAAATTGTATTTGCCTCTTGATATTGTATTTGGTTGTTGATATATTGTCTAAATGCCCAAGTTGAGTTGGGGGCATATCTTTTATTCCATTCCACCACTTTATAATTCCACCATCCCTTTAACAATGAGCTTGTCTTTCTTTTTCTTTGATATTTTAATTCTAGCTCATGTAGTTTGGGGTGGATTAAATCCTCTAAATTCTTTGCTTGGCTTTATTCCACTTCTTGGAAATGCATAAGAATAATGCCATCATATTATTATTGTTTTCACATAATAAATAATGACATTATTATTTTTGCATGGGCCATGCAAGCTTCTCCACCACCTTTCTCTCCATTGGTTTTTCTTTGGATTTGAGGGATTCTAACTTGGGAAATCATCTACCACTCCACCACCATCATAGTCTCACCCATTTCTCTCCCTCTTATTTCTATTCTCCATGCATGAACCACATGAGACCTATTCCACAATTCTTTTCTTTTTCTTTTCTTGGAATTCTTGTCCACCTCCACCTCATGATAATTCTAGTACTCACCATGTTCCACTTGGGATGATCTTACCACTTTCTTTTCTTTTATTTCTAATTATCTACATGTATGATCATATGAGAGCTTTTCCACCTATTTATTTTCTTCCTCTTTCTTTCTTGTTTCTCTTCTACTTTGTCTCAAGCAAGATCAAGCTTCACCTTAACTCTTGGTTTGATCTCATCAACTACATCAAATATAAATACCTAATAAAATTCAAACCTAGTTCTTCTCTTTTTAATTTTTTTTACATCTAATTTCTCCTAAACCCTAACCCTATCCTCCCTCCCTCTCTCTTAGTTGCAGCACCACCTGACCCTCTCTCTCTCTCTCTCCCTGGCCCCAACCCAGCTAGCCCCCTCTCCCTAAGCCAAGCAAACCCTAACCCTAACCATATCTAACCCTAGCCCGAGCTAGCCCCTCCCTCTCTTCTCTCTCCCTCGCGCCAGCCCCACCCTGCAGCTGCGCCGGTCTGGTCCACCCTGCAGCCTCCCCTCCGTGCCGTCCAGCCCCCAGGACCAGCCCCAGCCTGGCCGAGCACGTGCTCGAGGGAAAAAGGGCAAAACCCGAGCCCCTTTTCCCTGCCGTGCACGCCTCCCTCTCCTCCTCCCTCTCCCTTCTTTTCCTCCCTCCCCACAGCTCTCAGGGCTCGCCCAGATCTGCCCCAGAGCGCCCCCTCCTTCCCCTTCTTCTCCACCATCGTCCCCACCTGCCGCCAGTCACCGCCGTCTACCGCCGCCATCTCATCGTTCCGGCCGTCAAGCTTGTCGTGGAAGTGGCCTGGGAGATCGAGGACATCCCCCCGCGTCGCCCAGTACACGCCGTCGCGAAGGAGAAGCTCCCCAGCGCGCCAGTACCTCGCCGTCCTCGCGGAACCCTAGCCGCCAGTACGCCAGCCTCGCCGACGATCCGCCGCGCCCCCGTCCAAGCCAACCACCCCAGGCGACCCGCGGTGAGCATCCCCTTCTTCCTGACATGGTCCGCCTCGCCGTACCGCCCTATCGCCGCTGTGCGTTTCGTCAAACACCCACCGTGCGCGCCGCTCGCCGGCATCTGCAAGCTTTTCCGCGCCACGCAGCCCCTCATCTAGTCCCCCGTCGCCCTCCTGACATCTGCCCGAGCCAGCCGCACTGGCTAGCCTCCTCACCGCGGACTCCCGCGTCCCAGGTTCGAGTCCCCGCTCCGCGCCGCGCTCCCACCTGCCGCCAGACGCGAGGAGAAGAGGAACAGTAGCCGCGCGTGGTCGATTTGCAAAAAGCCCCCCACCTTTTTGATTCCTACGACCCGCGCTCCTAACAGCCCCACCTGTCAGCCGCGCTAGCGCTTTTGCAGAAAACCCCCTGGTTTATCCTGTTCGCAACCCGCGCTCCAGCCGCAGCCCCACCTGTCAGCCTCTGTCTCGCCCACCGCTGACACGCGGGCCTGCGCCAGTTGGCCCACCCCGCAGTCACTGTGGCTAGGCGAGCCCGCGGTGACAAAAGTTTTTCCCGCACGTGGTCCAGTCAGCACAAAGGCCCACCTGTCAGTGTCTGTGGTTAGAATCGCCTGGGTATAAAAAGTATTTCTCCGTATCTGTTTTTTTTATTCAAATCTTTTCCAAATTAATTTAAATTCAAATTCTTTTCAGATTCAAATAATTTTTAAAATACAAATCCAAATAATACAAATAATATATGTTTTGGAATCAGAAAAATGAGAGGAATTCAAATATGCCCTTAAAATTATATTTTGAACACTTTAAATTTCGAGTTGACTAAAATTACAATAAAATGCCCTTTTCCTTATTTAATTAATAACTTTTGTTTTATAACTCCAAATTTGACAAATAATATGTCTAACTCGATCAGCGCGACGAGCCCGTTCTATTTATGCAATCCTTGTTCTGAATTGAAGCATGCATCATGTTGTCATCTAAAATCTGAACCGTTTAAGACAATAAAACTTGGGCAAATAAATGATAAAATGCTTTACTTCTTGTATCCACACCTCACCTCTGCCATGCTACTTCAATGCCATGTAAATTGTGCATCATTCATCATGGCATGCTTGGTTGCTTGTTGCATTTCAATTTATATGCTTGCGCACTTTATTTATGTTGGCCCTTGTTTGTTTGGTTCTTCTTCGAATAGACGCCCAGCAGGAGAATTATCAGGAATCACAGGAGTATTACCCAGATCCATCTCTCGCTTCAACTGAGCTGCCAGGCAAGCACTACCACATGCTTGCATACATACAGTACCTATTGCCTCTATCTTATTCTTGCATCATTGAGTCGCGGTTGCATAAAATTGAATCCCAAGTACTGCATAGCCTTTACTTTTAAACCACATTAAGCCTGTTCCGGTCCCATGAGCCATTACTACAGGAGTTGTTTGAGCCATGCGAGTCGTAGAAAAGCATGAGTAGGGTATGTGAGTGTCGGATGGATAACGAGGTACCTAAACAACATAACCTGAGTAGTAATGGGATAACTAAAGAAAGAGGCACCGGTGAGCAATATCTGCTATTTGGTTTTTCCTGCTCACTTGTGTCCCGTAGGACCCCGAGTACTTGATTCCTGTTCCTTGACTATTCGCACTATCCACATCCGGGAGGCCTATGGACCCCCCTGAGCCAGAGCTTGATTCAATCTTCTTTCTTGGGGCCACAAGTAGTTTGGGGCTTTATTACTATTCTGTACTTATGCCCTGTTACTGCTTTATTTAAGATTGTGCGTGGAGCACCTGTACTGTTTTGGATCGTGGAATGTTTTCGCGGTATCGACAAGCCCAGTCACATTTTCGGGTTCCCAGTCGTTTACAGCCATTGACACAAACCTTGGGTCCGTCTCGGAGCCGGCCAACTTCGTTGCGGGTAGCTTAATGGGGTGGCCCCCTGAAATATTTCTGAATCCTGTGATTGCTTTGTCGTGAATGCCTCGTTGGGTTTTAATTTGGTTTTTCCGAGGTTGATCGAGTGTGTGTTGCTATTCGTGCACCCCTGCAGGGTAAATCTTTCTGAAAGCCGTGTCCGCGGTTATGGACGACTTGGAGCACAGTTTCTCGATCATAGACAAGTATAACTAAAGTACCGCTTTTAATTTGACTAAGTACTTGACTAGTAAATAGCGCAATACTCATGGAATGGATAATAAAACTGCCAACGGATGATGGGGGTTGTTCGTCCGCTTCCTCGTTGGTAAGCGAGGAGGAGGATGGATCTGATAATTATACTGTTATAACTGTTGTTCTTAATTCACGGACTTCCGTCTATCTTTGGTTAGGCGGGAGGTTAGCGAGTCTCTATAGAATTGTTAGGTATTATCTTTTGCTGCAATTGCGTCACCCCAGGTTGTGTCCCCTTTAGTGGCATAAAGACTTGCTGAGTACCCCTAGGGTCTCACACGATAAATTGTTTGAATCAGATGAACAGGTGTACCCGCAAGATGGATACTGGGTGGAAGAGTCAGATGATGTTGGCAACGATCATTTGGTGTAGAGATTCCGGGAACGGGGATCCGTGTGATCTGTGGGCGGGATGTGTTAATTTATAGGGCATCTTATGCCAATTTGCTTCTTATCCGTACTCGGATCTTGTTTCCGCTTCCGCCTGATTCTCTGATGTGTGATGTATGAGGAGCTATCCTAAATTATTATATCTATCTAGGATATTTGGATCTTGCCGTATGGCGTTGCAATATTTCTATTTCTTTTTAGATGGAATGGCTCTGATGTACTGTTGTATGTGGCTTGCATACATACTCATTTGTGTATGTATTTGATCCCTTCGCCTGCCGATTACGCCGCTCGTTCTTGTTCCGTTGACTGAAAGTGGTTAGGACGGCCGAAAGGTCTACCGTGAGTGGCCCTGGGCCCCACCGTACTATTTTAACCACTTTCGATCATCCAGGCATTAACTAAGAGCGTAATTCACCGAGGTAGTTACAATTGGTATCAGAGCCATCCCGCCCTTCAGGGTCTCAGCCAAAATGGTCGTTGTCAGTCTAGCAAATATTTTGGTAGTTATGTATACTAGGGAAAAACAAACGTGAGAGTAAGATTGCTTCCATTTTTCTTCTTACCCACCCACCCACCCTTTTCTGGTAAGGAAGGTAACGTTTTCAATCCTCTTCTAAACTTCAAACTAGGATTCACGTGTTCTGGGTTCCGTAGTACCATAGGTTATGTTTGTGTGTGTGTGTGTGTGAATTCCTTGTCTATCTGTTGCATTCAAATGTTATCTCTATCTGCCTTTTGGTTATCAACTGTTGGTACATTCCCTACCGACAGTCCTTTGTAAACCGACGCGATCTATTCTGATTCGTTGTACACCGATGCGATCTATCTTACTCTTTGTTATCCGACGTTATCTTGTTGGGGTGTTCTTTTCCGTAGTTACCAATCTTTAGGTTCACCTTAAGAAGAAGTTGTTGGGATATGTGTTTTACTGATTCATGTGCGAAGTAATGATTTGAGTGCGGGATGGAGTCGCGACCATACCACTACTTTTGTCATTTGCTTTTGTATATTGAACTAGTAGAGTTGCTAATCTTGATTCGTTAAGTGGTTTTGCGCATTTAGTGGTATTTTAATGCCAAAATTTGCGGAAAATTTTTCTTTGTTAGTTTGTATACCACACTCCTTGTTCAGTCGTGTGTGTTATGCTTAATATCTTCTAGTGCTTTGAACTTTGTTGATATTTTCATATCACCTGAGTGAATTGCATTCTATAATCTTGATTAATTCCATTTTGGTACTATTTTGGATTATTATCATTCTCCATTATAGTACTGACTTGTGTTTTATATCAATCACAGGATGGCACCACCACGCCGTTCTGAGGAGGATATACCACCTGAACTTGGGGCCGCTTTGGCAAGTATTGCAAATGCTTTGGGCACTATGCAGCAAAACCAGCAGCGCTTCGAGGAAAGTGTGAGGAGGAATGAGTTTGCTCCGCTACCTCCACCTCCCAAGCGAGGAGACATCAAGAGTTTTCTCAAGTTCAACCCACGTCAATTTGAAGTGTCTGATCAGCCACTTGATGCGGATGATTGGCTTCGTGAAGTGTCAAGGTTGCTCATCACTGCGGATGTTCCCGAGCAAGAATGGGTCAAGTGTGCTACTCACCTTCTGAAGGGAGATGCAGCTCTCTGGTGGGAAAATTACCTCAAGGCAGATCTTTCTGGTTTTCAGCCTACTTGGGAGCGATTCACTGCTGCTTTCAAAGAGCAATATCTATCAGAAATTGTCATGGAAAGAATGAAGGAAGTGTTTCTCAACCTTAAGCAGGGCACTGATAATGTCAACACCTACATCAGAAACTTCATGAACCTGTCTCGTTATGGTGGCGATGAGATCTCTGATGACAAGAAGAAGCAAAAGAGGTTTCGGCAAGGCCTCAATGCTTCCATCAAATATGCAATCACTCATGCAAGGCCAGCATCTTTCCTGGAACTTCAACACACAGCTCTGCAGGAAGAAGCAAGTAGGCAAGTGTTTGAGGAGTCAAAGAAACACAGCCGTGATACATCAAGCTCTTCTGCTATGGCAGCTCCTTCTAAGCGTCGTGTCTGGGTTCCTAACACCCCACCGTCGCTCCCTGCTCCACCAAGACCTTCAAGCTACGCACCAAGGCCACCAAACTCCTTCACTGCGGCTCCCAGGGGCTACAACCACAACTACCCTGGAGCGCCTGGCGGAGTCCCTGGCTACATTGCTCCACGTCCACCTGGTGCTTGTTATACTTGTGGAAACACTGGCCATCAGCAATGGAATTGTCCAATGAATAACAAAGCTCTTCCACCACCACCTCCAAGACCTGCGGCAAGTGCTCCTATGATTCGTGCACCTCCACCTCGGGCTCTCAACATCAACACTAAGCCGGGATCTACGGTTGCTCGTGCCAACTGTGTCAACGCCGCTCAAGCTGAGCATGCTCCTGGAGTTGTGATGGGTATGCTTCCTGTTAACTCAGTTCCTGCACGAGTTTTGTTTGATTCTGGTGCTTCACATTCTTTCGTTTCTCACAAATTTGCAAATGAGCATGAGCTTGTTATCGACCAGCTGGATAAAAAGTTAATGGTTCTTTCTCCCGGGGCAAGATTGTTATCTACTAAGATCAGCCATGGCAATCAAATTGAGATTGGTGGTTCTTCTTTTCCGGCTTCCTTAATTATTCTGGGCAATTCTGATATTGATGTTATCTTGGGCATGGATTGGTTGACAGCAAATGCAGCTGTGATTGATTGTGCTGAACGTTCGGTTTCTCTGAAAATTCCTGAAGGCCATATAGTCTATTCTCCAAGTCTGACTCCCGCAATTCAGCTTTATTCTTTGGCAGCTCTGAATGATGATGTTATGGAGGGTATTCAGAGTGTTCCTGTAGTTTGTGAGTTTCCAGATGTCTTTCCTGAAGAGTTACCAGGTATGCCTCCGGATCGTGAGGTTGAGTTTGTGATTGAACTTGAACCTGGTACCGCTCCTATCTCCAAGCGGCCTTATAAAATGGGTCCTGCTGAGTTGGCTGAACTTAAGCGTCAGTTGGATGAACAAGAGAAGTTGGGTTTCATTCAGCACAGTACTTCTTCTTGGGGTAGTCCAACCATCTTTGTGAAGAAGCGAGACAAGACTGATAGACTTTGTGTTGACTATCGGGCACTCAATGCTAAAACAATCAAGAATAAATATCCCCTTCCGCGGATTAATGATCTCTTCGATCAGCTAGCCGGAGCTGTGGTATTCTCTAAACTTGATTTGAGAAGTGGTTATCATCAAATCAAGATTCGCAAGGAAGATGTTCCCAAAACAGCTTTCACCACTCGCTATGGCCTGTATGAGTACACGGTCATGTCTTTCGGTCTAACCAATGCACCTGCCACCTTCTCGAGGCTTATGAACTCGGTTTTCATGGAGTATCTTGATAAGTTCGTTGTGGTCTATCTGGATGACATTCTAGTCTATTCTAAGTCAAAAGAAGAACATGAAGAACACCTTCGTTGTGTCCTAAACAAGCTTCGTGAGAACCGCCTGTATGCAAAGTTCTCCAAGTGTGAATTCTGGCTACCTCAAGTCACCTACCTTGGTCACGTTATCTCTGCCAAGGGCATTGCCGTCAACCCAGAAACCATTAAGACAATTATGGATTGGCTTCCACCCATAAATGTCAAAGAAGTCAGAAGTTTCCTTGGTTTGGCCAGTTACTGTCGTCGCTTCGTTCAAAACTTCTCAAAGATTGCGAAGCCTCTTACCGATCTCCTCAAGAAAGGCAAGAAATATCTTTGGACTCCTGCATGTCAAGCAAGCTTTGAAACACTCAAAGAGAAGCTCACTTCCACACCAGTCTTAGTTCCTCCAGATACATCAAAGCCTTTCCAGATTTTCTGTGATGCTTCATTGCAAGGATTGGGTGCGGTCCTTATGCAAGAAAAGCAAGTTGTTGCTTATGCCTCTCGTCAGTTGAAGACGCATGAGATCAACTATCCTACACATGACCTCGAACTCGCAGCAGTTGTCTTTGCTTTGAAAGTATGGAGGCATTACTTGCTGGGCAACCGTTGTGAGATCTTTTCTGATCACAAGAGTCTGAAGTATATCTTCACACAGCCTGATCTCAACCTTCGTCAGAGGAGGTGGATTGAAACAATCAATGACTTCGATTTGACCATCAACTACACCCCGGGCAAAGCTAATGTCATGGCAGATGCTCTCAGCCGAAAAGCTTATGTCAACAACCTCATGGTGGAAGAACAACAACCTCTCTTGTGCGAGGAATTCCGCAAGCTCAACCTTGAAATTGTGGATCAAGGTTATCTTCTGAACCTTCTAGCAACACCTCTCTTGGAAGAAAAGGTCCGTTCCATTCAGCTTGGGGATCCTTACACTAAAAAGATCATCTCCAACATTCAGCTTCCGAAGTATGAGTCTTTTCACGTAGACGACCAAGGCACTCTTTTCTTTGAACACCGGATGTTTGTTCCGAATTTCCCGGGTTTAAGGGAGCAAGTTCTCAAGGAGGCGCATGATTCTGTTCTTTCTATCCACCCTGGCAGCACTAAGATGTACATGGACTTGAAAACACAATATTGGTGGCCTGGTTTGAAACGATATTGTGCCAAGTATGTCTCGGAGTGTGATGTCTGTCGGAGAGTTAAAGCTGTCCATCAGAAACCTTCCGGTCTTCTACAGCCATTGAAGCCTCCGGAATGGAAATGGGAGAAAGTAGAGATGGACTTCATCACTGGTTTTCCAAGGTCGCAAAAAGGCAACAATGCAATCTTTGTTGTCATTGACAGGCTTTCCAAAGTAGCTCACTTCTTTCCAGTCAAGGAAACAATTTCTGCAATTCAGTTGGCTGAGCTCTATATCAACAGAATTGTTTCTCTGTATGGAGTTCCTCTTGAGATCAGTTCAGACCGTGGAAGCATCTTCACTTCCAAATTCTGGGGAAGTTTCCAAAATGCTTTGGGAACAAAGTTAAACTTCAGCACAGCTTACCACCCTCAGTCGCAAGGACAAGTTGAAAGGATCAATCAAATTCTGGAAGATATGCTCCGTGCTTGCGTTATCTCTTTCGGCATGAAGTGGGAAGAATGTCTTCCTTATGCTGGATTCTCTTACAACAACAGTTTCCAGAAAAGTCTAAAGATGGCACCATTTGAGGCTCTCTATGGTCGCAAGTGCAGAACTCCGATTGGTTGGTCGGGCGCAGGTGAAAGATTATTGTTTGGCCCCGACATTGTAACTCAAGCGGAGGAGAAAGTTCACATCATTCTTGAAAATCTGAAGATTGCTCAAAGTCGCCAGAAGAGCAATTATGACAGAAAGCACACGGACATGGAGCATGTCCCTGGTGATCTCGTTTACCTTCGTGTCACTCCCATGAGAGGCACACACCGTTTTGGTATCAAAGGAAAGCTGGCTCCTAGATACATCGGTCCTTTCAAAATTCGTGGAAGAAGAGGAGAAGTTGCTTATGCTCTTGAGCTCCCTGAACAACTCAAAGTCCATGATGTTTTTCACATCTCTCAACTCAAGAAGTGCTTCAAGGATCCCGGCAGGACCGTGGACCTTGAACTCATTAATCTCCAAGAAGACCTTTCTTATCAAGAACACCCCACAAAAATCCTTGAAATCGCAGAAAGAAGGACTCGCAATAAGTCCATCAAGTTCTGCAAGGTGCAGTGGTCGCACCATTCCGTTGATGAAGCCACCTGGGAACGTGAAGATGAGCTCCGTGCCAATTATCCTACCCTCTTTGAGTCTTTCTCTTCCTAGAATCTCGGGGCGAGATTCCTGTTTAGTGGGGGAGAGTTGTAGCACCCCAATTGTCTAACAATTGTAATGCTACTTGTCCTAGTAAGATATTGGCTACTTTATATATATTATTGCTGCATCATAATTATATCATGCTCATGTCATCATGCCACCTTGCATTTGAGCATCATATAAAACTCCTTTTTCTTTTGGTTCTTCTCTCACATGCATTATAAATTGTATTTGCCTCTTGATATTGTATTTGGTTGTTGATATATTGTCTAAATGCCCAAGTTGAGTTGGGGGCATATCTTTTATTCCATTCCACCACTTTATAATTCCACCATCCCTTTAACAATGAGCTTGTCTTTCTTTTTCTTTGATATTTTAATTCTAGCTCATGTAGTTTGGGGTGGATTAAATCCTCTAAATTCTTTGCTTGGCTTTATTCCACTTCTTGGAAATGCATAAGAATAATGCCATCATATTATTATTGTTTTCACATAATAAATAATGACATTATTATTTTTGCATGGGCCATGCAAGCTTCTCCACCACCTTTCTCTCCATTGGTTTTTCTTTGGATTTGAGGGATTCTAACTTGGGAAATCATCTACCACTCCACCACCATCATAGTCTCACCCATTTCTCTCCCTCTTATTTCTATTCTCCATGCATGAACCACATGAGACCTATTCCACAATTCTTTTCTTTTTCTTTTCTTGGAATTCTTGTCCACCTCCACCTCATGATAATTCTAGTACTCACCATGTTCCACTTGGGATGATCTTACCACTTTCTTTTCTTTTATTTCTAATTATCTACATGTATGATCATATGAGAGCTTTTCCACCTATTTATTTTCTTCCTCTTTCTTTCTTGTTTCTCTTCTACTTTGTCTCAAGCAAGATCAAGCTTCACCTTAACTCTTGGTTTGATCTCATCAACTACATCAAATATAAATACCTAATAAAATTCAAACCTAGTTCTTCTCTTTTTAATTTTTTTTACATCTAATTTCTCCTAAACCCTAACCCTATCCTCCCTCCCTCTCTCTTAGTTGCAGCACCACCTGACCCTCTCTCTCTCTCTCTCCCTGGCCCCAACCCAGCTAGCCCCCTCTCCCTAAGCCAAGCAAACCCTAACCCTAACCATATCTAACCCTAGCCCGAGCTAGCCCCTCCCTCTCTTCTCTCTCCCTCGCGCCAGCCCCACCCTGCAGCTGCGCCGGTCTGGTCCACCCTGCAGCCTCCCCTCCGTGCCGTCCAGCCCCCAGGACCAGCCCCAGCCTGGCCGAGCACGTGCTCGAGGGAAAAAGGGCAAAACCCGAGCCCCTTTTCCCTGCCGTGCACGCCTCCCTCTCCTCCTCCCTCTCCCTTCTTTTCCTCCCTCCCCACAGCTCTCAGGGCTCGCCCAGATCTGCCCCAGAGCGCCCCCTCCTTCCCCTTCTTCTCCACCATCGTCCCCACCTGCCGCCAGTCACCGCCGTCTACCGCCGCCATCTCATCGTTCCGGCCGTCAAGCTTGTCGTGGAAGTGGCCTGGGAGATCGAGGACATCCCCCCGCGTCGCCCAGTACACGCCGTCGCGAAGGAGAAGCTCCCCAGCGCGCCAGTACCTCGCCGTCCTCGCGGAACCCTAGCCGCCAGTACGCCAGCCTCGCCGACGATCCGCCGCGCCCCCGTCCAAGCCAACCACCCCAGGCGACCCGCGGTGAGCATCCCCTTCTTCCTGACATGGTCCGCCTCGCCGTACCGCCCTATCGCCGCTGTGCGTTTCGTCAAACACCCACCGTGCGCGCCGCTCGCCGGCATCTGCAAGCTTTTCCGCGCCACGCAGCCCCTCATCTAGTCCCCCGTCGCCCTCCTGACATCTGCCCGAGCCAGCCGCACTGGCTAGCCTCCTCACCGCGGACTCCCGCGTCCCAGGTTCGAGTCCCCGCTCCGCGCCGCGCTCCCACCTGCCGCCAGACGCGAGGAGAAGAGGAACAGTAGCCGCGCGTGGTCGATTTGCAAAAAGCCCCCCACCTTTTTGATTCCTACGACCCGCGCTCCTAACAGCCCCACCTGTCAGCCGCGCTAGCGCTTTTGCAGAAAACCCCCTGGTTTATCCTGTTCGCAACCCGCGCTCCAGCCGCAGCCCCACCTGTCAGCCTCTGTCTCGCCCACCGCTGACACGCGGGCCTGCGCCAGTTGGCCCACCCCGCAGTCACTGTGGCTAGGCGAGCCCGCGGTGACAAAAGTTTTTCCCGCACGTGGTCCAGTCAGCACAAAGGCCCACCTGTCAGTGTCTGTGGTTAGAATCGCCTGGGTATAAAAAGTATTTCTCCGTATCTGTTTTTTTTATTCAAATCTTTTCCAAATTAATTTAAATTCAAATTCTTTTCAGATTCAAATAATTTTTAAAATACAAATCCAAATAATACAAATAATATATGTTTTGGAATCAGAAAAATGAGAGGAATTCAAATATGCCCTTAAAATTATATTTTGAACACTTTAAATTTCGAGTTGACTAAAATTACAATAAAATGCCCTTTTCCTTATTTAATTAATAACTTTTGTTTTATAACTCCAAATTTGACAAATAATATGTCTAACTCGATCAGCGCGACGAGCCCGTTCTATTTATGCAATCCTTGTTCTGAATTGAAGCATGCATCATGTTGTCATCTAAAATCTGAACCGTTTAAGACAATAAAACTTGGGCAAATAAATGATAAAATGCTTTACTTCTTGTATCCACACCTCACCTCTGCCATGCTACTTCAATGCCATGTAAATTGTGCATCATTCATCATGGCATGCTTGGTTGCTTGTTGCATTTCAATTTATATGCTTGCGCACTTTATTTATGTTGGCCCTTGTTTGTTTGGTTCTTCTTCGAATAGACGCCCAGCAGGAGAATTATCAGGAATCACAGGAGTATTACCCAGATCCATCTCTCGCTTCAACTGAGCTGCCAGGCAAGCACTACCACATGCTTGCATACATACAGTACCTATTGCCTCTATCTTATTCTTGCATCATTGAGTCGCGGTTGCATAAAATTGAATCCCAAGTACTGCATAGCCTTTACTTTTAAACCACATTAAGCCTGTTCCGGTCCCATGAGCCATTACTACAGGAGTTGTTTGAGCCATGCGAGTCGTAGAAAAGCATGAGTAGGGTATGTGAGTGTCGGATGGATAACGAGGTACCTAAACAACATAACCTGAGTAGTAATGGGATAACTAAAGAAAGAGGCACCGGTGAGCAATATCTGCTATTTGGTTTTTCCTGCTCACTTGTGTCCCGTAGGACCCCGAGTACTTGATTCCTGTTCCTTGACTATTCGCACTATCCACATCCGGGAGGCCTATGGACCCCCCTGAGCCAGAGCTTGATTCAATCTTCTTTCTTGGGGCCACAAGTAGTTTGGGGCTTTATTACTATTCTGTACTTATGCCCTGTTACTGCTTTATTTAAGATTGTGCGTGGAGCACCTGTACTGTTTTGGATCGTGGAATGTTTTCGCGGTATCGACAAGCCCAGTCACATTTTCGGGTTCCCAGTCGTTTACAGCCATTGACACAAACCTTGGGTCCGTCTCGGAGCCGGCCAACTTCGTTGCGGGTAGCTTAATGGGGTGGCCCCCTGAAATATTTCTGAATCCTGTGATTGCTTTGTCGTGAATGCCTCGTTGGGTTTTAATTTGGTTTTTCCGAGGTTGATCGAGTGTGTGTTGCTATTCGTGCACCCCTGCAGGGTAAATCTTTCTGAAAGCCGTGTCCGCGGTTATGGACGACTTGGAGCACAGTTTCTCGATCATAGACAAGTATAACTAAAGTACCGCTTTTAATTTGACTAAGTACTTGACTAGTAAATAGCGCAATACTCATGGAATGGATAATAAAACTGCCAACGGATGATGGGGGTTGTTCGTCCGCTTCCTCGTTGGTAAGCGAGGAGGAGGATGGATCTGATAATTATACTGTTATAACTGTTGTTCTTAATTCACGGACTTCCGTCTATCTTTGGTTAGGCGGGAGGTTAGCGAGTCTCTATAGAATTGTTAGGTATTATCTTTTGCTGCAATTGCGTCACCCCAGGTTGTGTCCCCTTTAGTGGCATAAAGACTTGCTGAGTACCCCTAGGGTCTCACACGATAAATTGTTTGAATCAGATGAACAGGTGTACCCGCAAGATGGATACTGGGTGGAAGAGTCAGATGATGTTGGCAACGATCATTTGGTGTAGAGATTCCGGGAACGGGGATCCGTGTGATCTGTGGGCGGGATGTGTTAATTTATAGGGCATCTTATGCCAATTTGCTTCTTATCCGTACTCGGATCTTGTTTCCGCTTCCGCCTGATTCTCTGATGTGTGATGTATGAGGAGCTATCCTAAATTATTATATCTATCTAGGATATTTGGATCTTGCCGTATGGCGTTGCAATATTTCTATTTCTTTTTAGATGGAATGGCTCTGATGTACTGTTGTATGTGGCTTGCATACATACTCATTTGTGTATGTATTTGATCCCTTCGCCTGCCGATTACGCCGCTCGTTCTTGTTCCGTTGACTGAAAGTGGTTAGGACGGCCGAAAGGTCTACCGTGAGTGGCCCTGGGCCCCACCGTACTATTTTAACCACTTTCGATCATCCAGGCATTAACTAAGAGCGTAATTCACCGAGGTAGTTACACATCTCCATCCACTCCACCTCAGAAACCTCCCAGAGCCCCACCGGAGCAAGCCATAGTCCGCAGCACCGGAATTTCGTCGGAGTCAGCCACAGAAGGAGGAGAAGGGCACCACTGATCAAGGCCATCTCTTGGGACGCCACCAGTGACATGAGAACCTCCATCCTCGACTTGTTCGTTTGCCCGCCTCACCGACCCTCGCCGGAGCCCCGGTAAGCCGCCCTAGACCCCCACCGAGCTGCTATGGTTACACCTCGCCGGCGACATGTCCGTCGTCGACGACAAACCCCAGCCGTAGATCTTCTTTCTAATCCAACGGTCCACGTTGCCCCGTACCGCTTCGTGTTTAAAGAGCCACTGACATGTGGGACCCCCCTGTCAGCTGTCCTCAGCGCCGCTGAGCGTTACTGGGCTGGCCCATTAGTGTTCCCGCCTTAGCCCGTAGGTTGAAATTTAGATTTTTCTTTTTAGGCTTAAACTAGATTCTGCCCCTTTGTTCAAAAATCAATTCAAGAAGATTTACTGAACCAAATTAAGTGATTCCAATTTTGTTGGAAAGCTTCTGAAAAGATCTATCCAACCCCGTTGGATTTAATTCATTTAGAGTTAGAGATCTCTCCTAGTAAAAATAACAAGACAGAAGCATTTGCTCATTCAAACATTTTTATAAAATCAACCATAATAGCTTTGAATTGATTCTAACTCTCAAAAATCACATTTCACCACACCTATCTGAATATGTAATAATATTAAGGTTTGCATGCAGTGACTTTGGACTAGTACCAAAATAATGCTATATAAGCATTTCTAGTCACTTTAAATCATTAAATATTAAACTTATTAAAATGTGATCCAACGTTTAAATCACATTCTCATATGTTAGAATATGCGGTGATGACATGTTTCCACATAATCCCATATTTTAAATGGAGAATATTAAATCTTAGTTATTTTCTTTAACGAGTAGAAATTACTTTTCTTAAATAAAAAGAATGAAGCTAGTTAATAAAACCTTGTGATGCTTTTGATGATAATAGATCATTAAATGTGTGCCTTAGTGTTCTAAGTAGACTAGTTAAGTATTGTTTGGTGATTGTGTATCCCGTATGTATTTATAGACGATAATACCGACCAAGCTTTCGAAGAGGAGGAGTTCTACCAAGAAGAGGAGGAGTTCTACCAAGAAGAGGAGGAAGAAAACTTCAACCACTACACTACCCAAGGCAAGCTATTGTTAGCAATCTAGAATTAAGTTAGATAACCTAAGCAAGATGCATTAAGCCTGCTTTGGTTATACCACTTTGACTAGTATCTACCCCAAGTTTTATTTACAAGTTTTACTTTCTTTACTTTACCAAAGTCCCTTACTTGTTTGAAGGTAGCATAAAAAGCATAAAAATTGACCTATCTAGATAACTTTAGATGTCATTCTATGGCATGAGATTGAGATTAGCATCCCACCTTAGTGAACACTCTTAACTTAGTGGCTTAGAGCTAAATCAAAACTTGAGTCACTTTAGATGGGAATACTTGGTGAAAATGAATTGTGAAAACCTTGGAATGATGAGTCATTCTATTGAGATGTTTTGACATGTGTTGAGAAACACAAATGGTTTATGATGATGAAAATGTTGAGGCATGAGCCTTAGCCCTTTACAAAACTGATGGTTGGATTCAGATGCGATACCGTTCCAATTTTACCGTACAACCATAATACATGAATTGGGTAAGGCTTAGCTGGAAATTTATATGCATTAGTATTAGGTCCCTCGCGGGAGAGGTTTGAGCTGAGGCTACCTCTCAATGTTGTCCACCTATGCAGTGCCCAAGATGACAGATGGTCATGGTTGGGAGGCCATACTCATAGGAGAGGTGCTTATACTAGGGTGTGTAAAGGAAAGGTTATGTTTGATTATATGCATATTAAGTATGATGATTCAGGGTTATCCCTGACAGATGTATCGAATCTTCTGGTGAAAGTGTATCACCTCTACAGAGTGTTAAACTATTCGAATAGCCGCGTCCACGGTTATGGACAGTTGGAGTGGCCATACTGTTTCGTTGTCAGATGTTTTCAAAATGACTTATGAAAGGAATGATGAATCTTGACTTGACCACAACAGAGTTGTGACTATAACACTAGCTTCCCAACTTAAGTGATTCTAGAACTTTATTTTATCTTTCTTTGTTTCTGAACTCAGCTTAGGTTTTAAACTTAGTTTTATAAATAAACTTAGAGTTAGCAATCCTAGTAGCACTACCTTCCTTGTTAGTAATAGTTTGCGAGTACTTAAAGAGTACTCATGGCTTTTGTCCCTGGCTATTCCTATAGCCAGACTATGAAGGAGACTACCAAGATGACGGACAGCAGGACGGCTATGATAACTAGAACTATCTTCCATCGTCAGCATTGCCTGTGCCACTGAATATGGACCCCACCGCTACCCTTATTATTTATTTCCGCTGCTTGTTGTACTAAGACTGGATCATGAGATTCTTTACTCGTGTAAGACCTTATTATGGTTTGTAATAGATGATGTATGTTTCGCAAAAATGGCAATCATGGGATTGCGATGTATGACATAACATGCATCTGAGATTAAAAATCCGGGTGTTAACAGCACATCCCAAACGCTTGGATGAAAGTCCCCATGCGCGACCGTCGGCATCCTGCTTTGACGGCCACCAGTGAAATATTGGCCATGGACAGCGGTTTCGGCACTCCCCCTCCGTCCCTACTACTGGTGCCGAAGCACTTCCCCCGCCACCACAACAAACCCTAGCACTGTCGGAACATGTTCATGTGTTGTCATTGGCATCTCGACGAGCGCAGATGATTTGTTTTGCGCAAACGGCTCGTGACCAAATATACATCACACTAGGGCAAAAACTGGGCCTACCCTATAAATTTTACGTCACCAAAACATTTTAGGTTACCTGTTAGAGATCGTGTTTTTCTCCGAGTGATGTTAAAGTTAGTTTATAGAGCACCAAGCCTATTTTATATCGTCTATTAGAAATGCTCTTAAGATGTAAGAGTTGAAGGAAACAATATATGTTTTATATTCACAAATCAATCGCGTGGGAACTTAGCTAGTACTAGTACTACACATATTAATATTCTTAACTTTGTCTAGATATAAATGATCTAGTCTAAATCTTTAACTATGTACATTCGAATCTAAACAAAGTTGAGAATAATATAATATGGGTCGAAGGGAGTACGACAAAAATTTGTGGTTACATTACTCCTTATACAGAAAAACACCTTTTTAGGTCCCCATAAACACCGTTGTTAAAATGCTGAGTGTCATGTGAGGCAAGCACAAACCCAGCAGCAAACCAGTGTTGACTGATGAACTTCACGGCTTCACCTCTTGAGGATTTGCACCTACTGGCCACGTGCCCACGCTCTGCTTCGCCTGGTTCTTGCGAAGAACCAGCACCCGATCAACGGCGAGCTTCTGCATCCTGCTCTCGACGCGGGCGCGGTCCCGCCGCTCCATCGCCATCTTCACGGCCACCTGCTCCAGTATCCCCAGCCTACGCTGTATCGTCCTCAGCGCCAGCTCCGTGCGCGCGCCGTCTTCGAGCGCCTCCCGGATCGATCCCAGCATACTGTGGTACATCTCCCGGAGCACCTCCTGGCACTCGCGGCTGGGGAAGAGTTCCTCGAACGCGCGCCCACCACTGGGCGGCGGCTGCGGCGCGCCCTCCGTCGGCTCGTATGCGTTCAGCAGCTCCTTGGTGCGCCTCGCCGTGGCCACCAGCTTCGTGTACGTCGTCTCGAACTCCCACGCCTCCCTGAACGCGGAGACCCCGCTGCTCTTGGGTGCAGCAGCGTCGACGACGGCGGGGGAATTGGCACGCCGGTTCGTCGTCCTCCGGTCGTCGGCGCGGGGTCTCTTCGCGGCGCTCGGGTTGTCGGCGGCGGCCTTGCGTTCGGGCGCCGGGGCACAGTTCTCTTCCTCCTCCTGCGCGAGACGGCTCAGCAGCAAGACACGCTCGCGTCCCGTCGGGATCGGGAGATACTCCGTGAATTCTCGGAGGAGATCGCCGTTCGCTTGGCCGAAGACTTGCCGGGCCCGCTGGTAGATTCGATTCAAATCCGTCGTCTCCTCGAAGCTCGCCTCCGAGATCAGCTCGAGGAGCCTGTCGTACAGATCCGCTCGCCTCTGACTCACCCGTTCGAGGTACCGCACGGCTCTGCTTATGCTGTCCCCTTGATCGACGGTGGCGGCGGACGTGGGGCGGCGCTGCCTTTTGGGCCGCCTCGGCGCGGGATATTCGCGGGCGGGCTCGGGCGCGTGCTCGTCGGGCATGAAAGCATCGAGGCGGCGGATGAGGTCGGGGTGGCCTTGGAGGAGCGCGTACGCCTTGGTCACGACTTCACGGCGATCGGGGGTCTCGCCCGTTCTGAAGCGCCGGAGGGTGAGAAGTAAATCCTCGTAGACGGCCGGCTGCTGCGCGAATCGGATTTTGACGTGGTGGAAGAAGGAGAAGGCGGAGGCAAAATCGTTATCCTGGAAGTTGTCCGGCAGTCGCTCCATGGCGGCGGCTCGCTCGTCTCTCTCTCACGCTCGCCGGGCTCAGGGAAGATGCGGCTGCGTTTCCTGTGCGTGCGGAGGTTGGTCTCCTGGTGGGTTCGACTATTTGTCTACCCGCGAGGGCAGGAGATCACACGAGGATGAGCTTGAGTCGGGCTCGGACTGTATTTTACAAACACTACAGTCCTGGTATTACTCGTCATCGGTCATGTAGATATTTATATTCTTTGCAATAACAAGGTGACTTTAGTTCTACATAATCAATATACAAACTAGCATATACGAATTCGGAATGGTGAACGGATTCTCTAACTTGTCTTCTTCAAGTCAGACTCTGACTTTACCAAACCCGATGCCATCCATTCTCCATCCCACGTCTCCCGTTTCTATATGCTCTCATCACACACTTGTCAGATCCAACCCATATATCTAAGCCCTTAAAAGTCCGGACTGTAAATCGCGAGTACACAGATTCGTTTTAACCGGCGCAGATCAAAGCCGGTGAATTCAACCCGCATTTTCAAAATTTAACTACTCTGGTGACAAATTTTTCACGCGAACGCAACTTCGTCGGCAGATCAAGCATTTCATACATATTACACATCAAAATCCTAAAAACAAACTTAATTAGGGGGAGAGCTCGCTAGGGATGCCGGCGAGTCCACGTGAGGCCAAAATCGAGCTCTCCGTATGACCACGGAGCTCCTCGGTGCCGACTAGTCGTCGAGGACGACGATGTCCACCTCCATCTTGTCGCCAGAGACGCCCGTGACCGCCTCGGCCTCCACCTCCTAGGCGTCGCCCGCGACCGCCTCGGCCTCCACCTCCTCGGCACGTTGGGCCAAGGTCACCGCGACGATGGCCCCCTCCACCTCCTCCCGCTCGCGGCGGTCCTGCTCCTGTGCCTCCGCCTTGGACTCCGCGAGCGCGTGTAACAGCTCCTCCATCTCCTCCTCGTCGTCACGGCGCGTCCGCTTCGGGTGCGATGAGGCGGTCGAGGACGACGTCTCGCCGGAAAGAAGAGGGCGCGGCGCCTCCGCTTCGGGCAGGCCGGCGATAGAGGGCGCCAGCGAGGGGGGGCGGCGGTAGACCCCTGTTGGTCCAGCGGCGCGCCTCCCGGTGCTTATCCCCGATGGACCGCACTAGTTTCGCGGCCACCTCGTCGGAGCAGGGATGCAGGGACAACCACGGGAGGGGCCGCCGACCACCACCTCCTCCTTCCTGCCCGCATCCGCCGTGCAGCGTGGACATGGCGATGGCGGGGTCGTTGATCCGCAGTCGCCTTGGTCTGCATTGCTCGATGGAGGAGCTTTGCTGTGCGGCGGCGATGAGGGGATAGGGTTTCTAGGCAGCGACGTTGGGCGGGTTGGAACCCATATCCGCCCGCACACACACTACTTGTAGAGGCCGCGGGGTGGTGTTCACGGGGGCCGGGAAAAACGAATACATGTCGGGGTCTTTAGGGGCTGGGTTAGCTCGGCTACGTGGCTCACGGTCCGTATTCTCGCCGGAATTTTACAGGTTTGGTACTTTAAGGGTTTCGATGCTCTAAGCCTAGATTGAGACCAACTCGAAAGGAGGGGAAACATAACAGCTACTACAGGAAGCAGTTTTGGCGCCAAGACTCGTCTCTTCGCATCTCTCCTGGTATCTGTGTTGTTGGCGATCTAGGGGCGATTTCCGCCTTCCTTGCGATTCTTCTTCTTATAGACAGGAAAATCAGATTTCGCCTCTTTTCACTTGTATTTATTCACAAAACTAATATTTTACTTGTATTTCTCCATGATTTGTGTAGTATTTATTAAGTTCATGCCTTTCAATTGAGACTCAATGGCATAACCAAACAAGTAAGTCGCATATATTCGGAATTCTTTTGCTTCATTTGCATATAGATCTGTAACAAGTATGCATATATTTATTTTGGTGTAGCGAGAATGTGACCTGCTTGGTGATTCTTTTACAGATCAGACCACCTGCTAGTGCAAATGTCAAAAAAGATCACCTGCCGAATTTTTTGTCAAAAAGGACCACGGGTTCATGGCGGCGCGTCTTGTCAGGCGACACTTGGAGGATGCCGTTGTTGCCAGTGGCGGCACGTCGCCTCGCCATCGAGGCACACAACAGTTAGCGGTGTTAGTGGGCCATGCCGCCGTTGACAGAGGCGGCAGGCTGACCTGGCGCTTGCCTCCACATCCCAAGGCGGTATTTAGGCATGCATGAACGACACCAGCTTTAGGCTGGTCATAGTGGGGTGCACATGTTACTAGTCTAAGTTATTATCTCCATAGTAGAAAATAACATAAGTGTTGTATCATGTAAAGTCTTATTTATTGCAATGGAGACTCATTTTGTCTTAAAATGTGTGATGTTATGATAACATAGCTAGTTATCACAAGGCTCTCTCATCATTTAATTGCATACCATGCTATCTAAATGCTTAGTTGGCGATACATGTAGGACCATGTTACTACCCAAGTTACTCCTACTATAACTAGTCTTGCCACACTCTCCATGAATGCATCGGGGCACCAACACTAGCTTTACCACAATGCATTAATCCAACACTAGCTTTATCACACTGCATTAATCTGCATGTATACATCGGAGCGGTGCCTACATGCCGCCATGGGCTGTGGTGGCAAGCGCCAGCTAAGCCTACGGCCTCTTTCGGCTGCGGCATGGCCCACTAGCACCGTTAATGGCCATGAGTCTCGACAGTGAGGCTACGTGTCACCTGTGGCAACGGCGGCAGGCACGTGCCGCCATTAGTAACGACGGCATTCTCCATGTGTCGCCTGCGGAGACGTGACGCCACGAACTGGTGGTCCTTTTTGACAAAACTTTCGGTAGGTGGTCTTTTTGCCATTTGCACTGGGCAGGTCTGATCTGTCAAAAATTTCTTTCTTCATTACCTCAACTTGCTCTGAAATTTAGAAACTTGGATGATGCTTGGTCATTTTGGGTGAACTATGGAGTTCGTGCGGGTTTTGAGGCTAGCAAAAGATGTACCAACAAAAACACAATAGATGAAAATGAAACTTCATAGGCGCGTTTGGTATGGGGCTCGTTGCGGCTAGGCACGGGGTACACGGCCAGGCAAAATGACCATTGAGTCATGTTCTTCACTTTGGTTGGTAGGCGGTGTGGACCTTTTTTGGCTCAGCGAAGACGCGGACATAGACTATTTGGTTGCATAGGAGCTCAACACTAATCTCACCTCTTATCCAAGATGGTGAACTTACCTCTACCACAATTACATACTTCGATGGCGGCAACTAGCCGGTCATTGGACTGCGTTATGGCCGGTGTAAAGCTTACACTCCCTGGCGACAAAGCTTGTAAGCTCATCGATCATTCCATCACCTCAGCGCAAAGCTCGACGTGGCCACAGAGCTTGCAAGCTGACACTATGTACGTCAAGCTCGACCTACAACACTGAAAGGTATGTGTACTCTACTGCAATCTGGATCTACAACATCAAGTCAACTATTTTTCGCATGATTTTGTGTTTGCATAATTTGTGCAAGTGGTAGGGCAGAGGTCCATCGTCTATGACTTCCTCGTCTCGCTCACCTCTGCATGGAATGGGGCGGCCACATCCTCCGTCTGGCGGTGGTGGTGGCCACGCCCTCCATCCGTCCAGCAATTTTACATATGCAAAGTAGCCGCGGTCGTGCGGTGACCTAGCATACCACTGCATGATGTAGTACACTATAGTTGTTGACATAACACCAATGAAACTCGTTCACTAGTATTACAACCCTCAGAGTGGTACAACAGAAACACAACAGGTCCAAGATATGACTATAGATTACAACTCGACTCTTTACAAAAGATCTAGAGAACATTCTAGGTTAAAGAGGAAGAAATCAACTCCTTACAAAGAAGAACCAAAAATAATAACTCAGAACTATCTGGCTAATAAGACTAGCATCTAAACTATCTGGCTTGCAATTGCTGCTAATGCAATGCTCTACAAAAGTAGGTTTTATGGCTGGAGAATCTACTTCTATCTAATCAGGAACTTTGCCTTCACTTCGATCGATGCACATGTTGACTTCGTTGACTTTCTTGAAGAGCATGAGCTTGCGATGAGGATTTCTCGAGCATAGGTTGGTGTTGACGTCATCTTCAACGGCTTAGAACCTAGCAAGGGTTAAGAAGGTACGGTTGAGTACGAGAGTACTCAGCAAGTTCACTAAAAATGCGTGTTTGATGCACTATCTACAGCCACAGACCATAGGTCGTAGGTAATGCAGGTTTTCATAAATATTTCTTTAAAGGTTTCTTTTATTATGAAAAGCTATGTCCGTCAGCCTTCACATGTTTACTAGAACTTTCGTGGAGTTCCTTTCCTGCAGCTTCACAGCTCCTTCCCGGAACAGGGAGTAATATGTCACAGTTCTTACACTCTGCAGAGGTGCGTCACTTTTCCCATAAAGACCTTAGCCTTGTTGCACATCCAAGTCGCGAGCTTGTCCACACTTCCTTGGTATGGGGCCCAGTCTAAGATCCAAGCCAGCACTGCCCTCTCCGCAACCCCGCATGAAGACATGATCCCTTAAGAAGGTTTACCACGAGTGCAATCCGGGTAGCCTCTCGAAGACTCTATAAGCAGCTCTGCCCTGGCAGACCATCAGCTATGGTGAACCTCCACCAAGACAGCTATGCACAGAGAATCTAGACGCCAATATAGCAGGGCACTGAGGGGTCCCTCCCTTGTGCTGGATTCTCCACGAGAAGTCTGCAGCTTCACGATAAGGTCATCCTTCCATGCGAAAGGGAGAAGATACAACTGACTTTCCCAGAGTCATTATAGATCTTATGGTTAACGCGTAATTTAGCGCAAGAATCACTAGCGACGTTGGTTGTTAAGTCCTAAGTATTATGTTCATTTACCACTGGAACTGTAATAGAAGATTATTACCATTTGGTAAATAATCCATAATCATATTATTATGAAAATAGGGTTTTCTAACCTTTTTGAAATGCATGTGAGGACAACATTTGAGTTACAAGTATTTGATAGAAAATAACCAAAGGACATGAGAAAGTGTGAACTTGCCTTTTGTGATTGCAAGATTATGCAATCACGGTCTTCAAGGCAATAAAAGATCCAAATTCTGTAAACATCATCATTGATCCGATAAGGACGAATGTTTTAAAAAAACAAGATGCAATTATGTATAAGTAATGTAATGCAATTGGATAGACGCGAATCCTCGGAATAATCGTATCTGATCTAGGGTTCGAAGCTTGTGATGAGTGATGACCCACAAGTATAGGGGGTGTATCTCAGTATTTTCGAGGGAAGTGAAACCCAATTTATTGATTCGACACAAGGGGAGCCAAAGAATACTTATAAGCCTTAACAACTGACTTTTCAATTCAGCTGCACCTGGAAACAATCTTGCTTACAGTAGTTTTATTAGTAGCAACAGTTTTGTAGTAGGAATAGCAGAGTAGCAGCAGTAGTAAAGCAAAGACAGTAATAACAAAAGCAGTAAACAGTAGGATTCGAGTGCGGTAGGCATATAGATGGATGGACGGGCGTTGCACGAACAAGACAATTCACATGGCAATCAGAATATAGGACAATTGCAGATAAATAAGATAAAGCATCCAAGTACTAGACAATCCTAGGCATGTGTTCCATATATAGTCATACGTGCTCGCAATGAGAACTTGCACAACATCTTTTGTCCTACCAGCCCGTTTGCAGTGGGGCCTCTAGGGAACTACTTGCAATTAAGGTGCTCCTTTTAATAGAGCATCGGAGCAAAGCATTAACACTCCATGAACACATGTGATCCTCACATCAAAGTCATTCCCTTCCGGTTATCCTGATTTCTGTCACTTTGGGGCCATAGGTTCCGGACAACAACGTGTGTATATGACTTGCAGATAAGACCAAAAACAATACTATCATAATGAATCAATAACATGTTCAGATCTGAAATCATGGCACTCGGGCCCTAGTGACAAGCATTAAGCACAACAAGTCGCAACAAATTCATAAAGCACTAATAGAAGATACTAGGCACCATGCCCTAACAATCTGATGCCATTACATGAACGATCTCATCCAATCCCTACCATCCCCATAGCCTACAGCGGGGGATTACTCACTCATAGATGGGGGAAACATGGATGGTCGATGGAGATGGTGGTGAAGATCGATGGAGATGGCTCCGGGGGCACTTTCCTGTCCTGACAGGGTGCCGGAACAGAGACTTTCTATCCCCCGAATCTCCCCTTTGGTGGTGGCGGCGCAGCGGAACTTTTCATGGAAAAACGTCGAACCCCCCGGAGTTTTTAGGTCAGAAGGCTTCTTATAGGCGAAGAGGGAGACCGAGAGGGTGCCTGGGGCCACACCATGCCCTGGCGCGGCCAGGCCCAGCCCGCGCCTGGGGGTGGTGTGGCCAGGCCCTGGCCCTCCTCCGTCTCGTATTCTGGCTCCGTGAGTCTTCTGGAAAAATAGGCACTTTGGATTTTGTTCTGTCCAATTCCGAGAATATTCATTTTCTGACTTTCCTGGAACCAAAAACAGCAGAAAACAGGCAGCTGGCACTATGGCTCTTGTTAATAGGCTAGTCCAAGAAATCATATGAAAAGTACTCCAAAGTGTGGACAAAACACAAGAAAGTGGATAAAACCAAGCATGGAGCATCAAAAATTATAGATACATTTGCAATGTATCAATGAGTTCTTTGGAGTGTGTTGCACTTTTATACCAGTTTCACACTTGTGCTTCTTATTAAGGCTTGTGAGTGTGTGTGAAACAATATGTAAAAGCAACAAGTAGCATTCAATAGTAAAGTACTCAAGTGTGGAATGGCACACATGAATTTCTTAAAAGGGTTGTTAATTCATTAGAGTCCTTACAGAAATGCTTAAGGATTACTTTTAATATTTCTTAAAAGAATAACCTTTGAGGAAAAGATTATTTTACAAAGTAAAAGCATTTAAACTTAAATCTAACACTTTAAGGTTTTCTTACTAGTTATGAGTATTAAAGAAGAAAACAATTAGCATTTTTGCATTGCTATTCCACTAGCAAGTGGAGACTTATATATTTTGGATACGAAAGAACACTACATGTTATTTAATTCATAACACCTCATGAAGGTGAAACAAGGGTATTATTTCCTTTGATTGAGTAGGGTTATGATACATTGCAAATGTATCTATAACTTTTGATGTTCCATGCTTAGTTTTATCTACTTTCTTGTGTTTTGTTCCAACTTTGGAGTACTTTTCATATGATTTCTTGGACTAACCTATTAACAAGAGCCACAGTGCCAGCTGCCTGTTTTCTGCTGTTTTTGGTTCCAAGAAAGTCAGAAAATGAATATTCTCGGAATTGGACGGGACAAAAGCCAAAGTGCCTATTTTTCCAGATGTCATCAAGTGCCAGAATACGAGACAGAGAGGGGCCAGAGGGCGGCCACATCACCTGGCCGCA
Source organism: Avena eriantha (assembly GCA_910589775.1). NCBI lineage: Eukaryota > Viridiplantae > Streptophyta > Magnoliopsida > Poales > Poaceae > Avena > Avena eriantha. Next base: position 335,841,535 of record OU342740.1, on the reverse strand, counting down.
CGGCCAGGCCTGGCCCGCGCCAGGGGGTGGTGTGGCCAGCCCAGGCACCCCTCGGCCTCCCCTTCTAACTATAAGATGCCCTCGGGACGTAAACCCTAAGGACCCGATCAAAAATCCACAAAAGAGTCGGTAGCCGCTGTCATATCCATCCCTAGATCGGGAGGGATCTGAAACTCTTCCCGGCACCCTGCCGGAGAGGGGAATTCACCCTGGAGGCCTTCTTCATCACCATGCAAGCCTCCGGTGTGATGCGTGAGTAGTTCATCCTTGGACTACGGATCCATGTAGTAACTAGATGGCTGGTTCTCCTCCTTTGTGCTTTCATGTCTAGATCTTTTGAGCTCCGTTCATGATCAAGATCATATATTTGTAATTCTGCATGTTGTGTTTGCGGGGATCCGATGGATATTGAGATGCTATTTCAGATTGATTATTGATTCTATCATGTCTTTGTTATTTGTGATCTTGCATGCTTTTCTGTTGTTAGTAGCTATCTTGGCCAAGTAGATGCTAGCAACTCCAAGAGTTAGTATTTATGCTCGATAATGGGTTCATGCCTCTAGTAATCTGGGGAAGTGACAGAAATCTCTAAGGTACTAGATGTGCTGTTGCTACTAGGGAAAAAACAACAATCCTTTGTTCATAAAACAATCGTATTGTTTACTTTACACGCAGTTCGTAAAGCAATAATCCGTTGCTTGCAACTTAATACTGGAGGGGGTTCGGATGATAACCTGAAGGTGGATTATTAGTCATAGATGCAGTTGGATGGCGGTCTATGTATAATGTTGTAATGCCCAATCAAGTCTCAACGGAGTCAAGATGATTAGTATATGCATGTATTGCTTTCTCGATGTTTGTCAATTGCCCCGCTGTAATTTGTTCACCCAGCATGTTATCTATCTAAGGAGAGCCACCTCTAGTGAACTATGGATCCCGGTCCTTGTCTTTTACATTCAATCTACAAACTGTTACTGCTTTGTGTTTACTTTCTGCAAACTTTTACTTTTTTCCATCCGATACGTTTAATCCTTTCTTTTCCGCAAAACACGGTGAGATTGACAACCTCATCGCAAGGGACAAAGTTCTGTGGTTGTGTTGTGCAGGTCTCCACGTTGCTACTAGCACCGGTAGTGCGCCCTGCTAAAGCCCAGCTAGTAACACCTTTGGGGTGTTTCCTTGCTCCTACTGGTTCGATTAAACCTTGGTTTCATAACTGAGGGAAACTTGCTGATGTGCTCATCAGACCTTCCTCTTGGGGTTCCTAACAAGCTCTACATCATCATTGCTCCAGCATTTTTCTGGGTGTCATACTCAGAGCGATCAAGCATTTTTCTGGCGCCGTTGCCGGGGAGTCAAGGACATCTTCACAAGGGGAGTCCCTCATAACTAATCTCTTTACTTTGTTATTTTTGTTTTGCTTAGTTTTCTTTTTTCTTTGTTTGCTTGTTTTGTTATTCAAAAACACACAAAAAAATAGTTTTACAAGTTTGCTTTCTATTTGAAAACCCAAAAAAATGTCTACTCTTGAAAACACTAAGTTGTGTGACTTCACTAGCACCAACAACAATGATTTTATGAGCACACCTATTGCTCCACCTGTGGCTGAAAATACTTTCTTTGAGATAAAACCTGCTTTGCTCAATCTTGTTATGAGAGAACAATTTTCTGGTATTGGTAATGAAGATGCTGCTTCCCATCTAAATAACTTTGTTGAACTTTGTGAGATGCAAAAGCATAGGGATATGGATGGTGATATTATTAAGCTGAAATTGTTTCCTTTCTCTTTGAGAGGAAAAGCTAAAGAATGGTTGAATTCCTTAACTAGGAACAATATTGATTCTTGGACTAAGTGCAAAGATGCTTTTATTGGAAAATACTATCCTCCTGCTAAGATTATATCCATGAGAAGTGAAATAATGAAGTTTAAACAACTTGATAATGAGCATGTTGCTCACGCTTGGGAAAGAATGAAATCTTTGGTAAAGAATTGTCCCACTCATGGACTGACTGCTTGGATGATCATCCAAACTTTTTATGCAGGATTGAACTATTCTTCAAGAAACCTATTGGATTCTGCTGCTAGAGGAACCTTTATGGCCATCACTTTGGGTGCTGCAACAAAACTGCTGGACAATATGATGGTTAATTATTCTGAATGGCATACTGAGAGAGCTCCACAAGGTAAGAAGGTAAATTCTGTTGAGGAAACCTCCTCCTTGAGTGATGAGATTGATACTATTATATCTATGCTTGTTAATGGGAAAGCCCATATTGATCCAAATAATGTTCCTTTAGCCTCTTTGGTTGCTCAAGAAGAGCAAGTTGATGTGAACTTCATAAGAAATAACAATTTTGGCAACAATGCTTATGGTAAGAATGCTTATAGGAACAATTTTGGTAACAAAAATTATAAGCCATATCCTCCCAACAATGGTAATGCTAATGGAAATTCTTACAACAATAATAGGAGTGCTCCCTCTGAACTTGAAGTTATGCTTAAAGAGTTTATTAGTAAACAAACTGCTTTCAATAAAACTATTGAGGAAAAACTATCTAATGCGGAAAGAAATATAACATCTTTGTCTGAAGCTCAATCTTCATTGATTAATAAAATGGCTGCCAAACCCGAAACTAATGACAATCCCTTTGCTGCTACTAATGCCCTACAAGTAAGAATTGATGAAAATGTTAGACTATTAGCTGAATTACATGCTAAGTGGGAGAGAGAAGATGAAATTGCTAGAAACATTAGTGTTTCTACTATTACCACCACTAGTGTTGAGGCTAGTAATAGTTCTACTACTTTAGATGATAAAGTTGATTTTGATCTTGATGGTTGCAGTATCTATGAAGTTATTAAGTTCCTACAAAAGCTTGCTAAAAGTCCTAATGCTAGTGCTATAAACATGGCTTTTACAAAACACATTACCGATGCTCTCATAAAGATTAAAGAAGAAAAGATGAAACATAAAGCTTCTATTCCTATAAAACAAGAAGATGGTTGGGAACCCTTCATTAATATGAAAGTGAATTACTTTGATTTCAAAGATTTATGTGATCTTGATAGTAGTGTTTCTATTATGCCTAGAAGGATTTATGATATGCTTGATTTGCCTCCACTTGAAGATTGTTATTTGAATGTCCCACTTGATGATAATGCTAAAAAGAAACTCGTGGGGAGTCTTAATGATGTTCTTATTACGGTTAACAATTCCTATGTCCCCGTTGATTTTTATGTTTTGGATGTTGAATACAATGCTTCTTGTCCTATTACTTTGGGAAGACCTTTTGTTAGAACTGTTGGTGCCATCATTGATATGAAAGAAGGCACCATTAAATATCAACTCCCACTCAAGAAAGGTATAGAACACTTCCCTAAAAAGAGAGAAAAGATTTCTTTTGCTTCTCCTCTGAAAACAAAATTTGGTCTTAATGCTTCTTAATTTGAGAACACTTGATTCTTTTTCTTGCTTCTTATGCCTAACTTAAAGGCGTTAAAGAAAAGTACTTATTGGCAGATAACCCAAAAGTTTTAGATGAGTCTTGGAAGTTATTACCTCTGTAATAACCGCTCCTTATCCTTTTTATTTGGTTTTTGTGCCAAGAGTAACCTCTAATGAGAGAGAAGTAATGATTGGGAAAGTTGCTGTCCCGAAACAGATTTTTGTGCTTTACCGTAAAAATTCGTGTAAAATCTCTCAACGTATTTTTGAGGCGTGAATTTTTTTTCTTCTGCCCCAGGTTGCCATATAACTTTCGTTAGTTCAACACTTTTTGATTTGAGCAACAGAAGGTCTTCGAAAAAATTCTTCTTTACCTGCTGGTCTATTTTGACAGATTTCTGCCATTTTCTGTATTTGCTTCTTGTTGGTTCCTTTTTGAGTTCTTTTGGGGAATTGAGCTTTTCTAGGGAAGTGCTACAGTATCTAGTGTTCTAATGGAAGTTTATTTGGTGTTATAACTGAACCTTAAGACCTATTTATCTTGAGTGCACTAATGTTGCTAATGAAGATTGTGTGAAGTTTTGTATGAAGGAAAAATTTCAGGTATATGGAAGGAATGAGTAATGAGATGAAGGATGGACTAAAGCTCAAGCTTGGGGATTCCACGCGTGTCACCCCAAGAAATATCCAAGAAGTACAAGCGTCAAAGCTTGGGGATGCCCAAGGCATCCCCTTCTTCATCAATAAAAATCCAAGGTTTCTTCCAAACGCTTTATTTTTATTGTTTCATGTACAAGTTGTGTTTTTCTTAGAGCGTATTCTTTTTCGTTTTCGTTTTAGTTTTTCGTTTGCTTTGGTTTTCTTAGTTTTCTGAATAAATTGGTTGGACCCCCTCTTTCATACATTGGTTTGCAAATAGTTTGGTTTGGTTTGGAAAAGGATAGGAAAGTTCATGCTTTTGTGGTAAAAAGAGCTTGTTTTTGACTATGGCCTATTCTTTGTCATGCCATGCTTGATATTGTTTTGGCTTTATGCTTAGTATTCTTTGCTGTAGCATGACTTGTTATAAAAAATTGAGATTTCTTAATGTGCCTTGGATGAATCATGCGTTGTTTTAGCATATTAAAGCATAGTATAGTGGTATTCTCCTTTGATGCTTTATTTGGGTTGACTTGGCACATGCTCACACCATGTTATGACTATCTCAAGTCACCATAGCCTTTATGATCCTTTAGTTTTCAACTTGTAGTATCACTTTATGCTTTGATCAATGATGTTTTGTCGCTCTGCATGATTATGGCCATTATTGCTCTCTTAGTTTGTCGCTCTCAGTTTTTTGCTAGCCTCCACCACCAAGTATGAGTTCCACTCATGCATACAACTCCCTAAACCAAGTTATTCCAAAGAGTCCACCATACCTATCTATTAGCTTATGCTATTCCAAGTATATTCATGCTTTTGTTTACCTTCCAAATTAAACTTGTTATGAGAAAACTAGTGATTAAAGCTCTCATGAACTTGATTGCACACTTTACTTTTCTGGCCCTTAATAAACTTGAACCATTGTGTCTTTTATGTTGTATATGCTTGCACTTATTTGTTGGGAATTAGCAGAGCCATGCTTTAATGGGGAACGCTTTCAACATTGCACTTGGTACTTGTACCTAGTTGATATCATGCTCTTTTGTATATGGATGTCGTCGGTGTGAAATGAAAGGGGAGCTTGTAAGTCCATGGAGTTATGTATATGTGTTAGAGAAACGCCTGGGCCGCTGGTCTAATCCATGCTGACATGGTGGAAACCTGCAGCGTAACCATAATGAGCTGTCTATGAAGCATTCTTCTTTAAAAAAAGAGTCCTATATTGAAAAAAAAAGAGAAACTATGAAAAGAGGAAAGAGAGAAAAAAGCACCATATTCCCATGGTAAATAAGAAGAATGCTGAGATGCTCGTTGTCTGCTTGCCTTGTCATTTTGATATGGGGATTTTTCCGTATCATCAGGCAAGGGGTACCCGTTGGCGGTTCTCAATGATACACATGTACTTACAATGACAAGAACTTACCGGTGACTAAACTTGAGTAGCATGAGGAGCGGCCCTCGTATACAAGGGACATGAGATTTCTGACTTATACTTCGTCAAGCATGTACACCATAGTTTGTTCACTTTAACCTTAATCACTTCAAGATGCTTATGATAGGGGCAATGAGAGCTGAAATCTATAAGTACCATAATTTTTGGAAGCTCTTTATGAGACTTGAATCCCTACTTCCTTTTACAAAGGTCATTCTTCCACCATTATATTGAGTCTCCACCTTCTATCTTTATGCACTTACTTTGAGAGCATAGTGGCCATTCTTAGTTCTATGTGCATTGTCCCAAGACTAGTTGATTGATGCATACTTTGATATTGCTTGTTTTAAACTATTGTATCTAGTCACTCTTATGAACTTTGAAGGTGTCCTATGCATTTATATTTGCTACTCTATTGAGGGACAAGCTGAATACTATTATGCTATGTTTTCTTTATGTGAAACAAACAACGGCTTGCAAAGCATTGTTATTCATGAATCTTTTGTTTGTGCCTTTTCATGTTGCATCATAGTTTCTTTGTCTTATTGCTAGAACTTTGTCTTTCATGTTATGATTGAAGTACCATGATCCCAGCTTTGAATGTTTTGCAAATACTTTGATCAAGTCTTTGATGGTGCATGTCACCTCAAAAATTATTCTTTCTTTTTATCACTTACCTACTCGAGGACGAGCAGGAGTTAAGGTTGGGGATGTTGATACATTGCAAATATATCTATAATTTTTGATGTTCCATGCTTGGTTTTGTCCACTTTCTTGTGTTTTGTTCCAACTTTGGAGTACTTTTCATATGATTTCTTGGACTAACCTATCGACAAGAGCCACAGTGCTAGCTGCCTGTTTTCTGCTGTTTTTGGTTCCAGGAAAGTCAGAAAATGAATATTCTCGGAATTAGACGGGACAAAAGCCAAAGTGCCTATTTTTCGGGATGTCATCAAGTGCCAGAATACGAGACGGAGAGGGGCCAGAGGGCGGCCACACCACCTGGTCGCGCAGCTAGGCCTCACCCGCGCCAGGGGGTGGTGTGGCCAGCCCAGGCACCCCCTCGGCCTCCCCTTCGACTATAAGATGCCCTCAGGACGTAAACCCTAAGGACCTGATCAAAAATCCACAAAAGAGTCTGTAGCCTCCGTCATCTCCATCCCTAGATCGGGAGGGATCTAAAGCTCTTCTCGGCACCCTGCCGGAGAGGGGAATTCACCCTGGAGGCCTTCTTCATCACCATGCAAGCCTCCGGTGTGATGCGTGAGTAGTTCATCCTTGGACTACGGATCCATGTAGTAGCTAGATGGTTGGTTCTCCTCCTTTGTGCTTTCATGTCTAGATCTTGTGAGCTCCGTTCATGATCAAGATCATCTATTTGTAATTCTGCATGTTGTGTTTACGGGGATAAGATGGATATTGAGATGCTATTTCAGATTGATTATTGATTCTATCATGTCTTTGTTATTTGTGATCTTGCATGCTTTCCGTTGTTAGTAGCTATCTTGGCCAAGTAGATGCTAGCAACTCCAAGAGTTAGTATTTATGCTCGATAGTGGGTTGATGCCTCTAGTAATCTGGGGAACTGACAGAAATCTCTAAGGTACTAGATGTGTTGTTGCTACTAGGGAGCAAACAACAATCCTTTGTTCATAGAACAATCGTATTGTTTACTTTACACGCAGTTCGTAAAGCAATAATGTGTTGCTTGCAACTTAATACTAGAGGGGGTTCGGATGATAACCTGAAGGTGGATTATTAGTCATAGATGCAGTTGGATGGCGGTCTATGTATAATGTTGTAATTCCCAATCAAGTCTCAAGGGAGTCAAGATGATTAGTATATGCATGTATTGCTTTCTCGATGTTTGATAATTGCCCCACTGTAATTTGTTCACCCTGCATGTTATCTATCTAAGGAGAGCCACCTCTAGTGAACTATGGATCTCGGTCCTTGTTTTTTACATTCAATCTACAAACTGTTACTGCTTTGTGTTTACTTTTTGCAAACTTTTACTTCTTTCCATTCGATACATTTAATCCTTTGTTTTCCGCAAAACACAGTGAGATTGACAACCTCATCGCAAGTTGGGGACAAAGTTCTGTGGTTGTGTTGTGCAGGTCTCCACATTGCTACTAGCACCGGTAGTGCGCCCTGCCAAAGCTCAGCTAGTAACACCTTTGGGGTGTTTCCTTGCTCCTACTGGTTCGATTAAACCTTGGTTACATAACCGAGGGAAACTTGCTATTGTGCTCATCATACCTTCCTCTTGGGGTTCCCAACGAGCTCTACATCATCATTGCTCCAACATTTTTCTAGACGCCATACTTAGAGCCATCAAGTTATTTAATCTTTGGAAGTAGAGGTAATCATTATTGAACTTTGAATAATCACCAAACTTGTAGTGGAAATTTATATGTTTTGTATATGGCATTATATTATATGTGATTCACTTCTTAATGTTCCATCAATATGGAATAAGAGTATTATTACCTTATATAAGTGACGTCTTCTTAATTTTATAAGTGAATAGGACCACCTACTTATTTTAGAAGTAATGCTTATATTTTATAAACATGGAACAAGGCATTACTTTAATTACTTAAAAACTTTGTGTAGCTTTTTAAGTAAATTCTTAGATAAAGAAGTAGTAGATATTATCTTGGTTATTACATAAGTGAAGAGAATCATTTTGATAAACAATATACTATTTTTGATGATTTTATAATTGATAAAATGTCGTGGTAGTGTCACGGCAGATGTCGTGGATAGGCTAAAGGTGGGGACTAATACACGCTAGGGGAATCCAGGGAGGGATAGTGGAGTGATTCTCCACACAGAAGTTTGTATTGATTTTCTTCCAAGATTACAAGTGCTCCTAGAGCTGTATTGGCGAGAGGAGGAAGAAGGAGCTCTCTTACTCTCACCCACAGATCACACCTGAAACCCTAGCCCAAACAGAATAGTAGAAAGACCAACCCCTTCTACAGAAGCCCCAGCCCCCCTTTTATAGAGGAGGCTCGGTTTTTGCCTAGGGCATAGGTGGAGGCATATTCCTAAGAATATGCCTCCTCCCAAAGTGGTAAGCCGACCGGGGTGCTTTTTCCCCCGCGTCACACTCGCTTTAGCTACATGAGCCTCTGCGGCGCCCGCGTCAGCCGACATGGGCGTCGTCACCCCTGTCGGCCATGACCCGGTGGTCCTGCTCTTGTCTGCTTCGCTCATGCAGTGCGTATCGGGCCCTCTTTTTGACCAGCAAGATTCCTTCCTTCTCCTAGAAGCCAAACATGACCCGGATCACAGCTGATCCGGGCACCCCTGTTCCTGCATACAAGTAAACATATACTTCCGACTTACTGCTTAAGTCGGTTGAGACTTAGCTAGGCGAACACCCCCTGGTCCGGGTCACTCCTTGATTCGGCCGGCCTTGAGGTGACCCAGCTAGCCTCTGCTTTGGCCTTGCCGAACCTCGGCTAACTCGGCCTTTATACCCCGGCGTGACCCTACCTAGGGGTATCCCCCCAACATTAGTCCCCGAAGCTAGTGCGGTCTTAGCTGCTTTGGCCACTAAGGCCACATCAGGTTCAATTCTGTGCTCCGGTCGTTATTGCCGAGTTACCTCTTTACCTCGGATTATATGGATTTACGTTCCCTTGGCACATTCCTAGTTTTCACTTGCCGGCCGGGTTACCACAATTTCATCCGGGTCTTGCTCGTACGCTAGCCCATGTGAAAGGTAATCATTATGTCGTCTTATTTTAAGGGCCTGCACAGTAACCGCTGCAGTAGTTGTCAGTTATCACTGTGCGCGGGTCACGTCATGCCTGCCTCCTTGTTTCTCGCATCACAGTGTCACGTCATAGGATTCTCTCCGCTCTGTGGCCCTCCGTGTGGCTCCCCGCTGATTGGTCCGGACAGGTGATACATGGCCACTGCATGTGGCGGGTCCGCAGGATATGATCCCACTCACCGCTGGTGGGAGTGGTTAAATAGCAGAGGGGTGATTCCCTTAGGGTCTTTCTCCTTCCACGCCCCTCTGCCCGTTCCTCTTTTTCTTCATCTTCCTCGCGACCGCGCCGCTGCTAGTGATACCAAATAGCAGCATCGCCGCCGCGCTTCTCCGTCGCACCTCTACGTTGCCGCCACCGCGACGCAAATCTCTCGCTACGGGTCCTCGTCAATCTCGGCCACTGTCCCCCGCCGCCTCTAGCGCCAGTGAGGGCCTCGAGGACCAGATGACGGAAGAAGAACTCATTGTTGCTGAACAGGAGATGGAGGAGGACGCCGTGGCGGCGGACCGCGGTGCGTGGGCTGGGTCATGGGTCTGTCAAGATGATCTTGACTAGCTTTACCGAACCAGGCGCATCCCCGTCGGCGTCACCGCTCGTCTCCCTTCTAACGAACTAGCCCCCTCACCCAATCCGGGTGAGTTTGTTGTCTTTCTGTCCCACTTCCAATGGGGCTTCGGGTTGCCGGTTAGCGATTTTTTCCGGGACTGGCTCATTACATACCAGCTCCAGCCGCACCATCTTCTAGCCAACGCCATCACTTCTCTCTCTGCCTTTGCTTCTACGATCAAAGCCTACGCCGGACTGTGGCCCATGAAGGAGCTATGGATCCGGTTCTTCGGCCTTCGTCGCAATGTCATCCCCAACATCCACGCTGATCCGGAGGACAAATAGCTCACTCAATTCGGAGCGGCCTCCATTTCACCCCGGAGGTTTTCTGTTTTCCCCCGGGTCACCGGGTTAGAGTCCTGCAAAGGATGGGCCCGGACCTTCTTCTATGTCCGGAATACAGGCACTGAAGACTTGATCCGGTTGCTCCCCTATACTCTGGGTCCACCTAACCCGGATTTGTGGGATGAGATCCCCAAGAAGCCCACTGCCTTGGCCAATCAAGTCAACAAGATGTTCGCGGAGCTGAAGAAGCTCGGGCTGCGCAACGAGGATGCCATGATCTCTTTCGTGCGCAACCAGATTTCCCCCCTCCAGAAGCGCACCCACAAGGTGTGCCACATGAGCTTCGGCCGCGATCCCAACCGGACCTCCTCCTTCGAGCTGAGCAACACGGAGATCTATCGCCGGGTTAAGGCTCTTTTTACCACCCACAAGGACTTCTCCTCCGAGTGGACTTGGGGAATGGAGCATTACTGCCGCGATAGGCTTCCTCCCGTGGTAAGCTTCATGTTGCGAACTTACCCCGGACCAATTATATGTCAGTTATTGTTGCATTTTTGACTCTTTCGTTCATTTCTTTCCTCAACAATTTCTTCAACAGACCATCGAGGACGGCACCGATCCGACCCTTAAGTGGGCGTCGGACCGGGAGAACCCGGATGAGGAGGAGCCGGACCAGGAGATGTTCCTCCCAATGATCGACGCCACGAAACGACCCATGGGTAAATCCTCTTCTATTAGAGATTGGCCCGATGATGAAGATGACTCGGATGTCGAGGTGATTGAACCTGTTGAGGCTGTCCCCCTTTCTTTTGATTTTCCGCCATCAGGTCACCCCGGTAGTCACATCCACGAGGATCCTGTTCCGGTGGCATCAAAGAAAAAGCGCGGGGCTTCTTCAAGTTCTTCCTTCGGACCTCCCCAGCCCGCTAAAAGGCATAAGAAGTCCGGGGACAAGACAGCGTCCAAGCCAGCAGGCAAGGCCCCAGCACGGAGGGCTCAGAAACCTAAGGAGGCCCAGACCTCGAATGCGTACGTTGTTTTGCCTTCTGTAACTTGCTCTCCCTTGCATCGTTGTGATTTCTCTTCTAACATTGTTCTCTTTTGCAGGGCTCCGGTGGAGGTCCCTCAAAGTGGATCGAGCATCTCTTCGCCTCTCCGACCCAGCCCTTCTCCCCGTCGCGATGACGAGTCCCGTCCGTTGAGCCCTATTCCAGAGGGTTCTGCAGCGCTCCGGGTTCTGCTCCACCTCGGCAAGAGGGGGGTAACCTTGGAGCGGGGAGACCGGCCTGGCCGAGGTGATGGCATCCACCACTTCGGCATCGCCGCAACCAGCATCCACTGAAGCAACTTCGGCTTCAGCACCAGTATCCACAACCAGACCCGTACCAACACCAACTCCGGTATCAACACCAACTCCGGCTCCTAAAACATCAGCAGCAGCACCAAGTCCAGCCCCAAGAGCATCAGCGCCTAGCTCCTCTGCCTCGTCCGAGTCTTCTCAACCTCGGCGAGGAACCACTCCGGCCGCTCGTAAGGGAAAAACCGTTGTGCCGGCTTCCTCTTCCCAGCAAGCCAAGGAAAAGAAGGCTCCGGACACTGCCAAGCCACCATCCATCGAAGCCGGGCAGCGTACCCTCGTGTCAATGCTTCCCAAGAAAGCACCAGCAGCGAAGGACACGCCTGCCGAGCCACCTGACACACACTAGCCCAGCCCTTGCCTTGATCGAAAGGAAAGAAGCGCATGCGAAGGGCTTGGTGGCGCCCCATATGCCCAGCGGTGAACGGTACCCTCCGAGCTTAATTGAATTCGTCATGAATTGGAATAAGGCAGAGGTGGTTCAAGACACTGATCTTCCGGAGAAGTTCGGCCCTGCCGAGTTTTCCGCTCAGATGAACACCGCCGCAAAGGCAATTAACCTCGCTGGGCGAATGATGGAGGTGCGTCGCTTCCCCTTTACAAGTTGTAGATAGTAACCATTAGTCCCCGAGCCTCCGGGGGAGTAACTCGTTACTCGTCCGAATTCTCTTTAGAAAATTAATGTAGCTCCATGAGAACTTCGAATATGCACACACCTAGAGCCGGGTTAAGTTCCACTTGGCCCGGTTTGAGTACACTTCGAATATGCACACACCTAGAGCCGGGTTAAGTTCCACTTGGCCCGGATTTTAGTACACTTCGAATATGCACACACCTAGAGCCGGGTTAAGTTCCACTTGGCCCGGATTTTAGTACACTTCGAATATGCACACATCTAGAGCCGGGTTAAGTTCCACTTGGCCTGGATTTTAGTACACTTCGAATATGCCCACACCTAGAGCCGGGTTAAGTTCCACTTGGCCTGGATTTTAGTACACTTCGAATATGCACACACCTAGAGCCGGGTTAAGTTCCACTTGGCCCGGATTTTAGTACACTTCGAATATGCACACACCTAGAGCCGGGTTAAGTTCCACTTGGCCCGGATTTAAGTACACTTCGAATATGCACTAAGCTAACTTATGCCTTTGCACTCCTTTCAGGTGACCACTAACCGCCGGAGTGCGGAATTCCAACGCTTGCTGGATACTCACAAGAATCTACGCGCAAAACAGGCTGCACTCATCGCGGAGTACGAGAAAAGGGGTAAATTTCTTCCTTATCACTCCCTTATTTTCCTTCAACCTCCTTTGCTGAACTAATCTGATTGTTCGGTTTCCGCAGCTGGGGTGGAGGCTGAGAACAAGATAATGCGGAAGAACTTGGAGCAGATCAAGGGTACGTCCTTTTTGTCTGTCTTCACTGTGCTTTCTATCTCCTTTCCTCCTTGGCTCGACAAACATTCATACCTCGGCACCGCCGGGCCAACACACTATTTCAACATCGCTTGAAGATAGTGTGCCCGTGCCTGATATGATGCTGCATTTTCTCGAACAAGCAGGGCAACATCAAGCCGAGCTGAAGAAAAAGGATGATGAGCTCGCCCTCCTCCGGACCAAAGACGATGAGATTGCCAGGCTCAAGGCTGAGATGGCGAAGATGAAGGCGCAACACCAAGCTGAGCTAAAAAAGGCTGGCCAGGACTACACCGAAGAGCGTGAGCGCCTCAACCTCTAAATTGCTAAGGACTGTGAGCTTCTTCAGGAGGCCGAGGTCAAACTTGAGTCGGCGAATGCTGAGCTTGAGCAGCTTCGGAAGAGGCGTGATGATTGTACCAAGGAACTGACCCGGATTCATAGCCACATCTCACGTAATTTCTCTTCCCTTATCCGCCTTATTTCTCCGAGTTACTTCATATGTCTTGTTTTCTCAGCTTCATCCTTTGCCTTGTTTCTCAGGCCACTTTCCAGAGGGTACTGCCATTGCGAGTGCTGCTGTTGCCAATTTCCGCCGAGAGAGGGGTACTCCCGTCACTCCTGACGGTGAGAGCATTCCCTTCGACATGGAGGACCTATTGGTCAGCCTGTCCTCTCGCGTGGAAATCATTAAGAACTACGGCAAAGATCTCCTTGACGTTTCAGTCCGAGTCTTCAACACGTTCTGGCCCGTTGATGACGCTCCGGAGAGAGTCACACATCTCGCTGAAAAGCTTTCGGAAATCGAGACCCAGCTCGACCTCTGGAGAGAGTCCGATGGCCGTGCCGCGGCTGATACCATCCTTCACCACATTCTGACGTGGTATGAGAAGATAGATCTCAGCCTCCTCACACGCCTGCGCACATGATCCAAATGGACAGACGACCCAGAGTGGGTAGCTCGGCGCTAGGCTTGTGCCCACAGCCTCATCGAATATGCCCCCATTCACGAATGGACTGAGGGTCCGAGCTTCCTGGAAGTCGCTGGCGACGAAGAGGTCGAGAATGTTGAGGATGATTCAGACGAGGAGGGGGAGGACGATGCCTCGGATATCGAAGAGGGTGAACATGATGCCGAACTTCCTCCTGCTGCTCCTTGAGCGAAAAAACTCAAAAATTTATCAGATCCCCGGTATGCCGGGTGGAGTTGTATTCTAAACACATGTGATATTTTGCTACTAAGTGCCTATGCCGGATTAACTTGGGTGTAGTCCCCGAGTTTCTTTTTCTTGTTCGTTCAATCTTTTGGCTCGGATCGTGTAACAATACTAGGAAACTTTTAGACTTAGCTCAAAAATAAAACTGCATAATAACTTGAAAATAAATACAGGGTTAGTCCGAAAAACAAACGTTGGCTCGATTAAATTCTTTCCCTTAGCCGCTTTTCGTGTGCTACGCAATTCCAAACTTGTTCTCTTGCTTGCCATGAAGCCAATTCTTGTTGGACAACCGCAAGTCGAAAAGTTGGGTTTTTGGTGCTCACACACTACTAATCCGAGCTACGTAGAACAAGTTATTCCAGCTAACGCGCAAAAAACAACAAACATTATTAAGGCAGCCCCCGAGTTACTGCTCGAGGTGCCAACATTTCAATGATAAGCTCATTGCCGACATACATACCGACATATGAGATACCTCGGATACATAGACTTCTTAGCTAAGTGTAGAAAGGACGAAGTAGAGCTATATTCCATGGTCGCTTGGATTCCTCTCCGGACCTATCCGCCTTGTTCTTTTCCTGTGGCTTTGCATCTATAAGATAGTAAGAATCATTGTGCAATGCTTTGCTCACGATGAACGGCCCTTCCCATGGGGGGATAACTTATGCATGCCTGTAGTACGTTGTACCAACCGGAGCACCAAATCGCCTTCCCGAAAGACCCGGGGGCACTCTTTCCGGCTATGATAGTGTCAAAGATTTTGCTGATATATGGCGGATCTAGACAGTGCCAGTTCTCTCGCTTCTTCCAGCAGATCAACATCATTTTGCCGGGCTTTTTGCATTTTGGCTTCTGTGTATTGGGTGACCCTAGGCGAATCATGCTCTATGTCGGCTGGTAATACAACTTCTGCCCCATATACCAGAAAGAACGGCGTATAGCCTGTTGATCGATTCAGAGTTGTTCTTAAACTCCACAGTACCGCTGGTAGTTCTTCTATCCAGCACCCCGCTGATCTTTGCAGCGACTCAATGAGCCGGGGTTTTATCCCGGATAATACTAATCCGTTGGATCTTTCCACTTGCCCGTTCGATGCAGGGTGGGCTACCGAGGCTACGTCCAGCCGGATCCTCTTATCCCGGCAGAAACGAGCAAATGCTCCTTCCGCAAAATTTGTGCCATTGTTAGTTATGATACCGTGAGGATAACCGTACCTCAAGATGATATGTTTGAGAAACGTTACGGCCGTAGCTCCATCACATTTTCTTATAGGCTTTACCTCAATCCACTTCGTAAACTTGTCCACCATTACCAGAATGTGATTCATATTTCCCCTTGCTGGTTTGAACGGGCCAACCATATCCAAGCACCATACGGCAAATGGCCAAGTGATTGGTATGGTCTTGAGTTCCGACATTGGCATATGTGTCTTGGTAGCGTACCTCTGACAACCATTACACTTTCTCACCAGATCTTCCGCTTGCTCTAAGGCATTTGGCCAGTAGAATCCGTGCCGGAAAGCTTTTGCTACCAAGGCTCGGGATGAGGCATGATGCCCGCATTCCCCCTGATGTATATCTCGGAGGATGTCAAGCCCTTCTTCCGGGTCAACACACCGCCGGAGGACATTGGTCACACTTCTTTTGTATAGTTCGGAATTGATGATCGTGTAGGCCTTTGCCCTCCTCTGTGTTTTCCTGGATAGCACCTCCTCAGAGGGTAACGTTCCATCTTTCAGGAATTGAAATATAGGTAATGCCCAAGCTGGTATTGTTCGCACAGGGAATACATCCTCGTCTATCTCCATCTGATCCACCGGCATAACTTCAACCGGATCACGCTGAGCAGTCCCCGGGTCTTGCGGAGCAGTCCCCGGGTCTGCCGAGGTAGTCCCCGGGTTTCGCGCACCACTTCCTGTGTCAACGTCCATGGGCACAGCTCCGGATTCGGTGTCCTCCGGGACATAGATTGACTCGGATTCTGCGGATGGCCTAATGGATGGTTTCCTGAGGTGCTCTAATGCTACACCCAGTGGAATTGCTTGTCTGGTTGACCCGAGCTTCGACAGCATGTCGGCAGCCTCATTTTCCACCCGGGGTACATGATGAAATTCGCATCCCTCAAAGTAACCAGATATCTTCTGCACATGAAATCTGTACAATGCCATGTTTGGATCAAGAGCGTCCCATACTCCCGACACTTGCTGCACCACCAAATCCGAGTCGCCAAAGCATATGATCCGACGTATCCCAATTTCTTTTGCTACCTTAAGCCCATGCACAAGTGCTTCATACTCAGCGACATTGTTTGATGCGGTGAAATGGATCTGCAGCACATATTTCAACTGGTCCTTCTTTGGCGATGTGAGTACAACTCCGGCACCTAGCCCGGTTTTGGTTTTTGATCCGTCAAAGTGCATTCACCAATAGTTCGGATCTAGAAGTGGTGGTTCGTATTGTACCTCGGCCCAATCCACGAAAAAGTCCGCCATAGCTTGAGATTTGATGGCCTCTCTTCTATCATATTGTGGCGCATAAGGAGCTAGCTCAATTGCCCATTTTGCAATTCTGCCGCTCGCATCCTTGTTACTCATTATCTCGGATATGGGGGCCTCACATATGACTCGGATAGGATGCTCCTCAAAGTAGTGCTTCAGTTTCTTGGCGGCCATGTACATGCCATATGCCACCTTTTGGTAATGTGGATAGTTCTACTTTGAGGTAGACAACACCTCGCTCAAGTAATATACTGGCCTTTGCACCGACTTACCTTCCTCGTCGCGCTCCACCACTATTACTGCACTTACAACCCGGTTGGTTGCGGCTATATAGAGCAACATTGACTCCTTCGATAGTGGTGAGGCTAGCACTGGTGCCGTGGCTAACATTTTCTTCAGGTGGGTAAAGGCTTCATCGGCCTGTGGCGTCCAAACGAACTTATCCGACTTTTTCATGAGTTGGTAAAGAGGCAACGCCTTTTCTCCCAACCGACATACAAACCGACTTAACGAGGCTAGGCAACCTGTGAACTTCTGGACATCGTTAAGACACTTCGACAGTTCCATTCGTTCGATGGCCCGGATTTTGGTTGCGTTAACCTCGATACCTCGGCTGGAAACAAGAAAACCGAGCAATTTCCCAGCCAGGACACGGAAGGTACATTTTTCCGGGTTAAGTTTCATCTGGAACCTCCTTAGGTTCGCAAACGTTTGCCTGATATCGTCAAGGAGCGTTTTGCTTTCCTTGGTCTTGATAACCACATCATCCACGTACACCTGTACATTTTGACCTATTTGGTCGTGCAAACATTTTTGCATACATCTTTCGTACATTGCCCCTGCATTACGTAAACCAAACGGCATGGTGCGATAGCAATAAGCCCCATACGGGGTAATAAATGCAGTCTTTATTTGATCATCCGGATTCAGAGGTATCTGGTGGAAACCAGAATATGCATCAATGAATGACAACAGTTCACACCCAGCAGTTGAGTCTATGACCTGATCTATTCTTGGCAGCGGAAATGGATCTTTTAGACACGCCTTGTTCAGGTTCGTGTAATCGATACACATGCGCCAAAACACTGCCACGTTCGGGTCATCCTTCTTCGTTTCCACCAGCACCGGATTAGACAGCCAATCCGGGTAAAGAACCTCCATGATAAATCCTGCAGCTAGCAACCGAGCTATCTCATCCCCAATGACTTTCCTCCTATCTTCGGCGAAGCGGCGGAGAGGTTGCTTCACCGGCTTAGCTCCGGGTCTCACATTCAAAGAGTGCTCGGCCAACTCCCCCGGAACACCTTGCAAGTCCTGTGTGGACCAAGCAAAAATGTCCCGATTCTCACGGAGGAAGCTAACGAGCTCGCTTTCCTATTTATCATTTAACCCGGCACCAATTGTTACGGTGCGCTCTGGGAACATGTCATCAACAGGAACCTTCTTGGTATCTTTCGTGGCCTGGAAAGAGACACTTCCATGCGGGTTACTTAGCGCCGGCATATACTGCTGCGGGGACTGAGCCAATGCCGCTACCTCTTGAATTTTCCTTTTTTCCTGCGCAATCACAAGTGACTCGGCTAAGTTCAACCCGGCCGACGCACACTCCATCGAACGTTGGAAATCCCCTGCAATGGTTATCACTCCGTTTGGTCCGGGCAACTTCATCTTCAAGTAGCTAATATGGCAACTTGCCATGAACTTGTTCAGCGCTGGCCTTCCGAGCAACGCATGATACGCACTTTCTAAATTCACCACTTCGAACTCCAGATTTTCAGTTCGGCAGTTATCCCTCGTGCCGAACAAGACGTCAACCCGGACCTTGCATATGGGTTCACAAGAAATGCCGGGTACAATGCCATGGAAAGTTGTCCTCGTGGCCCGGAGCATGTTCTCCGAGATACCCAACTTGCGCATTGTGTCCGCATACATGATATTAATGCTACTACCGTTGTCGATCAGCACCTTTAAGAATCTTACGTTAATGCTAGGTCCAATCAATGTCGGATCCAGCACCAACGCATACGAACCAGGGCTTGGCATGAGCTTGGGATGATCCCTGATGCTCCAAGTGATTTCCTGATCGGACCAAGGCATGTACCTCGTCACTGCAGGCATTACTGCATTCACCTCCATATGCCTACGCTGCAAGCTTTTTCTATCGGTTTCCTCAGTGGTAAACACACAATAGCTTTGATGACGTTCCCTGTACTCATTTCTCCCCTTATTTCCGGGGTATCTCTGATCCGGCTGATGCTGATTTTCTACCTGATGCACTGCATCCCTTCTCTCATTGTTATCTTACCTCGGCGGAGGGGGAGGCAACATTAGCTGTTGCGTGTTTGCTCCGGAGAGCAGTTGCTGCCGGGGTAACTCCTGCCGAGGCTGATCATTCCGGGGTGCCTGAGCATTCCCCAAACCACCTTGTTCGATCTTGCGCATCCACTCACATTGCCTCATCGTATGACCCGCTGGGTTGTTCGGATTTGGTGTATGGAACTTACACGGCTGGTCCAACATCGAGTCATAAGTATACCTCGGACGGTCTTTCCTTTCTTGCCACTGCTTCTTTTGCTCTGGTGTCCAAGTCTTCTTGCCATCGTTTCTCGGAGTCCACTGCCCTCCAGTTTTTTGGCGTTGACTGCCCCCTGCTCTGGGCTGATCTTGACTCACAGCTGCAACTTGGTGCGAACCGTATCTATGATCTGGTCTATCATCTCTCCCTTTTCCTCTGTAGTCGTTCCTTCGGGATGATCCGGCCCCATCTCTCTGATAGTACTCATCGTTTGACTCGTTTGATACGAGCCTAGGTTGAGTCGGATCACTCAGAGCATACGAATCTGCAATCCGGATCATCTCTAACAACGTAGCTGGCATTTTCCTTTGCAACTTCATCCACAGCTCGCTCCATACCTGCACCCTTGTGCAAACCATGCTATGACCTGTGATTCAATCACGCCCTCACACGAATTTCTCACAGTGCACCACCGTGTTAAAAACTCCTGATCCGTCTCATTTGGCCTTTTCTTGCACATAGCTAGGGTCTGTGGCCTATTTGATCTCTGATACGTACTCAAATTTTTTTTGATGAACATCTCCTAGAAATCTATCCAGCAGTTGATGCTTCCTGGTGGCAAATTGTTCAGCCATACCCTTGTCGGGCCTTCTAACATCTAGGGTACATATCGTACAGCCCATCTCAGGTAGCCAGTGGCAATTTTCACAGCCGTAGCATAATTTATCAGCCAATCCTCCGGCTTTGTACTGCCGCCATACGTCTTCGTGCCCCTGGGTAGCTGAAAGTTCGGTACCGGTGGCTCCTTCATGATCCGGGGTCCAAAGCATGCTGGGCCCAGTGGACCTTGACATTCAATTTGTACTGACCTATACAGTCGATCCAGTTTCAACCTGGCGTCATCCGGCATCAAATCCCTGCTCCCCAATCTTGACCATATCACATGATAGTCCGTCCTTGGGTATCCCGCGTTTGCCATTTCCGAGTCTCCATCATTATACATGTCTTGTTGTCTTGGAGCGCCTTTCTGTTGCATACCTCGGCCGGCACTTTGCTCTTGCCTTGGTATATTCCGCTGCTGCGGTTGTCCTGCTCCAGCCGAGTTTCGCTGTCCGGCATTGCCGTTGACAATGTTCCCTTGACCGGCATTGCCTTGGTCGCGGTTACCTTGGCCAGCTTCACCTCGGCTCACACTCCGTCGATCATCATTTTTCTGCGCTTCTTTTCCTTTCCCTACCCGCGTTGGGTCATACGGGACGATCTGTTTGTTCCGTCTGGCCGAGGTTACCACCTCTCCTCTCCTTGGACCACCATGAGGAGACGATGCGGATCCAGCGGATTTCTCCGGGTTACCCACCGCCGAATGGACGATCTTGGAGGCTCCATCTCTCTCTGGGTTAGACCTGAGCAGTTCCTCATTTTGCCTGTTCGCAATTCGAACCAGCTCGTTAACCCTATCTTGTTGTCTTTGTCGGGCTTCACCTGTTAGACCCTCCAACTCGGATGCAGCTGCATCGGCTGCTCTGAGGTTCTTTGCCGGGGTACTATACCTCGGCAGCCCCACGGACAAACAGTTTTCTGATACCTCAATTCCAGTATCACCCTCTCTGTTCATCTCGCTCATGAGATTTCTCGCCTTCACTTTTACAGCGTCAACCTTGTTCGCCTTCGCGTACTCGTGCAACGTCATATTCAACGACTGCTGCGCTGCGGCTATATTTTTTGCGCCCTCTAGGATTTTCTACCTAGTTTCTTCCAGCTCGGCCTGCGCTCGAGCCGGATCTACCGCTGCTACTACAGGGTTTGCCAAGCTATCCATTGCTTCCCTCAACACGTTCTCTGGCCTCTCTAGTGGAGGACCTCTACCTTTCCTCGGTGCCTTAGGCGTTACCTCCGGATCTGGTGCCGGATCCTTGATCGCGCCCGCACCTGGCGCAGTCATCATCACCTCTGCATGGTCCGGGGAGCGAGCGATACGCGTCCCGGGGACCACGGTGAGGGGAGGCTCCCCCGCGTCGACGACGTGACACGGATGAACACCTGACACGTCCACAGCAACGTAGACCTTGTGCGCGCCGAGCCTGACGAAAAAGGCCATTGCGTGGAAGAGGGTGCGTGCCGAAGCAGCCAGCGTTGTCGCTAACGAAGTCCCACGCTCCAAAGCACTGAACGAGGCCCGAGACGATGCGTTCGCCGGTGCCGATGATGTTTCCCGTCCGGATCTTGACCCCTGCTAGCGCCGCTAGCCCCACGGTGGGCGCCAACTGTCGTGGTGGTGTCACGGCAGATGCCATGGATATGCTAAAGGTGGGGACTAATACACGCTAGGGGAATCCAGGGAGGGATAGTGGAGTGATTCTCCACACAGAAGTTTGTATTGATTTTCTTCCAAGATTACAAGTGCTCCTAGAGCTATATTGGCGAGAGGAGGAAGAAGGAGCTCTCTTACTCTCACCCACATATCACACCTGAAACCCTAGCCCAAACAGAATAGTAGAAAGACCAACCCCTTCTACAGAAGCCCCAGCCCCCCTTTTATAGAGGAGGCTCGGTTTCTGCCTAGGGCATACGTGGAGGCATATTCCTAAGAATATGCCTCCTCCCAAAGTGGTAAGCCGATCGGGGTGCTTTTTCCCCCGCGTCACACTCGCTTTAGCTACATGAGCCTCTGCGGCGCCCGCGTCAGCCGACATGGGCGTCGTCACCCCTGTCGGCCATGACCCGGTGGTCCTGCTCTTGTCTGCTTCGCTCATGCAGTGCGTACCGGGCCCTCTTTTTGACCAGCAAGATTCCTTCCTTCTCCTAGAAGCCAAACATGACCCGGATCACAGCTGATCCGGGCACACCTGTTCCTACATACAAGTAAACATATACTTCCAACTTACTGCTTAAGTCGGTTGAGACTTAGCTAGGCGAACACCCCCTGGTCCGGGTCACTCCTTGATTCGGCCGGCCTTGAGGTGATCCGGCTAGCCTCTGCTTTGGCCTTGCTGAACCTCGGCTAACTCGGCCTTTATACCCCGGCGTGACCCTACCCGGGGGTATCCCCCCAACATAAAATATTTTTAGAAAAATTAATATACACTTAATTTTAAATGGTAGTTTTAGTAAATACATCTTCAAAATGGTTAGACCTATTTTGATTTTACTTAAACATCAATTGAACTTGTTATACACTTCTAGACTTTACATAACTTATATTAAAGACATAAGTAAGGGTTTATATAATTTTTATGTCTTAAAATAAAAGAAAATGGTTTTAACAAGACTTACTAAACCTTTACATTCATTTTACTTCAATTGTGAAAGGTGAGATTTTTAATGTGTAGATTTTATTTTTATGATCATTTTGGTATATTATATGTATTTTTGTGATTTTTAAATAATAAGATAAGATTTTTATAAGTTTTATCACTTTATAAATACTAAATAAATAATACTCTTTAGTTAAGTGACACAAAAATATGTGAAACAAGTTTATAAATGTTTATTTTGTTTTTCTAAGAATTTTGATATACTATACTCATTTTTAAGAATTTTCAATAATAAGATATGTTTATTTAAGATTTATCCCTAATAGGGTATACTACTAACTAGTTACAAAGTTCACCATTGATGATAAACACAGAGAACCTCGCAACCTGATCCTTTGACTGTGAGGTACTGCAAATCACCATTTCGGAGAAAGCTTAGATGGTTATCAAAAATCATCTCATAATAGGGTGATCAAAAATGTGCCACTCAGGTTTTCCAAAGGGATGCGTAGAGGAGTACATATCAAGACCAGTATTTGTCTAATCCATGTAATGGATAGATACATGTGTCCATCTCGGTGACGTTGCATTAATGAAGCTTGCAAGCATGTGACTTGGTCACGGAATGCAACGACATGAGAATGAGTAAACAAGTTCATTGGTAACGAGACCGAACTAAGGTATGGGGATACCGAAGATCAAGTCTCGAATGAATTAGGTATCATATGACAAAAGGGGTGGGAAATGACTATCTCACGGTTCGAATGATTATATTCGTGAAACGCACGGGGGTCACATGGCCATCCAGGTCCATCTGTTGATCATTAATATGAGAATAGTCTCGATCATGTCCGGAGTGTTTGCGAACCGAAGGATGTCACGCTTAAGGGTAGATACGCTTAGGGTAGATGAGGTATTGTAGGAGAAATAGAGAAAGAGAAACCGGAATAGTTCCGGGTAACATCCAATGAAGATCGGAAGGGGTCCGGAAGGTGTTCCGGAGTGAAGGAATAATATAATATGTGTATTTGAATGTTAATTAGAGAATTAATATTAAAGTAGCTAAATGCCCGTACGTTGCAACGGCTCTTTGGAAAAATTGCATGTTGCATATGTAAACATAACATGCACATAGATAGTCAGTCTAGCTCCCTATGAAACACTTCACTCTACTTCTTCTCGGCTTCGTCACATCCGCGTCGTCAAACTTGCTTTTCTGTAGCGTCTCAACCCAATGCATCCCTCGTTTCTGTCGCGGCGAAGAGTCATCCCTTGGTACCTCTTGCAACGGTATGGCTTGGCGATGCTCATGATCGAGGATCGATATGCGTGGAGCTCCGGATGGAGCAAAGCGAGCAATACCAGTACTCTATTCATTTGCAATTCTCAAAGAGAAAAAATAGAATCTAAAAGTCAGCATCACACAAGAAAAAGACCGTGCACATTGTCTGGCATACGTACTTCCAAATAGCTATCGTCATGAGTGACAAAGTCGTATATGATGGACGAAAAAATTCAGGAAGAAGAAAAGGTTCGGAACTGCTAGTGGCTATTGACCTTCACTCCACTAGTCTGCACGCATGTCGACGTCTCGCTAGCCATCGCCACCAACCCATCACATGATTCACAAGGAGATCATAAGTCCTCTGCATTGTCTGGTAGGGGAGATTTCTCGAAGTGGCAACACCACTATGAGACCCCTTGCCTCTATAGCCAAAAGTGGCACCAAAACTACTTCAGGGGATAGAGCGCCCCAGATAGATTTATCCAGCAGCAAGCTTCCATGCAGACTCGCTTGGGCCTCTTCTACTGCAATCAAGCCCATACCAACATTGGAAGAAATCGGGGGTGAGTCCATGCCGCTGTTGGGCGGCCGACACGACATAATAAACCGTGGGATAATTTAGTTTTTTAGCGATACATATTCTTCCTTGCCGGTCGAGAGTACCATATATACCAAGCAATTCAGAATTAATACTCTCTCCATCTCAAAATAGATGCCGCGATTTTTTTTAAAATTTGGATGCATCTAATACTAAATAGTGTCATACGTGCAAATTTTGACAAATTTCAAAAGCTCAAGCTTTTGCATGAACCATTCATGAGTGAAAAAGTCGTATATGATGGACGAAAAAATCCGGAAGAAGAAAGGTTCAGAACTGCTAGTTGATATTGACCTTCACTCCACTCGTCTACATACCGGTCGACGTCTCGCCAGCCATCTCCACCAAGCCATCACATGATTCTCAAAGGAATTGTAAGTCCTCTGCACTGTCTGGTAGGGGATATTTCTCAAACCGGCAATGCCACTGCAAGACCCCTTGTCTCTATTGCCGAAAGTGGCACCAAAACAACCCAAGGGACAGAGCGCCCCCGATAGATTGATCTAGCAGTAACCTTCCTTGCAGACCTACTTGGGCCTCTTCTACTGCAATCAAGCTCGTAGAAACGATGGAAGAAATCGGGGGCGAGTCCACGCCGCCGTTGGGTGGCCGACACGCCGTGGGAAAATTTAGGCTTTATAGCGATACATTTTCTTCCTTGCGAGTCGAGTCTCGAGAGTACCATATATACCAAGGGATTCATAATTTATACTCTCCTCGTATCAAAATAGATGTAGCAAATCTTTCTAAATTTAGTTGTATCTAATATGAAAGTGTTATACGTGCAAATTTTGACAAATTTCTAACATTTATTTTGAGACGGATGGATGGAGTAATAATGATTGATAAAGAAAAAATAAAATTTCCATTTTTTAAGAGACACAACTATGAAAATATAACCTTTAATTTTGACAGAGCGAGCGATCGGAAATCTCGCTCCAACACTATGATCAGCTACTTGTTAGTTTCCGTAAGAGCTTAGCTAAGCTGCGTAATCAAATAAGGACATATTGTGCATCAGCCGCCTGTATAATCAGTAAAGCTAGAATAAATGATATTCTTCGCCATGTATTCCATTAGAAGGCAAAAGCTATTTCGAGCATCATACCGATGCACGTGGAGTAGTGGGCCTACATGGAAGAGGTTGGCCTGCTGCTTCCGTGCGCTGAGCGGCAACCTTTCTACGGTCCTCGCCGGTGCTTGTCTCCGTATTTTCAAATTGTCTATGTCGCACGCCCGCGAAGCAGCACCGGGAGGATTGTTGTTCGCATCGCAGCAGGAGGAAGAGGAGCAGGAGGAAGAGGACGGAGACGAGAGGGCTGCAGCTGTCAGTGTTCGTATCGGAGGAAGCGGGGATCATGACCAGGACTGGAATACTTGGCGGTGGCATAGCGCCATAAATAATTTAAAGTTTAGGGGTATTTTTAAAATGACTTACCAACCATCAAGACCGTAAGTCGTTTAATAGTAAAAATATATATTTTATTTTATTATTGAAGGCTTCATAATGCTAATGGGCCTCACCCGAAGGAAGGCCCAATAGGGCATGGTGCCTAGGGAGAGGGGGCCAGCCGGCCTGGGCTTGGTGGGCTGCCCTAGTGGGGCCTACCTAGGGCCGGCGGCTGCCCCTAGGTGGCCTGCGGGTGTGGGGATTAGTCCCACACTGCCTGGCCCTTGGGTGGTACACCCCCTCCCACTATATATAGGGGTCTCTTCTTCCTTTTTGGAATCATCCTATTCCCTCTCTCTTAGAGATGTAAACGGATAGGATAATTTTCGCACCGAAACCGGCTCCAAAACCGTTTTAAGGTATCCATATCCGATTTTATAGAATCCGGTGAATAAGGATATCCGATTCCGAAGTGACGCCCAGGATATGGTATGGAAAATAGCATGCGGATATTGGATTATCCGGAAATTAATTAGGATTATCCGAGTGTTTCAAACCGGATAATCCGATTTTAGAGTCAAAAGTCAAGGACAATATCGCAAAGCAAGTACTTATTTAGTTACCGAGTTCATTTGACGAACATGTCTAACTCTGACTTTTAACACCATATCTCTGTTATCTTATCTAGTTGATTCATGCAAGGCCAAAAGATCAAATCTCTCAAAATTTTGTTAGAAATATAATTATCTACCTATGAGAGTATTTATCTGACTACTTTCATGTCCGGCCCGATTCCGCTCCGTTTCCGATTCAAATCCGCGGTCCAGTATATCAGGGAATCCGTGACCAGTCATTATCCGCTCCGCTCCGAATCTGAGAAACTAATATGGAAAAGGATATGGTACGGTCAAAATTCGATCCGATCCGATCCATTTACACCCCTACTCTCTCTCATCCATTGAGGGCTTCTCCGTAATATTGGAGAGGACCTCGTGAGTGAGTTCTCCACCTTCACACCATCGTCGTGTGATCAGCGATCCGGCATCTACTTCTTCCGCTGCTCGGCTGGATAGGAGTCCGGTTGACGTCTCCTACACCGGACGTGTGACGAACTTCGGAGGCACCACACTTGGGGTGTTGCTCATCTTCATCAATATACGCTTTCTTGCGTAAGGCGTGCCTTAGTCTTCAAAGGTATGAATACCATCTCTCTCCTCCGTTACTTATATCTACATAGTATAGATCCTGGTATTAGTGTTCGAGTAGATAGAAATTTTTTGTTTTCTGCCACGGAATGCTTCACAAGAGAGGGGAAAAATGGGGATGAGGATGGACATGAGCGTTGCGGTCGGTTCTTGCTGACAGCGCCAGACGGCATCGGCGGAGCACACACAGCTGCCTGTGTGCGTGAGGGTGACGACGACGGTGACTTTTGCAGAAAACCCCCTAACGTTTCTACAAATTAACCCGCGGTCCACCTAGCTGTCCCACCTGTCAGTGAGAGAGAGAGGACACGGGCTGTTGTTGGGCTTTTGCAAAGTGAGTAGTTTTTAGTTTCCGTTGCTCGCGGGCTAGGAATAGAGGATGGGCCTTGGGCTGTGCGGCTGGCTGATTCCTTTTTTCCATTTCTCTTTATCTATTTTCTGTTTTTTTACAAACCAATTCAAATATGAATTTCTTCAAGGATTTAAATATTCAAAATCCAGTGAATCAACAAAGGTTCTACATGGTTAATGTAGCTAGTTGATTTGGCATTCCTTTTTTGTATTTATTTTCATTATTCATGATTAAATAAAGGATTGTTTTCATTAGAAATATAAAGAGGACTTAGGGTTTTAGGGATTTTTTTCTTATAATAAGATTTCATAAAAATGATTATGTTTTCACTTGATAATTATAATGGTAAGGATTAAAATGGTTTATGATGTATATAGAATCTGATTCATACTTAACCTCATAAAGGAATTATATATATATTCATTATAAGGTATTAAACCTTTTGGTTTATAATATGATGATTTGAGTTTCATGGTTCTCCATATTTGGTGATTTCTCCTATTCAAACTCTACTTATTTTGTGGGGGTTTAGAACTACCATAAAACAATCTTGGTTAAGTCACTATGCATGAATATCAATCATTAATGAGGAAATGAAAATGTTCATTTCCAAATAATGGCCATGAGTTTTGGGAAGGTTTAATAGACTCGTATCTATTATGGATATGGATGAAGATTAAGAGCTAGGATGAATTTCCTTCATGTTTTGTGGTCATGGATAATAACTCAACATAGAGTGAGCTATTTGATATTGCTTTCCTAATGTGATCTTGATGGTATATGAGACTAGGTATTTATTAGGGTTCAAGACAATAAGGTGGACAAGGCTTCCATCAATACACTCTCAACTGGTACTCTAATTATCTCTTAGAAACTTCATTTGACTAAGAGTTACTATTCTTTGGCTGCCTAAAAATAGGAATTGGTTCAACTACTAGCTTAATTCTAGGGTTTTGGACAAAGAGGTAGACATGGGTCTTGTCATGGCTTGATATACTGTTGGTTAAAGGTTTCTCAACTAATCCTACCTTAATACCTCACTAAGCTTATCATTAGATAAGGAATTCCTTTCCTAATATACTCTATATATCTCTTATCTTATTCGCAAAGATCACATCTTCCTGAATAAGTCAATCATGTGACTCCACCATATCCATCATCATATGATGACATGGTCATGCCACTTCAACAATACCCATTCTCCATTCTTACTCTAATATGAAACTTCCATTGCTAAACTACCCTTGAGGAAGTCATTCATCTAGTTAGTTATAACTTCATTATTCCATCCTCCTAGCATTCTTCCTTTACTTCCTAACTTGCACTTCTTAACTACCCTTGATGAATCCATCAATTGAAGGGAATATGCTCGAGAGGCAATGATAAAGTGGTTATTATCTTATTCCATGTTTATGATAAATGTTTATTTTGCATGCTGTAATTGTATTAATTGGAAACGTTAATACATGTGTGTTTAATAAACAAAATAGAAAGTTCCTAGTACTGCCTCTCATATAAACTAGCTTGTTGATTAACAAGATGATCAAGGTTTCCTGATCATGGACATTGGATGTTGTTAATAACGAGGTCACAACATTGGTGGAATGATGTGATGAACATTCATCCGAAGTATAGCATTACAATCAGAGTCATTATGTTTATATTGCTATAACATCATACGAAGTAATCTTAGTCCTTAGACCATGAGATCATGTTAATTGTTAACACCGGAAGAGTATCTTGATAACATCAAACGTCACACCATAACAGGGTGACTATAAAGGTGGGTCCAGTGCTACGAAGGTGTTATGTTGAGGCTCATGGATCAAGAGTGGGATTTGTCCATCCTGATGATAGATAGAAATACTCTGGGCCCTCTCGGTGATATCACATTGAAATAGCTTGCAAGCAAGTGATGTGATCACTAGAATGTTATATCACGGGAATGAGAAAAGAGTGCATGTCGGTAATGAGATCAAACTAGGTGTTTGGATGCCAATGATCGAATCTCGGACATGTAATATATCGCGAGACAAAGGGATTTAGTTACGACATTAAAGGTTCACACGATCACAAGAGTCATTGTTGAATATGTGGGAGTCAGTACGGATCTCCAGGTCCCGCTGGTGATTATTGATCGGAGAGGGGTCTCGATCATGTCTGCATTATTCGCAAACCATAGGGTGACACACTTAAGGGATACCGACACCATTTGGAGCAAATATGTTTCAGATAAAGATTTAAGAAAGCGCTAGAATTATTTCAATAAACACCGAAACTGTTTCGGGTGAAATTGCTGAAATTGGTTCTGCATGTAATATTGAAATGTTGCAGGGGGTTTTATGTGAATGTTTGTTAATTAAAGTAATTAACAAAATTCTGAATAAAATTAATAGAAGAGTTTTATTAAATGAGAGAGTATTAAATTTGGAGAAATTTAATGCATTTAAAGTGGAGACTTTAAAAGAGAATGTGAAGGGGCATTTTAATGTGGAGGGGGTTACCACCACATGAATGGGGGAGGTGAAGGGACACCCTCCCCTCCTCCTATAAAAGTCCCCCCTCTCACTCCTTCTTCCTCACACCTCCTCGTGAAGGATCTCTCTCTCCCTCTAGTTATTCCCCATGGTCTCAGATTAGCGAGATACATGTTCCCGGTGGCTTTATCTGGAAAGGAGTTGCTGCTTCCGCTGCTTTGCTGGAGCGAGGGACGGAGGTTGTCGGGGTACCAGACGTGTGTGCGATCACGAATGCACCGCTGCTTTGCGGTGCTAGACTTGGTGGTGCTGGACCTGCTGGAGCTGGATCTGATGGACGTGCTAGAGCCGAACCTGCTGGACTTCATCCCGATCTTGAGATCGGCAAGCGTACGACTACATCATCCACGAGTTCCTACTCGTTAAAAAAAATGTTGTCTTCGTGGGTAAGTTCTCCATGGGTGTATATCCACCCGTTGCTTTGTATCTAGTAGATAGATCTTGGCGTATAGTTCTCATCGTAGGAATTTTTTTGTTTTCTATGCTGCAAACCCCAACATCAATGTAGTTTTTTCTAATTCCATCCATAAACTCCTTTATATTCACCTTGGATTTACTTCCAAGGCTTGCAAGATTACAATCCTCTCTATATCACATGTGATATCACTCCTCTAGGATAGGTATGGTATTACTCTCCATAATACAAGTTTTTTCTTGTATTATCTTGGTTAAACTACTATGCCTCCAACTACTCCATACACCCATATTATATACTTCATCATACTCTATCTTGACTTCTCATGTTCAAGCTAGATGATTCATCTTACTAGGGTTTTACCTAATTTTGTATACTCACAACTCTTCTTCAACACCTAGTCATCTATCCTCAAGTGACGTGAGAATAATGACCACCAACCCTTGATCAAACAAAGCTTAGGCTTTTAATTGTTTGATCAAGATCTATCATCAACTAAGTATTTGACTTGTACTAGTCTCTTTATAGGATTTATCTTGTTAAGGACACTTACTTTAGGTGTATACCTACTTGGCTTAACAATATTATCATCAGATTCTCTAATACTACTAGCTTTCTTATAACTCCTCAAGTATTAGTTAATTCTTAGGTTTAGATACTTCTTCTAGTTAACTCAAGAGTGAGTTAACTCCTCCAACACCAAATGGTTTGATCACCACTAAGGGTCACATTCCATTGATGATGGAACACTTCACCATAGCTAGTTCCTCCTCCTTATTAATTTACTTAAGGTCTTTGGAAGGTCAATATAATAGGTCAAAGGCTAAGAGTCAATAAGTTCTAGGTTAAGAAATGATCACTCAACATTGATGATCAACTTGACATTAGGACTTGGCTAAATAGGAATGTCATCACTTAATATGATATTAAGGGTATGTGCTGGATGGTCTTGGCTTGACTTTCCTTTCTACTCTATTTGTGATAAGAGTTAATGTTTAAGAACTACCATGATACCCATGGTAGGAATAACTATGGCAAGCAAGTGTATCAAGATTTAGTTATAGAGTTTCTTTACTTAAGTTATATACTTAACTTGGTATTCAGGGTTTGTGGTAGATAATACCTTGATATCATCTTTGGAATATTAAGTATTCATCCTTGAGTTGTTCTATGGAATACCATGTAGTGATCTCTAGAAGATCTAGTACTCCTTATTAAGTAGTGTGTTGTGACTTAGTTTTATTACATTTGATCTACCCTTAGATCAAATTACATTACCCAAACGTAAGGTTTTAGCAAAGCTCATATTGAAACTTATCGCAGTCAACTTGATGATCTACTTCGGTTCCACCAAGTTAAGAGAAGCTTCAATCATTTTGACAAGTTTTATTTAAAAGCGCGAAAATTATCCAGATTTTCTATGCATGAATGCAATGCACACACCACATCTCAGCTTATTTCTAAGCTCTAATGCTGGGATGTTATAGGTCGTTGCCAACAGCGCATCTGGCCCCACACACGTGCTCCTTGATGAGCAGATGACAGACAAGGACTGCTCCCGCAATAACTTCAGTATGGACTGCATGGTCATGGACGGGGGCCTAGTGCTAAGTGGACATTATACACAGGAGCTAACACTTTCAGTTACATAAGACACTATATGTATAACATTAAGGACAATCTAGCCTTTGAAGAAGCATTTGACATCATGAGGAATATAAGGTGGATACTAAGAAGTCATCATGGCTAGATAGCATCCACAAGTTTAAGGGAAAATGGGTCGAATGTTACATGAGGGATGGAAAATGGGCTGAATGTTACATGAGGGATGTTTTGACATTGGGAATGAGAAGCACAAACTTAAGTGAGAGTTTCAATAGTGATGTGAAAAAACATCCAAAGTTATATTTTAACATCATTCGGTTCTTACAATATTCAGTGCAAGGAAAAAGAGACAAGGAACTAGATGGAGAGTTTGAAGCCATGAAACAAATATCAAGTATAAGAATGAAGACACCATGTTGTTGTTGCAAAGAAGCCAACTTTACACTCCCACCATATTTGAAGCATTCCAAATTGAATATGACAAACCCAAGACTGCATGTACTCGAGCATTGGATGGATAATACCTATGATGTTGAAATTGTGAGGTCTGATGGTGATTTAAGCTCTAAACAAGGGCGCATAGTTGTAATTGATTCTTTGGAGAGAATGACTTCTATTAGTTGTTTTTAGTTTAAAAGGGCGGAGTATTGTGTTGGCATGCTTCGAAAGTTTTTGACTTGATGAATATCAAGTTATTGACGAACCATTGCATTCTAAAGCGATGGACAAAGGAAACAAGATACGGAACTATACAAGATACCAAAGTAAGAAACATCTTTGAAAATCCAAAATTGGATGCTATATTGCGCAGCAAGTTTCTTTTTCAGAAATTTCATGATTTTGCATATAAAGCCGCAAGCGATCCAGAATGTAGCTTGTTGGTGGACACTGAGTATGTTCTCTACACTATTTCTAGACTGTATTTCTTCTTTGTTTTAGTTTTACTATCGGTATATGTTTAATTCTGTTAGCGTGTCTTTTAGTTTACTATCTGTTCCCTTCTCCTAAGTTAGGCTCGTTCGGCTCCCGGATGGGCTTTCCATGGATTGGGTCGGTAGGTGTGAGTTGAGAGAGCAGAGATAAACATGAGACATGGGATGGAGAATGGATGAAGTCGAACTCTGACTTTTCACAACCCGATGCCATCCATTCTCCATCTCACAATTCCTCTCAATGGGAAAACTAGAATTTCTATCCTCTCCAGATATTTTGATAGTAGTTTTCCTCCTTCCACACACCCCCTCTAAGGGGAACATATGTGTATGTCGCAATGGTTTGTATGGTTTGGTGAATCAGGCATCCATCTTGGATTTGGATTCTCTCTAGGAGGTAAGTCCCTTGTTAATGATGGAGCTTAGAAGCCTTTTGATTTTTTTGTGTTGGAGTGAGTATAGACTGCATGGTACGGTATAAATATACCTTTCGTCATCTTCCTTTTGTCTCCCGTTTCTATATGCTCTCTCAACGCATACTTTCCAGATCCATCCCACGTATCTAAGCCTAGTTTGGGACCATCTCGAAGCAGAGGAGGGAAATAGAGTTTTTTAACCAGATAACAGCTACTTGAAGCATTTTTAGCACCAAAACTCATATGTTCATATCTCTCCTTGTATCTCTCTATTGTTGGCGATCGAGGGGTGATTTTAGGCACCTTCCATCTTCCTTTCTTGCTATTCTTTTTTTTGTACAGGTAGGAAAAGCAGATTTTCCCTCTTTTCACTTGTATCTGTTCACAAAACTAGAATTTTACTTTGATTTCTCCATGATTTGCGTAGTATTTATTAAGTTCATGCCTTCCAATTAAGATTCAATGGCACAAACAAACAAGTAAGTTTGCATATATTTGGAATTCCTTTACTTTATTTGCATCTAGATATGTAACAAGTATGCATATATTTATATTTTGGTGTAGGAAGAATGTGATTCCTTCTTGGTTACCTCAACTTGGTCTGAAATTTCGAAATTTGGATGATGCTTGGTCATTTTGGGTGAACAATGGAGGTCGTGCAGGTTTTGAGGTCAAAAAAGATGTACTAATAAAAGCACAATGGATGTAAAGGAAACTTCATAGGCGCATTTGGTAGCCAGCAAATCTTTTGGAGCTCGTTGTGGCTAGGCCCTGGGGGCATGGCTAGGCCAAAACGACCATTGAGCCATGTTCTTCACTTTGGTTGGTATGTCGTATGGACCTTTTTTTCTTAGCGGAGACGCGAACATAGACTGTTTGGTTGCATAGGAGCACAACACTAATCTCACCTCTTATCGAAGATGGTGAACTTATGAAATGACCCAGGGTTATATATTATAGGAAAGGGTATATACGTGAACTGAGATTGTGCATAGCATGCATTTAAAAATTTAGGGTCAATTTGAAAAATTGCTTAACCTATTTGAATATGGTTCTAGTGAGGTTGTTAGCAAACAAAAGGTCACTAGGAATAGAGGCCACATTCAAATACTCAGCTCAAAATAATTTGGATGAGTTCATAATTGAAATTTACCTAAGTCAAACTTGAATTCAAATTCAAATTCCACACATTTAAACACAAACCACAGATGATGGAATATAATGCTCCATTCAAATAAGAAATTACTCAAATCTTAAAGAACAAACACTTAAAGATACAATCTGTATCAAACAACATGAAATGATCTTTATTCATATTTGAATATGAGTACATGATATACTTCAAAAAAAGAATATGAGTACATGATCTAGAGTTACAAGAATTTCAAAAATAAAAGGAAAAACCTAAAAGAAAAACTCTACATTGTCTATATATCTTCTCAAGCCTTGATCTTCAACCTATGAACACAAACATCAAACAAAAACACTCGTTAATGTTACATTGTTGGTTCTTCCCTAAGGCAAAACCATTTAATATAAGAATCCTTAAGTTAGAGTCTGGGAATGGATTCCAAACTTTAAGCCTGAGTAATAGAGTAGGAAAACCTTGAATAACTGATAGTAACATAATCAAAAACTTCACAGTAAACATTTAGAATCCAACTGATTCATCAAGAAACCTATAGAATAGATCACCAACAATTCCAAAGAATTGACATAATATCCAAGATGAACAAATAGTAAACTGGTAGTCATCCACCAGAATTTTTCACTAGATCAAGTAGGAAAACCAAACCAATAGAAATGCTAGAGGTCATAATATAAGACATTCAACCAAAGGAAAACCCCAAGATCAGGATTCTATGAAGAATAGGTAGAAATCCATAAAACTGAAAC
The DNA here is from genome assembly GCA_910589775.1 of Avena eriantha. Taxonomy (NCBI): domain Eukaryota; kingdom Viridiplantae; phylum Streptophyta; class Magnoliopsida; order Poales; family Poaceae; genus Avena; species Avena eriantha. The sequence continues at coordinate 335,806,444 of OU342740.1, read as the reverse complement.
ATCATCAATCAAAAATCTAATCCAATAGAAACTCTAGAAACTATTAAACATGACCAATCACCAAAAGGTTTAGCAAGGCATTGTATTCTGCCAAGAACCCTAGAACTCCTAGAATTTGAAACATGATAAAACAAAATTATAAACCAATTAAACTTCATAGCAATGAAAGCTATGAACAATTATCCTAATAGAATTATAAGGGGCCATGGATGAAAACTAAATCAAATACATACAAAACTAATTAATAAACACTTGTCAAGTTCTAAGGACAGAACAAGATAAAGGCCATCTGGCTAGGCCTTGGGGGCATGGCCAGGCCAAAACGGCCATTGAGCCATGTTCTTCACTTTGAATGGTAGGTCGTATAGACCTTCTTTTGGCTCAGTGGAGATGTGAACATAGACTGTTTGGTTGCATATGTAGTGCTATGTTAATGTCACTGGATTACGCTGTAATTAGAAATTATCGAGGATTGTAGTGGCCTTCCTCTTACTATGCACAGGATCAAAAGAGACATTTGTAGTGCTATGTTAATGTCACGGACTATTTTTTTGACATGTGTAAAAAGGGTAAAATAAAGTTTCTCCTGAGTAGTTATATTAGGGTATCGAAAAATATCCTTTATTACACAAGACTTAAGGGAATATTATTTTTCGAAAAATTGTGCGAACATAGAATCTTTCTATGTAAACGTAGTTTTTTCTAGATTGTTTGGACATTCTAAAATGAGATTTTAGACAATAATGCATCTTCTACACCTATAACACAAAGTGGATTTCTAGAAAAGTACACCTACGACACATACTAGAAATGGCAAGAAATTTCTTCTTCATAGATTCGCACAGATATGTCTACAACTCGTTCTTTCATCAATTTTTTTAGTGCCACACTTGAAAGAACATTTCATGTTTTCCTATGTTTTGCGTGTTAGGTAACAATATTGTGGAGATCATTCATGTGCGCTAAGTGTGCAGGAAGCTTTGGGGGGCGGATAATCCGCCCCACCAAGGGCCGTATAATCCGACCTACCTCATCGCTCAAAGGAAGCCAAGACGCGTCGCTCGGTATCCGGTCGAATTTTCTCTCGGAAAATCCGAACTAGGGCGGTTTTTCCTCCCTAGGCCAGATAATCCGACTGTCGCATGGGCCGGATAATCCGGCCCCCAGTTTTCGAGCAAAAGGAGCCAAGGCGCGTCGCTCGGTATCTGGTCGGATTTTCTCCCGGAAAATCCGAACTGGGGCGGTTTCTCCTCCCTAGGCCAGATAATCCGGCCCTCGCATAGGACCGAATAATCCGGCCCCTAGAAGTTGATCAAGGGCAAGCTCGGCGCAACGCTCTGATAGGGGGCGGATTATCTGCCGGATATTTCGAGTCTGGGGCGGTGTTTTCCCCAGACCGGATAATCCGGGCCTCACTTGGGCCGGATAATCCGGCCCCCAAAGTGGAGAACGGTTGGTTTCTGAAGGGGGTATATATACCCCTTCTTCCCCAACGTTCATAACTCTTGATTCATTCGAAATTGTATAGACATTGTGCAAGAGCTCTCATTCTCAATCTCCCACTTCAACCATCCGAAGGTCTTGATCTTTGGGGGAATTGAAGGAGGAGAAGTTCATCACCATCATCAAGAATCAAGCGCTTCAACTCCTCTCCATTCACTTGGAGAAATCCCTGATCTAGTATTCTTGTCAATACCTAGATCTTGTTTATTGTATTTGATAACTTTGTTTTTGTGGCAGCTTGTTGTCATTTCGGGAGCCTCCAAGTTGTTGTGGAGTTGTTGCCCCGCTAGTTGTGTAAAGGCGCTGGTGCCCGCCTCGAAGGGTACCTATAGTGGAAAGGTGGATCAGGCCTTTGGTGGCGAGATCCATCGGAGAACAGGGTGAGGCCTATTGTGGTGTGGTGGTCTTAGTACCACCCACCCCTCCAACGCAGACGTACTTCCCTTAACAAGGAAGGAACTGCGGTTAAACAAATCATGTGTCTCCACGTGCTTCACTTCGGTTTACCCGTTCCTCTTCCACTCGCTCTTTACTCGCTAGTAGGTAGGTTTGCATATAGGGAAAATTCCACCTAATAGTTTATCTAGAGAATTTATCCTTTGTGCTAAGCATAAAATTGAAAAAGTACTAAAAATTGGTGTAGCACATATTCACCCCCCTTCTAGGTGCGCATATGATCCATTTCAATTGGTATCAAAGCCCCGGCTCTTAATTCGGGCTTAACCGCCTAAGAGTAGTATGGGTACCAAGGATGATGGAAATGAGGCAGTGGATAAGGTCACAATGGATGATCTCAAGTCGTTGGAAACTACCTTGTGGAAATCCTTTGAGGCCAAGATGGAGGAGATGAATCAAATGATTGCTCGCCTTACATCATCCATATCCCCATCTCCATCCTCCTCTGAGGCTGCCACACCATCATCTAAGGAAAAGGGTAACACCGAATCCAAGGATGATGATGTGGAAGGTGAAAAACTTAATGGTTCCACCTCCAAGAAGGGAAGTGGTAAGGAGGAATATAGTGAGGTTCGCCACGTATATTCACCCGACCCACCTATCCCTCATCCTCATATAAACAATAGGGGTGATCCACCCAAACTCACTTCATCCTTCAATCAATGGCAATTCCTAATGAAATATCATGTTTGCAGTTCCTCTATTGAATTGTGGAGGATTATTGAAGAGGGTCTTCATACTGGAGATCAAACCAACCTAACGAGAAGAGAAGTTATGGACAGCCAGTTGAATGCCACCGCTCTCCACATGATACAGTTGGGTGTGGGTCCCAAGGACATGCCACACATTGAACATCTCAACACACCTAAAGAAGCTTGGGATGCTCTTATGGATCTCTTCGTTGGAAATGAAAGCATGAGAAGGAACATGTATGATGCCCTTAGTAATGAAGCTGAGAGATTCTACATGTTGGATGGTGAAAACCATGAGGACATGTATAGAAGACTCAAGGGCATCGCAACAACATTTCGAAAGCATGGGGCCACTCACATTGATGATGCATGGATAAAAAGGAAATATGTGAGTGCCTTAATGCCTTTCGATCCAACAGACTTGAAGAGCCTGCAAGGTAGACATAACTATCATAAAATGCCATCCAACGAAGTCATGCAAGAAATGGCGTCATTCAAAGTGGCAGCAAAGAATGCTGAAGATTCCCGTGCTCGGGCCATTGGAATGCAAAAGGGTGTCAATGTGGCTCTCAAAGCCAATGTTGTTGAGCAAGAGGAAGATGAAGGAGCTTTTGAGGGGGCATCCATGGACTGTCCTGATGAAGTCAAACATGCTCATGGTGAGTACATGGCGTTTTATGCAAGGAACTTTTGGAAGGACCCTGCCAAAGCCAAGTCTGAACTTGAGCGTAAGAACGGGTCAAATGGAAGAAGAGAAAGTGGCCCAAGATTGAGAACTTGCTTCAACTGTGGAGATAGAATGCACTTTGTAGCCGAGTGTCCTTATCAAAATAGAGAAGACAATGGTGGCAGGCTCATTCTTAAAGAGAAATCTAAAGAACTTAAGAAGAAGCCATTTATTAAGAAGAATGGCCCTTTCAAGAAGCAACCCAAGATTGTATTGGTAGCACAAGAGGAATACTCCTCCGCAAGTGCAGATGAAGAGGATGATGATAGTTCCCGCGAGGTGGCTGCTATAGCCACCACATCGACTCCTTCATCTCTCTTCGACTCGCCAAACGAGAACATCATCAACAACAACGCCACTTGCCTAATGGCAAGAGGGTCTGAGGTATCAACTTCTAGCTCTTCATTTCCTAGGACTAACATAATTTTGGATATGGATGATCATGACAGTCTTAAAATGAAAGAAGAAGTTATTACTTTGGATACTTTTTCACTAACCTACAAGGTGAGCACAAACTCCATTTTGATGGTCTTATGAGTCAACTTGCTCAAGCCGAAGATCTTATTGAAGAAAAGGGCAGAATTGAAAGAGAAGATGCATTGGAGATAGCTTCTTTGAAGAATGCCTTGGAAGAGGAAGAGGAAGCTCGAGTATCTTTGGAAGAGAGACTCGAATCCATTGAGGAGTCACAGGAAGAAGCTGTAGCTCAGCTCATCAAAGAACGTGACCATGCTCTTGCCAAGGTAAAGAAACTAAAGAAAGAAAAGATTGACTTTGGGGCTGTTCATGCTAGACTTTTGGAGAAGTTTGATAATCTCGAAAGTGATCACAAGGCATTGAAGAGTGATCATTCTACTTTAAATGAGTCTCATGACCAGCTCCAAACTCAAATGAAACAATATGATGTGCCAAGTACCTCCACTTCATCCTCTAGAAAAGAAGACCTTGCAAGAAGTTCTCAACACAAAGGTAAAGGAGTTATTGATGAGATACTGAGCAGGCAAAGGACAACCAATAGTAAAGAAGGTCTTTGTTACATACTCAAGACAAATATCAAGAAAAACAAGAAGAAGAAGAAGAAGAAGAAGAAGAAGATCAAGACTGCTCAACCAAAGACTAGCAACATTACCAATGACAAGACTAATTATGATGGTTTTGCAGGGGCCAACAATCCTAACTTTGAACTATATTGCGATTATTATGGTGATGTTTATGCTAGTTATGTAGGCCCATATGCTTGTTACATTCCTTGGTTTATTTGGGTTCCCAAGACCCTTGTTACTAACATGAGAGGACCCATTGAAAAATGGGTACCTAAAACCAAGAAGTAATTTTCTTGCAGGGCTATGCTTCCGGGTGGTTCTAAATGGGTACTCGATAGCGGCTGCACGAGTCATATGACCGGAAGCAAGGAGATCATCACGGAGATGCAGCCAAACCTTGATCACATAACCGTCTCCTATGGTGACAAGTCAAAATCCGAGGTATTGGGTCTCGGCAAAGTTGTGGTGGCTCACGATATTTCTCTCGTGGACGTCATGCTTGTTGAGACCCTCGGTTACAACTTACTTTCAGTTTGCACCCTTGGTAAGATGGGCTTTGCAGTTTATATTGATGCTGATTTGGTGGTACTCCTGTGGAGCAAGTCTCTAAAAGTCGCTTTCGTGGGATATGTCAAAAATGACCTGTACGTGGTAGATTTTTCGGGGAAAACCACTACAAGCCTGATGTGTCTTTTCGGAAAGGCTAACGCGGGTTGGCTATGGCATCGCCGACTAGCCCACGTCAATATGAGAACTTTGCAAAGTCTCCATAAGGGTGGCCACATTCTTGGACTAAAAGAAAATGTCTCCTTTGCCAAAGATCGTGTTTGCAGGGCGTGCGTTGAAGGAAAAATGCATGACTCACCTCATCGAAGGAAAACTATTATCTCATCAAAAAGGATTTTGGAGAGCCTTCATGTGGACCTTTTCGGACCTCCATCTCATACAAGCCTCGGTGGGAAGAAGTATTGTCTAGTGATTGTTGATGATTACTCAAGATACACTTGGGTTTATTTCTTCAAGTTGAAGAGTGAAACTCAACAAACAGCCATTGACTTCACCAACGAGGTTCAACATCAACACAACGTCCCCATTCTGGACATAAGAAGTGATAACGGCTCTCAGTTCAAGAACTACACCTTAAATGAGTTCCTAAGTGAAAAGGGCATAAGACATCAATATTCCGCTGCATACACCCCTCAACAAAATGGTGTAGCCGAGAGGAAGAATCGAACTCTAATGGATATGGCAAGATCAATGTTAGCCGAATTTAAATCTCCATATAACTTCTGGGCTGAAGCAATCTCTAATGCTTTTCATTCATCCAACCGATTATACCTCCGTAAGATCTTGGACAAGACTCCGTATGAAATACTTACCGGTAACAAGCCAAACATCTCATACTTTCGGGTATTCGGGTGTAAGTGTTTCTTTCTTATCAAAGGAGTTTGTTTATCTAAGTTTGGATCTAAGGCTTTAGAAGGTATTTTTGTTGGTTATGGTGCCGAATCCCACACTTATAGAGTCTACAATAAGCTCTCCAGAACTGTTGTAGAATCTTGTAGTGTGGTGTTCGAGGAAAATGACGGTTCCCGTGCGGAGCAAGTTGGTGTTTGTGATGCAGATGTTGAAATACCCCAAGATGCCATAAGAAGAATGGGCGTGGGATTTTTCCGCCCCATTGAGGAACCCCTTGTGGTGGATCGGGAAGGACAATGCTCTTCCCATGAAGAGCCCTCATCCACACATGCCCAACAAGTTCCCACCACGGGAGCAAATTCTGCACCATCTCCATCAACTGCTGAAGGTCAAGCTGTTCCAGAAAACTCCAGGCCGGATTATCCGGTGGACGCCGGATTATCCGGCCACCCTGCTCCAGCTGACCATATTGCTCCTGGTGGTGAAGATATCAATGCAAGCTCCAGGCCGGATTTTCCGGCATGCCCCAGATTTTTCGGCCCCTCGCTAGTTCAAGCAAGCCCCAGGCTTCTTGACGATGCTGCTACAAATACTCCCAGGCCGGATAATCCGTCCTCTCCATCGGCCGGATTTTCCGGCCCTGACTCTATAGTTCAGCAGCCTCCTGTTACGGCTACTGACTCACCTCAAGGGCACGCGTCACCACCACATGTTGTTGATATTCTAGTTCCTGATCAAGGTCGAGTGAATGCTTCCAATGAAGATTCGAGTGATGAAACTACCCTCCAAGAGACAACAAACTTATTGAACTTCGTCGCAAGGCTCGAGCTGATCGAAACCATGAGTTGAGGGGTCACACTCTCGACAAAGTTGATGGTGATCTTCGACGAAGGGTTTCTACAAGAAGAGAATTGGCCAGTTTTGGTGAGCATCAAGCTCACATCTCTATCGTGGAACCTAAGAAGGTCTTTGAAGCTCTTGAAGACCCAGACTGGGTTGTTGCTATGCATGAAGAATTGAATAATTTCGAGCGCAACAAAGTTTGGAAACTCGTGGAGAAACCCAAAGCGTACCGCAATGTTATCGGCACCAAGTGGATATTCAAAAACAAGCAAGACGAGAATGGCATTGTTGTGAGGAACAAGGCTAGACTTGTGGCACAAGGTTACTCCCAAGTTAAGGGCATTGACTTCGACGAGACCTATGCTCTAGTGGCTCGCCTTGAGTCCATCCGTATCCTTCTTGCTTATGTTGCTCATAAAATTTTTAAGTTGCAGCAAATGGACGTCAAGAGTGCCTTCCTTAACGGTCATCTACATGAGTTGGTATACGTAAAGCAACCCCTGGGTTTGAGGATCCTAACTTTCCGAACCATGTCTACAAACTCGATAAGGCACTCTATGGCCTTAAACAAGCCCCACGTGTGTGGTATGAGCACCTTAAAGAGCTTTTGTTAGATCGTGGCTTCGAAGTTGGGCAAATCGATCCCACTCTTTTTACTAAGAAGGTTAAGGGGGAGCTCTTCGTATGCCAACTATATGTAGACGATATCATCTTTGGTTCTACTAATAAAGCTTTTAATGATGAATTTTCAAAGCTTATGACTGACAGGTTTGAGATGTCCATGATGGGGGAATTATGGTTCTTTCTTGGATTTGAGATCAAGCAACTTAGAGAAGGAACCTTTATTAATCAAGCAAAGTACATCCAAGACATGCTCAAGAGATTCAAGATGACGGATCTAAATGGTGTCGCCACTCCGATGCAAACAAAATGTCATCTTGAACTTAACCCACATGGTAAAGATGTGGACCAAAAGTTATATCGGTCCATGATCGGTTCTCTTCTTTACCTCTGCGCATCTAGACCCGATATTGTGTTGAGTGTGGGAGTGTGTGCAAGGTATCAAGTGGATCCTAAAGAAAGCCACTTAGTGGCAGTCAAGATGATCTTTCGATATTTGGTTCATTCCCCTAACTTTGGTCTCTGGTATCCCAAAGGCTCCAATTTCTCTTTATGTGGTTATACTGACTCAGATTGGGCTGGTGATAAGGATGATCGGAAATCCACTTCTGGAGCTTGTCAATTCTTGGGAAGATCTCTTGTATGTTGGTCTTCTAAAAAGCAGAATTGTATATCTCTCTCTACCGCCGAAGCTGAATATGTTGCTGCTGCCAGCGCTTGCACTCAATTATTGTGGATGAGGCAAACTTTAAAGGAATACAGTGTCAATTGTGACAAAGTGCCTCTTTTATGCGATAATGAAAGTGCAATCAAAATTGCGTACAATCCTGTTCAGCACACAAGGACGAAGCATATTGAGATTCAGAATCATTTTATTCGAGACCATGTTGCTCGCGGCGATATTGATCTATCCTTTGTGAGCACGAAGAACCAACTTGTGGATATTTTTACAAAGCCACTTGATGAAGCAAGATTTTTCTACTTGTGGAATGAGCTAAATATCATTGATTCCAGGAGCTTGTCTTGATTACCCATGCACTCACTCGTACATCTCAATCCTTCTTTGGTCTAGGTGTGGGCATGGATATAGGGGGAGTGTGGTCCTAACTCATTGGGCTAACCCTCCCCCATAATGCCAAAAGCAAGATAAATCATTTCTCTTAATATCATTTTGTGATATGTGAGCTTATTGATGAGTATTGGTCGTGAACCCAAGATATATCTTCGTGGTGTCACACCATACACTCCAACAAGGTGGCATCGGCCACCACCCTCTCCCTTGAGGAGAATTGGCTCTTTTTGGCTGTTCTTTGCTATCTCATGTTCTTATGGGAATCACACTCAATCTTGGCTTTTATTTGATTTGGATTTTGCAATTTTGAGTGTCTAGTACCATCTCAGTTTGACTCTCTTAATCCTAAGCCTTCCCCTACCCCTAAGCCATCTATTCTAGCACATAAGTCCCTTGTACACCTTGTGGGGGTGTTGTCTGGGGACGCGTGGGCCTGGTTCTGTGTATAACAGAGTCCCAGATTTGAGGCCGGATAATCTGGCCCAAGTGTAGGCCGGATAATCCCGCCCTGGCGGATTTCATCTTAAAGGGCAGGGCTCGGGGGGAAGGGCTCATAACGAGCAGCACTTCTCCCTCAACCCTCTCCGCCTCCTCAGCCACCGCCTGTCGTCCCCCACCCTCCCTGGAGCCTCTCCGGCCACCGGATTTTCCGGGCCTCCCCGGATCTTCTTCTCCACACCTCCGGGTACCTTCTCCTTCGCGTTCTTCCTCCAATGAGTGAGGGTAACTCCCTCTCTCCCCATCTTTGGCTAGATGTGTAACTTGTTGGGTGGAACGTTGTCTAGAAGGATGTGTTTTCGCATAGAAATCACAGTCTTACAGTTTCTAGGCCCGATCTACTTTTTTGCATTCAATCTAGGTGAAATCGAAAATTTCTGCCAGGGCCGGATTATCCGCCCTTGGCCAGGCCGGATTACAAATTCAATTCTGGTTCAGTTTCACTATGGAGTATGCATTGAGTAGTTTTGTCCTATGAACTTTTTTACTACTTTTTTCCATGCTCTCTCCTGGACTTGTGTGTATACTTATCCCCTTGCTATCACCCTTATTCTCCTCACAGGTGGTTCCGGTGTTCCCAAGACCTATAGGCGCCGCCCTCGCGCCAAATACTTTCGGGACGACGAACAGGGTAACTTAGTGGATGAAGTTGAGTTGAGGAGAAGAAAGAACAAAGAGAAGCGCATGGCTGGACAGGCAAAGAGGACTAGGAAGGGGGTGTCCAAGAGGAAGGGCAAGGAGCCCAATATCAACTACAGGACTTTGGATGCGGTCTCCTATTCCGCCATCCGTCACCGTGACTTGTTTGCTGAGCTGCCTCGTGATGATGAGCTGGGGGATACTCGTTTTTGGTGTGCAGAACAGAAGGGGATCTATGAAGATATATATGCCAGGCTGAACATTAGGCCTATGCACCCACTGGTACTTGCTGATGCTTTGGAGAAGGCTCATATTGTGGATGCGATGTATGTGGCTGAGAGGATGGGGCTGCACCATCTCATGTCTCTCTAGTGCTCCTTTGACTCGGAGGTGGTGAAGCAGTTCTTCTCCACTTTGGTTATTTGTGGGGATGAGCGCCGCACTATGAAGTGGATGACTCATGACAGGCCTATGACTGCTGATTTTCACGTGTTTGCTGAGGTGCTTGGATACTCTTTCCGCAGCAGGGATAGAGCCAGTGGCCACCGGATCATCACCCAGCTGAAGCCCAACAAAGATGCAACTCTCTCTCCTTGCACTGTGGACAATGGCATTGTGGGCACTGTGGCTGGCCTTGTTCCCATATATGCTGCCTTAGTGGGTCTCTTCCGTGACTCCATTACACCGAGTGGGGGAAACAATGACAGCATCCGTGGTCACCTTGTTCAGCTACTTCAATTTTCTCATGAGGTTGCCTCTTGCGAGGACGAGTCAGTGCAGTACAGGCTGGATGTCATGGACTACATTTACCATGAGCTATGTGATGCTATGTTCAATCGTCTGTCCATTCCCTATGCACCCTACATTATGATGCTCATCCGGCACCTGCTTCCTGCTGAGGAGTTCCACATTGACTCGGTGCACAAGGCCAAGAAGATCTACAACAAGATTCGGAAGACCTCTCTCCCCTCCTCGGCTCCTGAGGGCCTCATGAGGGATGCTCATAGGCCCCCTGTGCCTCCTGTTGCCCGTGAGATCAAGCAGCTGAACTAGTTCCAGCGTAACATTCTTTGCATGGGCGTGGACACACGCAAGGGTCAGTACAAGGCATACAAGCAGCGCCATGAGTTGGCTCACTCCCAGCAGCTCATTCTCCACCATGTGTCCGGTGCCTCGGGTGATCCTCCGGTTCCTACTCCTCCCACTCCGTATGCTCGGTGGAACTCTTCCTCCGGGTTGAACTATGGTGAGCTGGAGCGTCACTTGTTCCCCTCTGCACCTGCTGCTGATGATGAGGATGAGGAAGTGATACGTCCATTTTGCATCACTATTCTATGTCTTAATTCACTAGTATTCATTGATATATTTCGTATTGAGAGGTGATACTTATGTTATTTCATCTACTTTTGCATGGTTGATGACTTTTGGAGCATGGACCGCTGCAGTCAGGATTCTGATGGAAAAGGTGTTGTTTGGAGGCAAAATTGGCGAAGATCAGAAAATCCGGGAAAATATACGGAAAATTCTATTTTTCCAGAAGACTCAGGATGCCAGAAGATGGAGTGGAGGTGGGCCACAGGGGGCCCACACCACCCCATGGCGCGGGCAAGCCTAGGCCGTGCCAGGGAGTGGTGTGGCCGTCCTGGCCCACTCCAGCCTCTCCCCTCTGGCGTATATCAACCCCCCGAAACCCTAAGACTCGGAGAGCGACCACAGAAATATTCCACCGCCTCTACAGGGCGGAAAACACTGAGAGAGAAAGATCTCTCCGGTAGACAGATTTCTGCTAGGGGAATTCCTTCCCGGAGAGGGGAGATCGTCGCCATCAACACCACCATCAAGCTGGACTTCATCGGGATCATCATCATCATCATCACCACCATCATCACCATCAACACCCTCATCACCATCTCCATATTGCTGTAACAATTGCGTTGAATCTTGCTATAGTTCATAGGGGAAACTTTCCCGGTGTTGATTACTCTTTGTAGTTGATGCTATTGAGTGAACCATTGAATTATTGTTTTTGTTCAGATTGTTATACATCATTATTCCATCTCTGATCATGATCCATATGATGTCTTGTGAGTAGTTCGTTTTGTTCTTGAGGACATGGGAGAAGTCTTGTTGTTAGTAGTGGAGTTGCGTTGAGAAAGATTCAATAGATTGTTATTTAAGTTGTGGTGTACTTCTTCTAGTCGTGTCATGTGAACATCGACTACATGAGACTTCACCTATATGGGCCTAGGGGAATACATTGTGTATTTGGCTACTAATCGTAGGGATTGCCGAAGTGACAGAAACCTGAACCCCCGTTAGGAAACCATTGCACAAGGGACGTAAGGGTCTTAGAGTTTAAAGTTGTGGTTAGATTTCTACCTTAATTACTTTCTTGTACTTACGGATGTTTGCAAGGGGGTTTAATCACAAGTATGTATTAAGTCTTGGATGGGACGGTACATTAGCACAGGTTCACCCACACAACACTTAGCAAGCTAGAGAAGATTAATCGACTATATGAAGCGAAAGCACTTGACAGTCTTCCCATGTGTCCTCGAGAACGTTTGGTCATCTATAGAAATACAACCGGTTTGTCCTTTGCTACATAAAGGATTAGGCCACTTGCTGCATTTATTCCTACTGTCTTTTATTTACTCGTACTTTGTTTACTTGCTTTATCAAAAACCCCTAAAAATCTGTTTGCTAAGTATTTGCAGAGAATTCCTGATCCATACCACTAGCCAGCACCTTCTGCTCCTCGTTGGGTTTGACACTCTTACTTATCGAAAATACTGCGATACACCCCCTATACTTGTGGGTCATCAAGACTATTTTCTGGCGCCATTGCCAGGGAGTGAAGCGCTATTGGAGAGTGGAACTAGTAAAGGAAACTTCTACTGTGAGTATTGTTTACTTCTGCTAGTTGCTTTATTTTTGTTATGGATAATTCGCTGAGTTTCTTATTTGGTAATGCTACTACCACTGCTAAGGTAGTAGATAAGCCACCACCTGCTGAGAAAAAATATTTTCAAAATACCTACAAGAATTATTGATCATGTTATGGATAACTACTATTTTGGGGATGGAACTGTCCATCCTGGTGATCATTTGCTCTTTATACACGAATTATGCGGGTTGTTCAAGTGTGCAGGTATTACTATAGATCAAGTTAAGAAGAAGTTATTCTCATTACCACTAAAAGGAAGAGCTGGGGAATGGTATAAGCTGCTGAAGAATGGTCAAGCTCTGGAATGGGAGGAAATAGTGCCTCTCTTTTATTCAAAGTTTTATCCTCCTAGTGAGATTCATAAAGATCGGAATCAAATATACAAATTTTGGCCTCTTGATGGAGAGAGTACAGCTCAAGCTTGGGGGAGATTGAAGTTACTAATGCTCAAATGTCCCATTCATGAGCTCCCCAATAATATTATTATCAACAACTTTTATGCAAGGCTCCCTCTACATGACAAGGATTTATCGGACGCTTCTTGTGCTGGATCATTCACTCGTATGGAAGAAGAAGTTAAATGGGACCTTATGGACCGTATTCAAGACAATGTTGAAGATTGGGAGAACGACAAAGGTAGAAAGTCAGTTATAAATTATGATTATGAATGCATTGAATCTTTTATGGGAACTGATGACTTTCAAATATTAGAAATGCTTATGGTCTAGACTCTCAAGCTATTGCTTCTTATTTTAAGGCTTTTGCTTCCTACATTGAAGTGCCTAAAAATAAGTGGAATAAGTATCATGAATCTTATAAAGATGTTTCTAAGAGTGTTCCTGCAAGAAATACTGAAGTTTATACTGCTAGTCATGTTTTACCTAAACCTTATATTGAGAAAATGCCTTTCCTAGTTAAGGTAAAGGAACATTCTATGATGGCTAGTATGGTAGATGAAAGTATGAATAAAGCTGTTGAACCTGATAAACAAATGGTTGATGAACCTATAATAGAAAATGTGAAAGACTTTGTCACTAAGTATGAGGAAGAGGGACACACTATCCTTTGTAAGGATACCTCTAATATTGTTTCACATAGTAGTGTTATGAGGGCTAATATTCCCGTGTTTTCTGTTAGAATAAGTGATCATTGCTATGATAGTCCTTGTGATAGCTATATTGTTAAGTTTATGCATGATACTGAAAGTTACTATGAGAGAGGGAAAAGTGTTCTTATGCATCTCAATAATATCAAGTTTCCCTGTTTTATGCTGAAAGTTTTTATGTTGCACTTCTTTTGCCTTCTTATGCAAGTTGCCTTTGGTTTCAATAACTTGTTTGTTTAAAAAATTCCCTTGCATAGGAAGTGGGTTAGACTTAAATGTGCGTGTGTTTTTGCTTCTTAATTCTCTCTTTCACTTCAAATCATATCCCTATGAGAGTTTCTTCAAAATTATCATGCCCATCTTAATGGCTAAAAAGAAAGAGCTTTATGGGAGACAACCCAATTTGTTTTTGCTTTCAGTTTGTTTTTGTTTCTTTGAGTCTTGGAAGTTATTACTTCGGTAATAACCGCTCCTTATCCGTTTTGTTTGGTTTTTGTGTCAAGATCAACCTCTAATGAGAGAGAAGTAAGATTTGGGGAAGTTGCTGTCCCGAAACAGATTTGTGTGTTTCACCGTAAAAATTCGTGAGAGATCTCTGTATATCAGATTGAGCTGTAATTGTTTGTGCTTCTGCCCCAGGTTGTTATTTAACTTTCGTTAGTTTTGCACTTTTTGATTTGAGCAACAGAAGATTTTCGAAGAAATTGATCTTTACCTGCTGGTCTGTTTTGACAGATTTTGCCAATCTTGCATTTGCTTCTTTATTCGATTTCCTTTTTGAATTCTTTTTGGGTTTTCGAAAGGAGTTGCTACAGTAACTTTTGTTTTGATGGTTTTCAGTCGAAGTTGGACTCAAAAGGTTTTATCATTTCACTTATACTAATGTTGCTAATAAGAACTGTGTGAAGTTTTGTGTGAAAGAAATTTCTAGGAAGTGGAGATAATAGTGTAACAAGGAAAAGAAAGGTTTTAGGACTCAAGTAATGAGTGTATGAAGATGAATATATTGATGCCTTTCAAGTGCTGACTCCGGAAGGATCCACTAAATACCAAATTCAGAGACCTGCAGAGTCCGTTTCCAACTAGGTAACAGTTCTAGTAAGAAAAGTTCCGCGAAAATACAATCCAACTATATTTTTGCACTTTTCAGTCAATAAGGAAAGCTATGAAGCAAAAAAGAGACGGAACCGGAGCCAGGGTGGCCCACACCACCCCATGGCGCGGGCCCACCCCTGGCCGCGCCACCAGGTGGTGAGGCCATCCAGGACTCCGTCTCTGACCCGTTTTCTCCCAGTACCTTCCATTTGATATGAAACTTCGTAATATATAACCCCCCGGATCTTCCGAGGTTCGTATATCGTGTTTTCGTTGTGTTTTTGTTTCGATATGTTTGTGCCAGGACATACTCTTTGAAAGTTTAGAAGCACAATGATGTCTGCCAAGGATAAAGGGAACGTGAAGAGGAGCAAGGCCAACATCCGCATACTGGCACTACCATTGCAATCATTGGAGTGGTGGAAAACCTAGCCATTGGAGGGAAGCCTCCTCATCACCGTTCAGATCCCTGGTCACTTCCTCCATGCACCAAGAATCCTTTCCATACCCTTATCCATGAGCATCAATACCAGAATATGCCCAAAGGGAAATTACCCTCCAATTGGGATTTGCCTCGTTCTAGCCATGCAGGAAAAGAAGACTTCAAGGAGGAAGAGTGGGGAAAGAATAACAAGAGCTGGAATTCTCAACACGACATGATCATGAGCCGCATTGAGCAAAACTCACAGCTGATTCGTAATCTCACCTTCGAGATTGAGGACTTGGGGAAGCTGATTAGAGACCTCATCAAGAGGATACCACCACCACCAAAGGAGTAATTCGTCATCAGGTTTGGCATCCCCTTGGTTTGTTCCAAGCTTGGGGGAGTGCCGCGGTATCATATCACTATCTTCTATCTTTTTACCTTATTAGTAGAGTCATATCATGAATAGAGGAGTTATTAGGTAGTATGGTTTGCATTATGGAAGTGTCCCCTCTCTCGTTAGATTTGTATCCCTTGGTGTGAGTTTCCATTATGGAGTACTAATGAGAAGTTTTATCATTCACTCTTTTGCATATCTTATGATAGTTTTCAATTCGTGGTTATATGATTGATCTTGTTGTTAGTATTGGTAGCACTTTGGGATCATTGAGTTAATTTAGTTGGTTTTGGCAAACCTGGCTCGTTCAGTAGCAACACCTTTTTGAGAGTTGAAAAGAAAAAGATAGAAGTACTCTAGAGAAAAATTATTTCATCATCTTTCTTTTTTGATTTGCTCATAAGTCTAGTTTTCTCTAGTTAAGATCTTTTGTGCTTCCAAGGAAGATTGCATGTTTGTCTTTACCATTTGTATGTTTGTTTCTTTCCTTCAACTCTTATACTTGTTACCCAGCCTTGCTAGCCAAAAACCTGTACTGAGAGGGTATTCTTCTCGTGCATCCATCTCCTTTAAACCAAAACCTTTGCCATGTGTGTCCACCATACCTACCTAGTAGCATTATTGCTATTCCAAGTAAATTCTTGTTTTATCTACCTCCCAAATTAAACTTGTTATGCGAAAATTAGTGATTAAAGCTCTCACGAACTTGATGGCACACTTTACTTTCTTGCATTTAATAAACTTGAACCATTGGGTCCTTCTTTGTTGCGTATATGCTTGCGCTTTATGAGTTGAAGTTAGCCGAACCATGTATCATGGGGACCGCTTTCAACACCTCATTGGTACTTGTACCTAGTTGATATCATGTTCTTTTGCTTATGGATCCCGGCGGTGTGAAATAAAAGTGGAACTTGTAAGATCATGGAGTTTATTTGTGTGTTAGAGAAACGCCTGGGTCGCTAGCCTAAGCCATGCCTAATCATGGTGGAAACTTGCAGCATAGCTATAGTGAGCATTCTATGAAGCATCCTCAATAAAAACCTATGCAAATAGCAAATAAAAAGATCGCTGAGATGCTCACTGTCTGCTTGCCTTGTCATTTTGATTATGGGATAGCTCCTGTGTCATGTGCAAGGGGTACCCCGTTGGCGGTTCTCAATGATACGCATGTATTTACAAAGATAAGAGCTTGCTCATGACTGAAGTTGAGTAGCATGAGGATCGGTACTCATAAGTAAGGGGCATGAGATTTCAACTTATAACTTGTCATGCATATCCTCTTAGTTGTGTCACTTTAACCTTAATCACCTAAAGATGCCTATGATAGGGGCAATGAGAGTTGAAAGCTAGTAAGTATCATAATTTTTGGGAGCTCTTTATGAGACTTGCAATCCCTGCTTCCCTCTACGAAGGGACTTTCTTTTACTTTGTAGTTGAGTCAGTAAACCTATTCCCTTCTATCTCAGCAAGTATTTTGAGTTGATGTGTTTCATTCATTCATATGGTGATTTATTCAATCATGTTTCTTATGTTCCTTGTTTTGCACATTGCTCTTATCTTGATGTTTACTACTTTGAAAGCTTTCATTGAAAAACCAGCTATTTGTGAACTCCAGCAAATTATAACTATTCTTCGACCTAGAGCTAAGTTTGCCATTACCAATTATGATTCACTTTATGTATCTTTATTGTGTTTCCTTTACTCATTGCAAGTAGAGTTATATAATAGTGAGTTATTTTCTATTATGATCTATGTATTTGATGAATATGATGCTTCTTGTCCGTATTCTTTTCTCGACTCTTCACTCCATAAACCTGAGGCCATGTTTATTGAGCTCAGTTTCGCTTGGGGACAAGCGAACTCTAAGCTTGGGCGGAGTTGATACGTCCATTTTGCATCACTATTCTATGTCTTAATTCACTAGTATTCATTGATATATTTTGTATTGAGAGGTGATACTTATGTTATTTCATCTACTTTTGCATGGTTGATGACTTTTGGAGCATGGACCGCTGCAGTCAGGATTCTGATGGAAAAGGTGTTGTTTGGAGGCAAAATTGGCGAAGATCAGAAAATCCGGGAAAATATATGGAAAATTCTATTTTTCTAGAAGACTCAGGATGCCAGAAGATGGAGTGGAGGTGGGCCACAGGGGGCCCACACCACCCCATGGCGCGGGCAAGCCTAGGCCGCGCCAGGGAGTGGTGTGGCCGCCTTGGCCCACTCCAGCCTCTCCCCTCTGGCGTATATCAACCTCCCGAAACCCTAAGACTCGGAGAGCGACCACAGAAAGATTCCGCCGCCTCTACGGGGCAGAAAACACCGAGAGAGAAAGATCTCTCCGGCAGACAGATTTCTGCCAGGGGAATTCCTTCCCGAAGAGGGGAGATTGTCGCCATCAACACCACCATCAAGCTGGACTTCATCGGGATCATCATCATCATCATCACCACCATCATCACCATCCGCACCCTCATCACCATCTCCATATTGTTGTAACAATTGCGTTGAATCTTGCTATAGTTCATAGGGGAAACTTTCCCGGTGTTGATTACTCTTTGTAGTTGATGCTATTGAGTGAACCATTGAATTATTGTTTATGTTCATATTGTTATACATCATTATTCCATCTCTGATCATGATCCATATGATGTCTTGTGAGTAGTTCGTTTTGTTCTTGAGGACATGGGAGAAGTCTTGTTGTTAGTAGTGGAGTTGCGTTGAGAAAGATTCAATAGATTGTTATTTAAGTTGTGGTGTACTTCTTCTAGTCGTGTCATGTGAACATCGACTACATGAGACTTCACCTATATGGGCCTAGGGGAATGCATTGTGTATTTGGCTACTAATCGTAGGGATTTCCGGAGTGACAGAAACCTGAACCCCCATTAGGAAACCATTGCACAAGGGACGTAAGGGTCTTAGAGTTTAAAGTTGTGGTTAGGTTTCTACCTTAATTACTTTCTTGTACTTACGGATGTTTGCAAGGGGGTTTAATCACAAGTATGTATTAAGTCTTGGATGGGATGGTACATTAGCACAGGTTCACCCACACAACACTTAGCAAGCTAGAGAAAATTAATCGACTATATGAAGCGAAAGCACTTGACAGTCTTCCCATGTGTCCTCGAGAACATTTGGTCATCAATAGAAATACAACCGGCTTGTCCTTTGCTGCATAAAGGATTGGGCCACTTGCTGCATTTATTCCTACTGTCTTTTATTTACTCATACTTTGTTTACTTGCTTTATCGAAAACCCCTATAATCCGTTTGCTAAGTATTTGTAGAGAATTCCTGATCCATACCACTAGCCAGCACCTTCTGCTCCTCGTTGGGTTCGACACTCTTACTTATCGAAAATACTGCGATACACCCCCTATACTTGTGGGTCATCAGGAAGGTGACACTGAGGAGCTTGAAGATGAGGACGAGAATGAAGACGAGGAAGAGGACGAGGACAAGGACTACGAGTGATCCCGTGGGGCGCTAGCATCGCTCTTCTCCCTTTTGGGTGTCTCGATGCCAAAGAGGGAGAAGTAGTTCTATTAGGTTGTCTGTGGATTTGCATGGGTCGGGCATAAGAACTTGCATTTTTCTATTCGTCGTTTTCTTGCTTATGCCCATTTAGCGTTGAACTTTAATTTTTTGATTTGTGGTTGGTTGAGACTCTATGTGGTTGTCTGGATTATTATGCCTATGGATTTCATCTCATGGATTATGCTTATGGAGCTATCTATTCATATCCTATTGCTGGAGGTTTTATAATGGAAGGCGATTATATTGGTTATTCGGTAATGATTGTGGCTTATGTCAAGGATGCCTTCCCTCTACCTCGGTGGTATGTTTTCGTTGCTCATATGTCTATGGAATAGATTCACCTATTTGTGTGCATTTGTATTCCAATGCAAAATTCTATTATGCACACATTGAGGGGGAGTCTCTTTCATAGTTATTACTGTTTGTCTTGTGACTTTCTCCTGCAAATCCTGGTATTGTCATCTAACACCACAAAGGGGGAGACTGAAAGAACATTTCATGTTTTCCTATGTTTTGCGTGTTAGATAACAATACTGTGGAGATCATTCATGTGCGCTAAGTGTGCAGGAAGCTTTGAGGGGGGGCGGATAATCCGCCCCACCAAGGGCCGGATAATCCGCCCCACCAAGGGCCGGATAATCCGACCTACCTCATCGCTCAAAGGAAGCCAAGGCGCGTCGCTCGGTATCCAGTCGGATTTTCTCCCAGAAAATCCGAACTCGGGCAGTTTTTCCTCCCTAGGCCGGATAATCCGGCTGTCGCATGGGCCAGATAATCCGGCCCCCAGTTTTCGAGCAAAAGGAGCCAAGGCGCGTCGCTCGGTATCCGGTTGGATTTTATCCCGGAAAATCCGAACTGGGGCGGTTTCTCCTCCCTAGGCCGGATAATCCGGCCCTCGCATAGGACCGGATAATCCGGCCCCCAGAAGTTGATCAAGGGCAAGCTCGGCGCGACGCTCTGATAGGGCGGCGGATTATCTGCCGGATATTCCGAGTCTAGGGCGGTGTTTTCCCCAGACCGGATAATCCGGCCCCCAAAGTGTCCAACGGCTGGTTTCTAAAGGGGGTATAAATACCCCTTCTTCCCCAACGTTCAGAACTCTTGATTCATTCGAAATTGTCCAGACATTGTGCAAGAGCTCTCATTCTCGATCTCCCACTTCAACCAACCTAAGGCCTTGATCTTTGGAGGAATTGAAGGAGGAGAAGTTCATCACAATCATCAAGAATCAAGCGCTTCAACTCCTCTCCATTCACTTGGAGAAATCCCTGATCTAGTATTCTTGTCAATACCTAGATCTTGTTTATTGTATTTGATAACTTTGTTCTTGTGGCAGCTTGTTGTCATTTCGGGAGCCTCCAAGTTGTTATGGATTTGTTGCCCCGCTAGTTGTGTAAAGGCGTCGGTGCCCGCCTCGAAGGGTACCTATAGTGTAAAGGTGGATCAGGCCTTTGGTGGCGAGATCCATCAGAGAACAGGGTGAGGCCTATTGTGGCGTGGTGGTCTTAGTACCTCTCACCCCTCCAATGCAGACGTACTTCCCTTAACAAGGAAGGAACTGCGGTCAAACAAATCCTGTGTCTCCACGTGCTTCACTTCGGTTTACCCGTTCCTCTTCCACTCGCTCTTTACTCGCTAGTAGATAGGTTTGCATATAGGGAAAATTCCACCCAATAGTTTATCTAGAGAATTTATCCTTTGTGCTAAGCCTAAAATTGAAAAAGTATTAAAAATTGGTGTAGCACCTATTCACCCCCCTTCTAGGTGCCCATACGATCCATTTCAACACTCATTTTACTAGGGGTGCCATAAAGCTAAGGGATAACTATTTCTATGCCCCACTAGAGTATATACTACTCTGAATTGTCGAGCACTCGAAACACTCCTCAGTTTCCCCACCTTGCTCTAGACAAACCTTGTGAATATCTAGATGAAGCATTTCCATTGAGTTAAGGCCCTTTGACCAGTGTTGTGCTGACATACTGACATGAGTGGGTCCGGAAAACACTTACAGGTGGGATAATGACTTGAGGACATGGCAAAATAGTAAATATATGATAGTGGGACCAACTAACCCTTACAGGTGGGACCAAATAACCCATACGGACGGGACCAATTTTTTGACTATTCTCTCGTATGCATATTCTTATCCACCTAAACGAAGGGCCCATACATTCCAGCATGGCACACCTACTTTTCATTTTTTATCCTGACGCAAGTACAACAGGAGATAGGGACCAAGATCTATTCCCCTTTCATCTCTGTGACAAACCTCTTCGTAAACCTCACCTCCATCGCTCCACGTCACATGCGTTCGTTCACTCCTATCTCCGAGGGAGAACAAGATCAGTCACCGTCTTTATCAGGTATGCCATGCTCCCTTAATCCCCTCCCATTTTCCATATGACACACTAAGATTTATGTAGGGATTTAGTCGGGTTTTAGGTAGGGATGGATGCAGGACGACACCATGCTTGGTTAGCTTAGTTTGTTACCATGCTAAGATTTAGCCTCTTTTTAAGTATCTCCTCTGTAATTTGGGAATATATTATCTTGAATGCTTTGGATATCCCTCGATCTCTTTCATTCCCCTCTATTTATAGTTTCTAGTGGTAGAAAAAGTAGAAATCATGGATTGTTCCAATGCCAATGTGAGCGGTGATGATAAAATATACTGCAGTGAGGAAGACTCCATTGTGGCTACACAGGGTAAAGTTATATTTGGATTGTAACATTGAATTCCACTATGCAACAATGTACTATAACAATGTATTACTCTCTAAAGTTATATTTGGATTGTAACATTGGATGCAATGTAGAGGAATAAAATAGAGATGTCCTCAACTCAACTTGGGCAGCACCAAATACATTTATCAAGAACCAATACATTTAATAAGAGGAAAATATAATATGCAAGTATGAAGGATAAGAAACAAATACAATCTTTGATATGATTCTCAAATGAAATGTAGCTTGATGACATGAGCATGATATTATATGATGCAACAATTAACAAGTATAGAGTAGCATTATAATGATTTAAAATGTAGCATTGCAAGGGTTAGACACTTGGGATGCTACAACTTCATTGTGGGTAGCTTAGCGGGGTGGCTCCCTAAAGCTTTCTTTGGTTCTTGGAAGAGTTGTGTCGTCATACCTCGTTTCCTTTTACCTTCCTTTGGTTTTTATGAGATTGATCGAGCGTGTAAAAAATACATTTATGCATCCCTACAGGGTAAATCTTTCTGAACACCCTTGTCCGCGGTTATGTACTAGTTGGAGCACAATTTATCAATCACAAACAACTTACATTAAAGTAGTACTATAAATTTGACTTGGACATGTCTAGTGAGTAGCACAACTACCACAAATGAATTAATAAAAAATTCAACTATGTGAGTGCCTCAAGTATTGCTCCATACCGGTTACGCGACTGGGGTAATTCTCATGGATGGGTTATGTTTGGTGTAAGTATCAAGTTGATTTCGGATGGGTCTCTCTTATCCCTCTCTAATACACAGAAGGTGTATCATGTATTGGTTCAGTGCATGCTTTGCTGTTGCTTAAGTCCACCATACCCATGTAGGAGAGAGCAGCCGAATTCTAAGCCTCACTAAGCACTTGCCTTAGTACTTATCCTCGTTTGCTTTTCCTTTCTTTCTATCAGCAACCGTTGGCCCGACTGTGATAGGTATGAGATTAATGAGATTAGCAAGGTTACCCTTCTGGATTGTCCTTGACAGGGTTATGGACACCATTGGTTATTCTTCAGGACTCTTAGTCCCATTTGTGTTCTTATCCATACTCGGATATTGTATCATTTTAAACATTATTTGGATCTTTGTAATGTATATTTGTATTCTTGACTCGTTGAGTCGTTGTTGTATATATATGTTTCTTGTGGGTTCCATCGCAAACTATTGTGTAATGGTATTATTTCATTTTCCACCCACACGCAGTGCTTGGCGGACGTCTTTGAATCGTTTCTATGTGGGTTTGGCGGGAATCGCTTAAATCTTCATAGGGATGATTTAAGGGTGTTACACTAACCAATATGAGAGATGTGCACACCTGCTCTGTGTGGACCTTATCGTGACCTTGATAGGGCTAGCGAACGGCAATCTTGTCCATCTCATGCACTATGTGATCAGTAGCTATCGTGTCCATGTACTAGGTGGAGTCGCTGGGATATTGGATTGTGTCCCTGTGTCACCATCTGATCCTAATGCTCATTGCCTTTGTTTTTGTTGACAATGCCCAATAAATCAATTTTGAAACGGTGGTGACAGCGAGATGCGATATGGCCTTCCATGCCACATAGCTGGCACGACACCTGTGCACCCCAAGCAGCTGGGTAGGGCAGCACACACGCGGTCATCCGCCCCCTCGTGTGGATTGACTGAGGTGCGGTTGGTACTGTGCGGGTTTCCCTCCTCTAGCACATGGTGCAACCGGAGGTGGTAGGAGGGTTTGCCTCCACCGTGATATGTCGTGTTGGCAGAGGAGTCACCATTGTAAACGTATGTCGAGCGGTGAGCGGAGACGCATTGCTCCATCCCGAGTAGGAACACATAAAGACCCCGAGGATGTTTGATACATCACACTAGTACAAACTCATTACTTAGAGAGTGTGTACTCAGACGGTTTTCTCCAAGTACGAAAAAACCCGCCTCTATTCGTCCCTCTTAGCCGGTTGTTTCAAGATGACTGCCTCTACTAGTCTTCGAAGCGGTTGTTTACCATAGCTGACTCAAAAAATGGGCCAGTGGCAGGCGAACAATAAAAACAAATGCCTCAGTGTATGACCTTAGATGATTAGAAAACTCAATCGTCTCTAATACTCAGAGCGGTGAGTCGGTTATTATTATAAACCACCTCTATTTGGTTGCCTAACACATGCAGTTACGGCACAACTGGTTGCCCTGCCTTGTGCAGCCCCCATGAGTGCACTTTAGACGGATGATAATAATAACCGCCTCTAAGAGTGGTAACCGGAAAGCGGTTAGGGTTTTGGGCTGCCTACTAGATCTACACTCGGGGCAAACTGAATCTACATACTCAACGGTCAGTTCTTGAGGCGGAGTACAGAGAAACTCCTGCCTGGAGGTTCTCCTTTCTCTCTACTCTTCTTTCTATTTGATTTCTTTCTCTGGATTTAGTCTAATCAAATGTAAGCGCTTGTTCATACATAGAGCTCGAGTTGCGCAGATTGTTCAGATGCTTCTCTAGATATATACAAATGAGATTTTCTTACTCTATTTTTCCCCACTCTGTGTACTGTACAAATGGGGTTTTCAGTTCGTTCTGAATCTTTTCTTCGATCATTTCAGTGCGCAGAACCAAGCTGCGATGATGAAAATCTGTCGTGTATGCGGCCAGCCAACGCATAACTATGGCTGTTCAAATAGGACTTCAGAGTCCTTCACCATCATTCTGAACCAGCCTAACTTTCGGGAAGCAGTGGTAAGTAATTTTAGCCTCAATCTTTCTACAAAGTCCTTCACTGTCAGTCTATTAGCATGCCTACGTATGAACTAAAATTATTGTTCCGATGCTTGGTAGCTAGGAATTTGAGTTTTTGTTGTTTGAGGAATTAGAAACATCAATGGGCATATCTTGGAAAGTTTCCTTCAGATTTTAGGAGTAATAAGCCATATATGCATATTTGTTTCCTTCAGAATTTCTTAGAGAAACATCAATAATTTATTTTCCGTTTCTGCCATATATGCATCTCTGTTTGGATTTGATAAGCCACACATGAGTACATGCATTTATGTTTTTTATATAGGTTCTAGTTATCCAACATCATCAAATTTATTTGGTTAGTATTAAATTTTCCTACTAGAAAATAATTGTACCATGTGTATGTTACAAAGACAATTTAAATAGTTTAGGAGTAGTGGAAATATTTTTGTTTGAGCAATTAGAAACATCAATCAATGGTACGGTCTATTTCTGCCATATATGCATCTCTATTTGGATCTGATAAGCCACACATGAGTACATGCATTTATGTTTTTTATATAGGTTGTAGTGATTCAACATCATCAAATTTATTTGGTTAGTATTAATTTTTCCTACTAGAAAATAATTGTACCATGTGTATGTTACAAAGACAATTCAAATAGTTTAGGAGTAGTGAAAATATTTTTGTTTGAGCAATTAGAAACATCAATCAATGGTACAGTCTATTTCTGCCATATATGCATCTCTGTTTGGATCTGATAAGCCACACATAAGTACGTTCATTTTAGTAGTAAATTCTTCCTACTATTATATGTATGATCAATATCACATATTTATTTGGTTTTTTCTCAGACTGTTCCTTGTCACTTCAAGGAAAAACTCAACCAGTATGTCGATAATTGGTTACACGCTTTGGCTAGAGGGCGTAGGTTTGAGCTTTTCCTGCAGAAAAAGGAAGATGCTACATCCATAAGAGGGCCATTCTGGTTATCTTTCTTGAGGACATACAATGTTGCTATCCATGATGTGGTGACCTTTAGCTTAATCACAGAAGATGATGATGAAGAAGATGAAGAGGAAGGAGGTGAAGAGGAAGGAGACGACCAGTCTATGTTTAGTATGGAAGTACATGCCCTAATGGTGACATCAAGGGATACCACACTATTTATGGTATGTGTCTTTTCTTTATCAAATGTATGTATATTAATATTCCCATTTGTGGATTCCTACATTATTTCTCCTTTTAATGGTAATTGAATTTTACAGGATTTGGGGTGCCATTTGTGGATCCCTACATTAGAGGTGTTTTCTATAGGAGTGTTTTCACACATATGAATCTAATTACCGTGGAAGACATGTCTGCCATTATTTTTGAGATGCTGAAGGATGTAAGCAGAATATGTCGGCTACATGATGAGGATGATTTTTTCCATATCTCTAACATGCAGTACTATGTTACAAGTCTCAGTGCACTTAATTTAGGTAACAATACCTTTGTGAGTTATTCTACCTATAAAGACATGGTTTCAATTTTACTTGTGTGTTTATAATTACTAATGTGTTTTAATTATTTCATCATTGCAGGTCATG
Source organism: Avena eriantha (assembly GCA_910589775.1). Lineage (NCBI taxonomy): Eukaryota > Viridiplantae > Streptophyta > Magnoliopsida > Poales > Poaceae > Avena > Avena eriantha. Next base: position 335,780,368 of record OU342740.1, on the reverse strand, counting down.
CCATCAAGCTTTGCACTTGGTTACAACATCACAAAGAATGGCACACCTTTGTTTCATGGTTATGGTATGGATGACACAGTTACTAGCCAGTACACTATCTTGCGTGGTAGATTGAACCAGATAGTGCTCTCCAATAGTTGGAACCTCTTATGCAACATGAACCAACTTGAAGGTGGTTCACTAGTTTCTGTGAGGGTGGAAATGAAGGAACACTGCATTGGCTTGTTCGTGACAAAAATTCGATGAACCCTCCAAGGAAGATCTGCATCGTTAATTTGTTTAGCTAGATCTACTGTAGGAACTATGTTTGAACAATTACGTTTATAATATATTCACCTCCCTTGCCTTTTGGTCCTGAATATAATTCGCAAGTTTTAGAATTATCAAAATCTGGAGTGTCCGAATATATCCGGAATCCCGACTACACGAATTCTTGAAAAAAAGTTTAAATTGGTGAAAAAAGTTTAAATTGAAGATAAATTCATATTTGAGTAACCAAAGGATCTCACATCGTGATTAAACATTGGAATTAGTCGATTTCTAAACTTGCACCTTATTGCTATGCAGTAAGCACATGAACACTAGGAGTTGTCATACCTTTCAGGATAAGTCCAAGGTTTGTACTATAGCATATAATTTTCTTATTCAATGCATGAATCTAATTTAGTCTTAGGACTTAATTTAACACTGGTACACATGTATAACTGTTGCATCCCGCTAAAACCACTACTAGAAAATCGCTGTGTTTTTGTGCATTGCATGATCATGACCGCATGCTCATGTCATCATGCCACATTGCATTTGAGCATCGTCATCATCATGCATATGTTTGTACAAAACTATTTTCGAAAAGCCTGGTTTTGTTTTCTAAACGTCCCGTCTTTAATTTAAATTAAAAACCCGAATCTCCAGAATATTTTGGTTTGTCTAAATACGGTTTGCAAAAGCTCCGTTTTTAAATAATAAATATTTAAGTTGTTTTTAGGAGGAAGCCCGCCAGGGCCGAAAGCCTGGTCGGCCAACTCCAAACCCTAGTCTAAATACCCAGTCAACCCTACCCTAACCGGCTACCCTAATCCCTCTCTCTCCTTTTTTCCTCCGCCGCCGCCACACTCCCGCCTCTCTTTGCTTTTTCCCGCCCAGCCGCACGCCTTCCCACTCCACCCTGGCACCCCTCCACCTCACTCCATCCACTCCCTGCCTACCACCTCCTCACCTCCTGGCCCACCCGCCTACCACGCCTACCAACCTCCTCCACCCGATCCCAGCACCCCGTGCGCAGCCAGCCTTCCACATCGCCAACCCAGCCGCATGCACGCACCTCCACATCGCATGCACTCGCCAGCCTGGCTCCCTTCCCACCCCGACACACACGCTGCAGCGTTACAAGACATCGACGCAATGCGCTCCCACCCGCGCCTGCCGCCAGTCTGGCCCACACTGCACACCACCCCGTTGTCGCCTTCCTCCCTCTCCCGCAAATTCCTCTCTCCCAGCCTCATCTTTCCCCAACGCCACCAACCCACCCAGGAAGCTTCCCTTCCTCGGCTTCCTCTCGCATCATGCCGGCCATCCCGGCCTCCTCGCCGAGCGCGCCGCCGCCAGGCCTCCTTCCCGTATCGAGATGCCTGCCCGAGCCCCGCTGCTCGCTCCCTTCCTCGCCCTCGCTGTCCTCCTGGACGCACCCCGCCGTCGCGCGCCATCCTCGCCTCCGCCTCTGCAGCAGGCTGCCCGTGCCGGAGCTCCTCCCTGCCGTTGTGTGGGTTCTCAGCCGAGCTCCATCCCGGCCACCTCGTCATGCCGGCCGCCACCCTCTGCCTTCCCAGCCGCTGCCGCTGCTCAACTCCCTCATGTTCTGGCTTCGGACGCCGCCCCAGCACACCATCCTTGCTCCGTTGCCGCAGGCCCGCCCTGCATCGCGCCAAGCTCCGCCTCGGCCTCGTCGCTCCCCGTCTCCACCTCCTACAACTCCGGTCGAGCCTAGCTCGTCTCGCTTGCCGGTCCTGCACCGATGCGTTTTCCACGGTGGTGAGCTTCCCGTGTGCGTCGTGCCCATGCGTGCATGGGCCTACACCCACTTGAGGTTCGCGAAGTGGTGATGATGCTAATCTACCCGTGAAGTGGTGTTGTGGCGATGTTTGGTGATGCGACTCTTCTGGCAACGCGAAGCCACGTCGACCGCATTCGAGGATCTGCGTACCCGTAGCACCATAAGATCTTCCAAAGACCCCAAAGCACGAACCAAGCTCTCCATCGGCAAACCAAGCTGGAACGCCAAGGTCTTCTTCACGGATGCGGATCCAAAGACCTCGAGACCCCGACTCCAAACCCCGGCATCGATTTCATGCTCTCCTTCCCGGATGCCAAGTCCCGTCCCCGGAGGCGAAGGATGATCTCGGTGACCCCTAGACCCTCGAAGCCCAAGTTCGCCGAACCCTAATGTGATCCCCTTTTCCGAGACCCCTATTTTTTATAATATGACATATACCTATCGCATCATTAAATCATCATGCTTGCATACATGTCATCTGGTGGGTTGGGTTAAATAGTCGATTCACCTAAATAAAATATGGAGTCTATATGCGGGCTATTCTAGTCTTATTCCGGACTCCATTTAAATTTGTGTAGCGAACCGATGCCATGTTTTGCCTTGTTAATACAACATTTAAATTGCGGGGTAGTGAAACAACTCGAACCATCTAATTAATTGTCGGGACCCCGGTTCCGCTTAATATTGCCTAATTGCACCGCATCTGCATCATATCATAATCATGCCGGATCTTTTGCCGTAGTATTAAATATTGCATCCGGTGTTTCTTTTAGTGTTTGCTTCTTCGCGGATTAGGCCGATGAGTAGATGCGAGTATCGACAAGTTCTCTGGATATGAACCTTCGGCAGTGTTTCCTAGGCGAGCATCTCTCCCCCTTTCTACCTATTTTGCGTTTATTGTCTTTATTTCCTCCTGTTGATCTATTGCTATCTGTGTCGCGATGCTTTAGTTTCCGTGCACCATTTATACTCCTTGCAGCCTCTATATTGCCATGGACACATCCTATTGCATGTTGTTTGATAGATAGTCGGCCCTGCGAGTCGTAGTTGCTTGCTTCTGTGTTGCTTCACGTCGTTGTCGTTCCACCGTTGAAGACAAGTTGGCACATGATAAACAGTGGAGATGCTTAATGGTGGAGATGATCATGACTTTAAACACAACTATTAAATTGCTAGATATAACTAATGCAGATGCATCGATGGGCAATAGATGTTATTTGGTTTTTCCACGCTCACTTGTGTCCCGTAGGACCCCGAGTACTTGATACATTATCCTTGACTATTCGCACTATCCACATACGGGAGACTCTATGAATCCCCCTGAGCCAGAGCTTGATTCATTTCTATTTCTTGGGGCCACAAAGTAGTTTGGGGCTTTATTACTATCCTGTACCTATGCCATGATTTACTGCTTTATTTAAGATTGTGCGTGGAGCACCTTTACTGTTTAGGGATTGCGGAGTGTTTTCGCGGTATCGACAAGCCCAGTCACACTTTTGGGTTCCCAGTCGTTTACAGCCATTAGCGCAAACCTTGGGTCCGTCTCGGAGCCGGCCAACTTCGTTGCGGGCAGCTTAATGGGGTGGCCCCCTGAAATATTTTATGAATCCTGTGATTGCTTTGTCGTGAAAGCCTCGTTGGGTTTTGAGTTGTTTTTTCCATGGTTGATCGAGTGTGTGTTGCTATTTGTGCACCCCTGCAGGGTAAATCTTTCTGAAAGCCGTGTCCGCGGTTATGGACGACTTGGAGCACAGTATCTTGATCATAGACAAGCATAACTAAAGTAGTGCTATAAATTTGACTTAATATGTGACTAGGAATCAGATTCAACTACAACGGAATGTAAATTAAAAATGCCAACAACTGGTGGATCTATGGTGATCTGTGTTATACTATACCTGCCTAGTAAGTATTGCAACTCCAATGGAATGTGATAAAAGTGCCAACAACTGCTGGGTTTTGGGATTCCTCAGGACAATTATATCTGACTAGTAAATGTTCCAACTACAACGGATTGTTAACTAAAATTTCCCACTACTTATGCTATCAGGATGACTCATGCTATATATCTGACTAGTAGGTGCTTCAACTATAATCGAATGAATAAAACTACCAAATGTGCGAGTTCCTCGGTTTGACTTCCTCGTTTGGTCTCGAGGGGGAATACCAGGATGGGTATGTTTGGTGTTACTATCAGGTTGGATCCGGATAGGTCTTTCTTATCCCTCTCTAATAGCCGATAGCTGTATTGAGTCTCTATAGGTTGTTTAGTGCATGCTTTGCTGCCGCTTCAGTCCACCATACCTATGTAGGCAAGAGCCACCGAATTCTAGCCTCGTCGTGTACTAGCCTCAGTACTGACACACCTCTTTTTCGTTTTCCCTTTGTCGGCACCCCTTTTTTTTAGCAGGTTTGAGATCGACGTCGTTAGCAGGGTTACCCTGCCGGCTTGGCCTGGGCAGGGTTATGGATGCCATTGGTTATTCTTCAGGGCTTTTAGCCCCATTTGCCTCTTGTCCGTAGTCGGACGCTCTATCGTTTTCAAGGTGATTTGAATCTTTGTATAGTATATCTGTATACTTGACTCATGGAGTCGTTGTTGTATATATATGTTCTGTGGGTTCCATCGTGGACTAATGTGTAACGATATTACTTCGTTTTCCACCCGCACGAAAGTGCCTGGTGGGCGTCCTTGAATCGTTTCTATGCTGGTTTGGCAGGAAGCGTTGAAACTTGCATAGGGCCGATTTGAGGGTGTTACAGAGTGGTATCAGAGCTCAGCAGTTACGATACCCCACTGGTCCAGCATGTAGGATAACCTAGCTAACAGTTGATGTAGAGTGTCAAACTATTTTATTGCAAAATTGGTTGGATAGATCTGATGAGGTCTGCTTTTACTCCTTACCCTCTGCTATTCTCCTCTTACCTTTGCGTGTTTTAAATCTGCTGTCTTACCTTTCTTCAAGTCCAGGAATTCTCGTGGTTGGGTTTCCGTCGTACCTTCAGGGTTTCGCTTCCTCCTTTGGTGACGGTGCTTCTACATCCGGTCTTTGTGCTATCTGAGCACCCTTCATCTGTTGTACCTTTCGGTGGATCAGAATCCACTGAAATCATTCTTGTATCTTTTGGTGTTTTTTCAATGCGACGATATCATCTACGCCAGATCCAATGAAGATTCTGCATCACCCCTCTTGCTCCGAACACCGCTTATGAAGATCTTCAGTCTGATTCCGAGAGTTGGTTGCATAATTCTCCAATTTGTGTGTAGAGTAATGGTTTGGGTGCGCGATGGACTGATCACCATCCGACTACTCTTAACATTCACTTCTGTATAGTGAATCGATGGATCCAGCAATTTTACTCCGTCCACGGAAGCTAGAGGTGGCTTTATTTCTTGATACCTCTACCTTCGCCTTTGTTCCCGGAGTGTTCTCTCGACGAGCACGGACAACGACCTCTTGTTAGTGGTGTCGCGAGGATCTACACGAAGCGAGAAGATTCAGATCGCCGACCTTCTTATCGGTACCACGAGGCGGATCTCGAGGGCGAGATCCATTGTTAGTGGTGTCGAATTGTGGCATCCCGCTAAAACCCCTACTAGAAAATCGCTGTGTTTTTGTGCATTGCATCATCATGACCGCATGCTCATGTCATCATGCCACATTGCATTTGAGCATCGTCATCATCATGCATGTGTTTGTACAAAACTATTTTCGAAAGCCTGGTTTTGTTTTCTAAACGCCCCGTCTTTAATTCAAATTAAAAACCCGGATCTCCGGAATATTTTGGTTTGTCTAAATAAGGTTTCCAAAAGCCCCGTTTTTAAATAATAAATATTTAAGTTATTTTTAGGAGGCAGCCCGCCAGGCCCGAAAGCCCGGTCGGCCACCTCCAAACCCTAGTCTAAATACCCAGTCAACCCTACCCTAACCGGCTACCCTAATCCCTCTCTCTCTCCTTTTTTCCTCAGCCGCCACCACACTCCCGCCTCTCTTCGCTTTTTCCCGCCCAGCCGCATGCCTTCCCACTCCACCCTGGCACCCCTCCACCTCACTCCATCCACTCCATGTCTGCCACCTCCTCACCTCCTAGCCCACCCGCCTGCCACGCCTACCAACCTCCTCCACCCGATCCCAGCACCCCGCGCGCAGCCAGCCTTCCACATCGCCAACCCCGCCGCCTTCACGCACCTCCACATCGCATGCACTCGCCAGCCTGGCTCCCTTCCCACCGCGACACACACGCTGCAGCGTTGCAAGACATCGACGCAACGCGCTCCCACCCGCGCCTGCCTCCAGTCTGGCCCACACCGCTCACCACCCCGTTGTCGCCTTCCGCCCTCTCCCGCAAATTCCTCTCTCCCATCCTCGTCTTTCCCCAACGCCACCAACCCACCCAGGAAGCTTCCCTTCCTCGGCTTCCTCACACATCGCGCCGGCCATCCCGACCTCCTCGCCGAGCGCTCCGCCGCCAGGCCTCCTCCCTGCATCGAGACGCCTGCCCGAGCCCCGCTGCTCGCTCCCTTCCTCGCCCTCGCTGTCCTCCTGGACGCCTCCCGCCGTCGCGCGCCATCCCCGCCTCTGCCTCTGTAGCACGCTGCTCGAGACGGTGCTCCTCCCTGCCGTTGTGTGGGTTCTCAGCCAAGCTCTAGCCCGGCCACCTCGTCATGCCGGCCGCCGCCCTCTACCTTCCCAGCCGCTGCCACTCCTCAACTCCCTCCTGTTTTGGCTTCGGATGCCGCCCCAGCACACCATCCTCGCTCCGTCGCCACATGCCCGCCATACATCGCGGCCAAGCTCCGCCTCGGCCTCGCTGCTCCCCGTCTCCACCTCCTACAACTCCGGTCGAGCCTGGCTCGTGTCGCTTGCCGGTCCTGCACCGATGCGTTTTCTGCGGTGGTGAGCTTCCCGTGTGTGTCGTGCCCATGCGTGTATGGGCCTACACCCACTTGAGGTTCGCGAAGTGGTGATGATGCTGATCTACCCGTGAAGTGGTGTTGTGGCGATGTTTGGTGATGCGACTCTTCTGGCAACGCGAAGCCACGTCGACCGCATTTGAGGATCTGTGTACCCGTAGCACCACAAGATCTCCCAAAGACCCCAAAGCACGAACCAAGCTCTCCATCGACAAACCAAGACGGAACGCCAAGGTCTTCTTCACGGATGTGGATCCGAAGACCCCGAGACCCCGGATCCAAACCCCGGCATCGGTTTCATGCTCTCCTTCCCGGATGCCAAGTCCCGTCCCTGGAGGCGAAGGCCGATCTCGGCGACCCCTAGACCCTCGGAGCCCAAGTTCGTCGAACCCTAATGTGATCCCCTTTCCGAGACCCCTATTTTTTATAATATGACATATACCTGTCGCATCATTAAATCATCATGCTTGCATACATGTCATCTGGTGGGTTGGGTTAAATAGTCGATTCACCTAAATTAAATATGGAGTCTATATGCGGGCTATTCTAGTCTTATTCCGGACTCCATTTAAATTTGTGTAGCGAACCGATGCCATGTTTTGCCTTGTTAATACAACATTTAAATTGCGGGGTAGTGAAAAAACTCGAACCATCTAATTAATTGTCGGGACCCCGGTTCCGCTTAATATTGCCTAATTGCACCGCATCTGCATCATATCATAATCATGCCGGATCTTTTGCCGTAGTATTAAATATTACATCCGGTGTTTCTTTTAGTGTTTGCTTCTTCACGGATTAGGCCGATGAGTAGATGTGAGTATCGACAAGTTCTCCGGATATGAACCTTCGGCAGTGTTTCCCAGGCGAGCATCTCTCCCCCTTTCTACCTATTTTGCGTTTATAGTCTTTATTTCCTCCTGTTGATCTATTGCTATCTGTGTCGCGATGCTTTAGTTTCCGTGCACCATTTATACTCCTTGCAGCCTCTATATTGCCATGGACACATCCTATTGCCTGTTGTTTGATAGATAGTCGGCCCTGCGAGTCGTAGTTGCTTGCTTCTGTGTTGCTTCGCGTCGTTGTCGTTCCACCGTTGACGACAAGTTGACACATGATAAACGGTGGAGATGCTTAATGATGGAGATGCTTAATGGTGGAGATGATCATGACTTTACACACAACTATTAAATTGCTAGATATAACTAATGCAGAGGCATCGGTGGGCAATAGATGTTATTTGGTTCTTCCACGCTCACTTATGTCCCGTAGGACCCCGAGTACTTGATACATGTTCCTTGACTATTCGCACTATCCACATACGGGAGACTCTATGAATCCCCCTGAGCCAGAGCTTGATTCATTTCTATTTCTTGGGGCCACAAAGTAGTTTGGGGCTTTATTACTATCCTGTACCTATGCCATGATTTACTGCTTTATTTAAGATTGTGCGTGGAGCACCTTTACTGTTTAGGGATTGCGGAGTGTTTTCGCGGTATCGACAAGCCCAGTCACACTTTTGGGTTCCCAGTCGTTTACAGCCATTAGCGCAAACCTTGGGTCCGTCTCGGAGCCGGCCAACTTCGTTGCGGGCAGCTTAATGGGGTGGCCCCCTGAAATATTTTATGAATCCTGTGATTGCTTTGTCGTGAAAGCCTCGTTGGGTTTTGAGTTGGTTTTTCCGAGGTTGATCGAGTGTGTGTTGCTATTTGTGCATCCCTGCAGGGTAAATCTTTCTGAAAGCCGTGTCCATGGTTATGGACAACTAGGAGCACAGTATCTTGATCATAGACAAGCATAACTAAATTAGTGCTATAAATTTGACTTAATATGTGACTAGTAATCAGATTCAACTACAACGGAATGTAAATTAAAAATGCCAACAACTAGTGGATCTGTGGTGATCTGTGTCATACTATACCTGCCTAGTAAGTATTGCAACTCCAATGGAATGTGATAAAAGTGCCAACAATTGCTGGGTTTTGGGATTCCTCAGGACAATTATATCTGACTACTAAATGTTCCAACTACAACGGATTCTTAACTAAAATGGCCCACTACTTGCGTAGACATTTGGAGCCAAGTTCACAAGAAAATATCTAAAGAAAGTCTTGATGAACCAATTGATATCCATATTTGGGAAATAAAGAGCAAGGAGCCAAATATGGTTATGATGAAGATGGGAGCTGGTGGATCAAATGCAATTTTGACGACTGGATAGGAGAAGATTGTGAGAAACTTCAATTTAAAGGAGGATAGCATTGTTCTTTTTTGCTTTGATGAAATAGATAATAGAGAGGTATATATTCTGGTTCAGAAACTTCCACCAGGGGGCCCATTACTAATCGAGTACTAATTATGATTCTTCGATGTATGGACTTCATATTGTATGCACCGCCATAAAGTAATGACTAAATATGTATAGATTTCTCTAACTACTGGGCTAATGTTAATTGTTAATATGATGGTCTTCTTTTGACTGGCTGCTATAATTAAGTTCGAGTTAATCTGTCTATCTGGCTATTGAATCATGATTATGTGTCATGTCAGCTATGATCGAGTTCAAATTAGCATGCTACTATTTAAAATGGTTTATACACACTGGAGATGGTCACTTTCAAAAGCCGTTTCGAGGCACACTAGTTCTGAAGATGGTCTTTGTTAGAATCCGACTCCGGTCGCCTAACTACTGGAGACGGTTTCTAGTATAAGCCGTCTAAGGTTGAGGAGTTCTTCCAAGCGGTCCGGAATATGGGGCATCTGTAGCTCGTACATGTTAGAGGCATTTTCGTTTTTGCACCATCCGAGGGATCGTATCTTAGAGTCGCTAAGAAAAAACGGCTCATGTGGTGTGCTCTTAGAAGCTATGCGCTTGAGACAGAACAAGATACTGACTGAGACCTATGGGGAATTGGCGTCTCTGAGTCATGTGTTTGTACCAGTGTCACGCTCTTTCACGACCTCTACATACTCGTTGTACAGCTTGTTAAGAATATACCTTCTGAACTCCTCATCATGGAGAGGCTAGACGATGGATTCGAGTGTGTCTGCCAGGCGCTTGACCTTGTTGAAGAAGGCAATGACCGTGAGGTCACGCTTTTTAATATCATAAAGCTAGGTATGAATCGCCATAGAATGCGTCAAATATTGTGAGGAAAAACTCACATCAAGTGCAACCCAAGCATCCTGAGAGGTACCAACAAATAACATCAGCACGGTGACGCCATTGGTAGAGAGGACTGAACCGCCGAGAGGATTGCTTGATCTTGCGTGACCCACGGGCGATATGACGAATTACCCGGTGGCTACGGAGAAGCGGAAGCACCTGCGCACGCCAGTACAAGTAGTTGTCCATCTTTAGCTTGATGGGCAGAAGATGCGCGAAGTAGAATGGTGACAACGACACCATGTCAAGGGCTGGTGATGCCGCAGAGGGATCCCCATATGACGCTGAAGACATGACACCGTATGATGGTGGTGGATACCCGTCATAGGGCGCCGTCAAATACACGCCATAGGGCACAACATAGGGCACCATTAGAGTGGCACCGTGAGGAGGATGCGCCACAAGGGAGCCATACTAAGAAGATGATGTGGGGACGATGTATTGAGGAGACACGGCATGGGCAACGTACGAAGATGAGGCCGCGGGGATGCCGTACTGAGGAGACACCGTGGGGACGCCGTACCGAGCCAATGTCGTGGAGGCTCTATACTGTGGAGAGGCCGTGGGGATGCCATACTGAGCCGAGGCCGCGGGGGCACCGTACTATGGAGAGGCTGCGGGGGCACCATACTGAGCCGAGGCCACAGGGGCACCATACATATGGGGCGCAGACACGGCTTGGTGATGAGGCGCGGCCACGACCTGGTGATTGGACACAGACGTGACTTGGACGTCAAGCGTTGGCGCGACCATAGACGGAGGCAAGGCCGAGGCGACCGGGGCGGCGGTGAAAGGTCACGCCCAGGCCAGAGGATGGGACACCAGGAACGGCGACGTAGAACCGGCGGTCGGAGAACTCGAGGTGGCGCTGGCGGCCGTCGAAGCCGGCGTGACGGCGGCAACCGAAGAGAGGCGCGGATCAATTGCTTCTGATACCATGTTGAACAAACTAGGGTTTGGGAACTAGCTTGGTACCTAAGGTGGTGTGGCTGTTTGCTTTATATATGGGTACATTGTACATATACAAAATACATGGTGGTTATATAATTATATACATGGGCTATATCTAACGATTCTTCACGGCTTAAAAAATATGGGAGCTCCTAGATCTCATGCGCCTGAGAACTTTTTATGTCTCTAGATCTCATGCGCTTGAGACTTTTTATGTCTCTAGATCTCATGCGCTTGAGAACTTTTTATGTCTCAGTCGGATAACATCATCCTACTAATTCTTGGTTACAATCTAGTTGTAACTTATAAAATTTATACTAATACTCACTGAATTCTCAGTTACAAGCTATTTAGTTGCAACTCATGTATAACTCACACAATGCACGAATTCGTGAGATAAATCCAATGGTACGAGACATGACGGAGACCGAAATAGCAAATCCGAAAAAAATATTCATAACAAATCAACCCATGATCATACACGTGTATCATTCGGAAAGATGGTCGAAAACGTTATCTATGTTCCAGGACATGGGAGTCGTGGTCAGTAAGTCTTCCACTGACGTACGCGCAGCACCTAATTCAACAGTTCAACGCATGATCATCTAAACGCGTTTCTTCCTCACTGACTGTAACACGCCGTGGCTTCTGCATCTCACAGATAAAAGTGTAGCTGTAGTAAGGTAGTATGAGAGATTTCCAAGCAAGTGCTTCAAATTTGCCATCAGGCAGTACCACACTTCCGTTCAAAACCTCCTGCATTTTTATCACAGGAGTTTCAACTCTAGCAGAGACTATTTGACGATCATTAGACATCAAAATCCACTCACCGGTGGTACCAATCCTTGGAAATCGTGGCGGTTCCTTTCGCTGCCATGAACTCACGGGAATTGCATGTGCACCAAACACGAAAGGGTACCTCCGTCTGCATTCTCTCACGCACAACATCGCCATGTGCCAGAACCTGGCGCTGAAATTGGCCCTTAGCAAGCCGGCGATGATGTTCCCCGCTACGAAGGAGCCGTTCAGGTCGGCGGCGATCTCCATGGCCAGCGACGCGAGGTTTGGTTCCGCCCCGGGATCCGTGCTCCCGAACGCGAGCGCCTTGAAGAAGTACCAGTACGCTTCTGGGGTCAGAAACTGCACCCTGAGAGCCTGTGCTGTCCCAAATCTCGCGATCTTGGCGGACCGGCTAGAAATGATCATCTTGCGATCACCCGCAGGATACCTCTGAGATGCCGAGCACAACTTTCTCCAAGCATCATCGCCTATATCTCCTTCTAGTTCCAGGATAACTAGAATCTCGCCGTCCTCCGTGCCGCGGCGGGGAACTTCGTGCTTTACGGTGCCTCCCCCGTCTTCCTCCTCAAGATCATCTTCGGTGAAGAGTACGATTCGGGAGAAGGCCCTCCGCACCCTCTCGTCGTTGCAGGCATGCTCGATCAGAGTGCTCTTGCCAACTTTTGTTGGCCCAAGAATGGGCAGGACCTCCAGATCTCCACTGCCCCTCTGCAGCAAGAAGTTGACGATTTGCTCCATCTCGGCATGGCGGCCAAACATGCACCTCTCCAACACCATGTAGGTGTCGTAAGGCTGCCGGTGCAGGCGAGGATAACCTGCCAGGAACGAGGCGAACTCACCCGTGTCGGCAATCATGGCGTCGAGGCGGACGAGCAGTCGCCGCAGCTCGTGTTCGCCGCTGGCGCCGCGGCTACTTCTTCCACCAAAGCGCAACTGAAGACGTTTGGCCGGATTGATCTTAGACAGGGCGAAAACGCGCGTCACACAGTCCTTGCTGCTCTCTGGTTCTTGGCAACATCGGTACTTGAAGCTGTCCAGCACGAAGTAGCCTCTGTGCATCGCCTCTCGCATCAGCTTGAGTTGCTCCACCATGGAGCGGCTTGTGATATGCCGCCCCTCCGCTTCCTCGACCATGACGTGAACCCGCAGCAGCTTGCGACGCAGGGTCTCCTCCACCTCCGTCGGCATGGCCGGCTCCTCCGGCTTCGACAGTCTGTCCACCAAGAAGGATATGGATCGTTGGGCGAGTTCACCTATGAACGCAGAGAACGCAACCTCCATTGGAGTTTAGAGACTAGTTAGCTAGCTGACCCGCTCCACGATGTGGTGCATTGTCTATGCGGTCTGCGAATTATATGATCGTAGCTGGTCTGGTCAAAAGTACGAGTTTCGTCTAGAATTTAGCGTGCACGGATTCTACACGACTTAATTATCGACAGCGAAATGTGTTGAAATAGTAAGTCATAAAGGGTGTTTGTCGTGTTACTTTCGAAACAAATTTTAGTAGTATCACTGGTTGGTCCAGACATGCATGCAGTGGTGCTTTTTCAGATAAAAATAAATCAGAAAAGTGTAATATTAATGGTTTACTTTTTATTCCTTTTGTTACCGGGCTCAATGCATATCACAATGCATGGTCTTTTACTAGCACGTTAGTAGTATTTTAGGAGAAATTAAAACTTAAGGCACTACTACTCCAACAAACTGTCTCTCAAGCGTTGTATCCAATAAATTTTCCTTTAATGATTTTGGGTTCGTGCATGATTGGGTTAGATTTTCTTTTTTTGCCTATGTCCTCGTGCAAGAGTTGCATCTTATTAGCTACTCGTTAAATATAGTGTCACGTAATAGCGATCGACTAAGAGATAATGTGAAACGCCCAACAATTATCTCCACATCCAACACCTTGTCAACGTCCCCAGCATATGCCAAGTCATAGTGGACCTCAAAGGTGAATTCGTTATTCTATACGAGGCCCGATTCCTTCCGAATGATATACTATGTCATACGCTGGCCTATGATAATGCTACGTTCTCATCGACAAGCAAGTGCATGAGGACTCAAGTACGGCATCATTAAAGCTTGGAAAAGATGGAAGAAGAAGCAACAACTACTCCAGAGTCTTCGGCCCTACAAGCCCGGAGTCTTTGGCTCTGCACTTCAAGATCGTAGTCTCCGCCCTGACAAAAATTGTAGTTTTCGTCCCCATGTACCTAGCGAGTGGTGCAAGCGTCTATGGCCAGTCTGGAGTTTATCCCTGGAGTCCAAGACCAGAGTCTCCCGCCCCAGCTGTCGAGACCAGAGTTTCCAGCCTGAGTGGACTAAATGCACGCATGGATGTTGGGCCAAGGCTCGTGTACCCCTGTTTTATGTCTAAAATACCTCTAGCTTATGGCTTGCTATGTTATAAGCACGACAAGCAAAACGAAGAACGAAAACAAAACACGCGCAGGGGGACACAAGATTTTAACGTGAAAAAACCTCTTGCCCAATCACAATATAACATTCTATATATATGCCCACACCTCCCTATGTAAAACCTAAAAAAGAGCAAAGAGAATAGATAGAGCTTTGCTGATCACCCCCCCCCTCTTGTGGAGAAAATCCTCATGTGGATACCAGGCCTCCCTAGTTATACTTTGGAGTTGTACATGATCTCTTTAGGCGCTTGATCTCTGTATAGAGTTGAATTCTAGCGGCGCCTCCTTTCTCCTCTTTAGATTCTAGTTGGAGAAATCTCTCCTTTTACTAGATTTTATCAAGGCCTTGTCAATCTCTCTCAGGGGATTCTACGCTATGGTATCTCCCTTGTGATTCTATTGGGTTGGTGGTTTAGGCCAACGTGAGCAAACCAAATTGTATCGGGTGTGGCGTGTGTTTATATCGTGTTCTTCCTTGAGTTAATCGTGTTCTTCATATCCTCCTTCGAATACCCCATGAATCCATAAAAATTGGCTCAACCCTCTAGGTTAAACCTTATAGTTTCCATCCAACACTAAATACAACTTAATAATAAAAACTTGTGACAAAATAGATGAAAATAGACAACTTTAAAAGAGAATACTAGGTGATACATGTGAACTTATTGGCGTCAAGCTATGCCTGCTCATCGTATTGCTGAGACTTGTTAACATAGTAAGACAACATGGGAAATTTCCAATCAACTATCTGGGAATACTGATTCACCATCGTCGTCTCACAATTGTTGAATGGAAACTCGTAGAGGAAAGACTCCAAAAACGCCTTAATTGTCGGAAAGGGAAATTATTATCCCTTGGGGGAAGACTGGTAGTCATAAATCCAGTACTCACCAACATGGTATTGTATATGATCTCGTTTTTCCAGTTACCAAAAGATGTCTTGAATAAAGTGAATTATTTTCGTTCAAGATTCTTTTGGTAGGGGGATAGTGAAAAGAAGAAATATCAACTTGTCAGATGGAATTTGGTTTGCGACCGAAAGAATATGGTGGACTTGGCATACAGGATTTGCAAGTGAAGAATACCGCGCTTATGGGTAAATGGCTTTTCAGCTACTCACAGAAGAAGTTGTCTGGCAAACCATGTTACAACATCTCCACTCGGCTGTAACTACCTCGGTGAATAACGCTCTTAGTTACATGCCTGGATGAACGAAAGTGGTTAAAATAGTACGGTGGGGCCTAGGGCCACTCACGGTAGACCTTTCGGACGTCCTAACCACTTTCAGACATCGGGACAAGAACGAGCGGCGTAATCGGCAGGCGAAGGGATCAACTACATACACAAATGAGTATGTATGCAAGCCACATACAACAGCCCTCAGAGCCATTCCATCTAAAAGAAATAGAAATATTGCAATGCCATACGGCAAGATCCAAATATCCTAGATAGAGATAATAATTTAGGATAGCTCCTCATACATCACACATCAGAGTATCAGGCGGAAGCGGAAAACAAGATCCGAATACGGATAAGAAGCAAATCGGCATAAGATGCCCCATAAATAAACACATCCCGCCCACAGATCTCACGGATCCCCGTTCCCGGAATCTCTACACCGAATGATCGTTGGCAACATCATCTGTCTCTTCCACCCAGTATCCATCTTGCGGGTACACATGTTCATCTGAATCAAACAATTTATCGTGTGAGACCCTAGGGGTACTCAGCAAGTCTTTATGCCGCTAAAGGGGACACAACCTGGGGTGACGCAATTGCAGCAAAAGATAATACCTAGCAATTCTACAGATACTCGCTAACCTTCCGCCTAACCAATGATAGACGGAAGTCCGTGAATTAAGAACAACGGTTATAACAGTATAATTAACAGATCCATCCTCCTCCTCGCTTACCAACGAGGAAGCAGACAAACAACCCCCATCATTCGTTGGCAGTTTTTTATCCATTCCATGAGTATTGCACTATTTACAAGTCAAGTACTTAGTCAATTTAACAGCGGTACTTTAGTTATACTTGTCTATGATCGAGAAATTGTGCTCCAAGTCGTCCATAACCGCGGACACGGCTTTCAGAAAGATTTACCCTGCAGGGGTGCACGAATAGCAACACACACTCGATCAACCTCGGAAAACCAAATCAAAACCCAACGAGGCATTCACGACAAAGCAATCATAGGATTTAGAAATATTTCAAGGGGCCACCCCATTAAGCTACCCGCAACGAAGTTGGCCGGCTCCGAGACGGACCCAAGGTTTGTGTCAATGGTTGTAAACGACTGGGAACCCGAAAGTGTGACTGGGCTTGTTGGTACCGCGAAAACATTCCACGATCCAAAACAGTACAGGTGCTCCACGCACAATCTTAATAAAGCAGTAACATGGCATAAGTACATGGTAGTAATAAAACCCCAAACTACTTTGTGGCCCCAAGAAATAAGAATGAATCAAGCTCTGGCTCAGGGGGGGTCCATAAGGCCTCCCGGATGTGGATAGTGCGAATAAACAAGGAACAGGAATCAAGTACTCGGGGTCCTACGGGACATAAGTGAGCATAAAAACCAAGTAGCAGATATTGCTCACCGGTGCCTCTTTCATTAGTTATCCAATTACTACTCAGGTTAAGTTGTTTAGGTACCTCATGATTCATCACACTCACATACCCTACACATGCTTTTCTACGACTCGCATGGCTCAAACAACTCCTGTAGTAATGGCTCATGGGATGGAGGAACAAGCTTCGGTGGGGTTTAAAAGTAAAGGCTATGCAGTACTTGGGATTCAATTTAGTGCATTCACGACTCCATGATGCAAGAATAAGATAGAGGCAATAGGTACTGTATGTATGCAAGCATGTGGTAGTGCTTGCCTGGCAGCTCAGTTGAAGCGAGAGATGGATCTGGGTAATACTCCTGTGATTCCTGGTAATTCTCCTGCTGGGCGTCTATTCGAAGAAGAACCAAACAAACACGGGCCAACATAAATAAAGTGCACAAGC
The DNA here is from genome assembly GCA_910589775.1 of Avena eriantha. NCBI lineage: Eukaryota > Viridiplantae > Streptophyta > Magnoliopsida > Poales > Poaceae > Avena > Avena eriantha. The sequence goes on along the minus strand of OU342740.1, from coordinate 335,763,053 downwards.
ATAGGAAATAAAATGCGACAGCAAACAAGCATGCCATGATGAATGATGCATAATTTACATGGCATTAAAGTAGCATGGCAAAGGTGAGGTGTGGATACAAGAAATAAAGCAGTTTGTCATTTATTTAACCATGTTTTATTATCATAAACAGTTCAGATTTTGAATAATGACATGATGCATGCTTCAATTCAGAACAAGGACTGCATAAATAGAACGGGCTCGTCGCGCTGATCGTTTTAGACATATTATTTGCCAAATTTGGAGTTATATAATTAAAGTTATTAATTAATTAAGGAAAAGGGCATTTTATTGTAATTTTAATCATCTCGAAATTTTAAAGTGTTCAAACATTATTTTGAATGGCATATTTGAATTCCTCACATTTTCCTGATTCCAAAACATATATTATTTGAATTATTTGGATTTATATTCGAAAAGTTATTTAAATCTGATTTGAATTTGAATTTAAATCAATTTTGGAAAAGGTCTAATTCAAACAGACATCAGGCAAACTTTTCTTACTCAGCCCGTCCTAGCCATAGCCACTGACGGGTGGGAGCAAACGGACTGGGGCCACGCGCGCAGAAAATCCCTTTTCTACCGCGGCTCTGGCTAGCCCACGCGGTTGACAAGCGGGCCCAGCGGCTACGGCCCACGCGCCAGGGGTGGGGATTGCAGCGACTGACAGGTGGGGGCAAACTGGACCGCCGGTTGAGGTTAAGGTTTCCCGGGTGCCTTTTCATTAAACTGCCACTGCGGCTGACAGGTGGGGCCTCTAGGAGCGCGGGTTGCAGGAGTCAAAAAGGTGGGGGGTTAAGTGCAAAGTGTTCGTGTGCACTGTGGATCTTCCTCGATCTCTGACGAAACTGACGGCGTGTTCGGCGACAGCGCGCGCGCGGCGCGGGGGATCGAACCGTGGATCGGGCGTGTGCGCGCAGGGAGGCGAAGCCACTGCGGTGGGCTAGGGGAGCTGGCAGGAGGGGGGCTGGGGCCTAGGTGAGGTTCTAGGTGGCGTGTACGACGTGCAGACACCGCGAGCGGCGACGCACTGAGGGCGTTCGGCAAAAGGAACGGCGGAGCTAGATGGCGACGGCGAGGCGGAGCATGTCAGGGAGGGAGAGAGACTCACCGCGGTTTGGCCGGTGGGGTCAGATCGGGGAGAAACGCGGCGGATCGACGATGAGGCAGGAGCTCCGGCGATCTAGGGTTTCAAGGAGCGGCGAGGTTCTGGCGGTCCTGGGGGCTCCCTCCTTCGCATCGGCGTGAACGAGTCGAGGCAGGGGACGACCCTTGGTCTTCCAGGCCACCTTCACGTCACGCTGATCGGCTGGAACGACGAGGGCGACGCGGTGCTGGCGGCGACCGGCGGCAGGTGCTGGCGACGGAGAGGAAGAAGGAGGAGAGGAGGGCAGGCTCAGGGCAGATCTGGGCGAGCCAGGAGAACCGTGTGGGCGAGGGAAAGCGAGAGAGAGAGAGAGAGAGAGGAGGGGCAGCCGTGGCAGGGGTAGATAAAGGTGGCTCGTTTGTCACCTTTTTCTTCCTCCTCACGGGCTGGCTCGGGCTAGGGAAGGTAGGGCATGGCAGGGGGAGGCTACAGGTGGACCAGGGTGAGGGGAAGGCACAGCAGCTGGGGCCAGCATGGCAGGTAGAAGAAGAGAGAGAGGAGAGGGGGTAGCTCGGGCTAGGTAGATGGGATAGTCTCGGGTTAGGGTTTTGTTTAGGGTTAGAGAGAGGGGCGGCTTAGGTGTGGGCTAGGGAGAGAGAGGAGGTCAGGTGGCCCTCATGGTAGAGAGAGTGAAAGAGAGAGAGGTGAGGTTAATGTTAGGGTTTAGTGTAGAATAGGGTTTGAAGAAATTAAAGAGAGAGGAAAAATAGGTTAGGTGTGGATTAGGGTTTTAGGTTTATTTTTAATTTGTTTATGAGATCATACCAAGAGGAAAAATAATGAGGCCTTGGATTTAACATAAGATGAGGTGGAGGAATAAACAAGAAAAGGAGAAAGAAAGATGTATGGGAAGAATCTCTCATATAAAACATGAATGTGGATAAATAAAATAATAGATGTTGGTGAGAGTAAAGGAGTGGTAGAGATGGTGATGGTCCACAAAGAAAAGACTCAAGAAATTCAAAAGGAATCCATGAACCAAAGGTGGTGGTACCCTTGCATGGCCCATGCAAGATAATAATGCCATGATTTATTTTGTGAAAATAATAATGATATGATGGCATTATTCTTATGCATTTCCCAGAAGTGGAATAAAAGCCAAGCAAAAGATAAGTAGGATTAGATCCACCCCACCACATGAGCTAGGATAAAATCAAAAGAAAAAGAATTGCAAGCTCATGGACTAGTAGGATGGTGGAATTATAAAGTGGTGAAAAGGAAAGATAATGGAGGTGAATAAAAGATATGCCCCCAACTCAACTTGGGCATTTAGACAATATATCAATAACCAAATACAATATCAAGAGGCAAATACAATTAATAATGCATATGAGAGAAGAACCAAAGAACCAGGGTTTTATATGATGCTTAAATGCAAGGTGGCATGATGACATGAGCATGATATAATTATGGTGCAACAATTGTATATAGGAAGTAGCCAATATCTTACTAGACCAAGTAGCATTATAATTGTTAGACAATTGGGATGCTACATCGGCCCCCAATACGGCGTCCGGTGCGGCCGTTTTTCGCATGTATTGGAGGGGAACCGATAGGTCACAAATTTGGGGGGGGGGGCGCTAGCTCCCAGCCGTTCCCCCCATATAAAACTTCAAACATTTGAAATACTTGCCAACCATGAAATTAAAATTGATTTTACAGATAATTGAAACAACTTTCACATATTTTAACAAACAAGAGAAAAAACTGAACTACTGGGGCCACGACTGTTGATTCTGGCACCGAGCGAAGCCTAGAGACTTTTAATCTAGACGAGGGTGGTTCCCGGTGGCGATGTAGTCGAGCACCCAGTCAAACGTGCACCCTGGTGCACTCCACCATCGCTGTCGGCCATTGAAATTGTTGTCCTATGGCGGCGGGCCAGCGCCGTGATAGGCGATGATGCGTCCCGTGCGCTGCTGTTCGAAGAAGATCGTCCACCCGTGGTGGTTGTCGGGATGCCGCTGGGGGTCGCCCCTCTCCTCCGACACGAGAGACAACCAGAAGTGGGCGAAGATGGCCGCGGATAGGGCCTCGCCGACCGGCACCAGAGGTACCGGCAGGCCACCAGCGCTGAGCACCCATCCCCTTGGCAACTGAGTGTCCGGAGGGACTGGATACTGAGCGTCCCTGAGCGCTTGCGCCTCCTGGATGCGTAGGCACCGTCACCCATAGGCATTGAGGGATGCCCCATCTTCTAGAAAATACTCCATAGGCGGCGGGGATTCGGCTACGGTTTCGATGGTAAAGATTGCGTGCGGGTTGTGCAAATAATGGCGGGTGTGGGCATGGTGTAGATCTGCAATGGCGATGGCCGCGCCTACATATAGCGAGAAAAGGGCGGGAAGCCGGGGCGGGAAGCGGTGTAAAAGGCGGGAAGGGCATGGCGGGAGAACGCGTGGCCGGCGACGGGACGACTCTCAGGAGATGAGCCGTCTATCTCACTGTCAGGGCTAGCCCGTGTCATTCTCAGCTCCATCTAGCGCCCTCGCTAGCCCCCCCCCCCATGGGTTGGGTTCAACCTGGGGCGCCGGATGACAAAACGGGCCACGCCGACACGAAAAAAACTTTGGGGGCGGGTTGGGCTCGATTTTGAGCACTGACACCCCCCATAGCCCTTTAGGGGGGCTTTACCCCCAAGTGGAGATGCTCTTATAGAGAAAATATGTTGGCTCCAAAGCTATCTCAAGTGGTTTGGAAACCTGGTGATTCACACTTTTGGGCTGGACTAATGGCGTCCAAAAAGCATTTCTTCTATTTTGGTGTTTTCAATATCAAGGATGGATCATATATTAGATTCTGGGAAGATAAGTGGTCAAACTTCTATTCATGAACAATATCCATCTTTATATTTGATTGCTAAGCATAAAGGGGATACACTTTTCACTGTGATGGAATCTAATCCTCTGAATGTGTCTTTCAGAAGAAACCTCATTGGCCCTTGACTGTTATCTTGGAACAATCTTTTATTACGATTATCCGCGATTCAGCTGTCGGATGGTATGGACAAGTTCAAATAGAAATTACTGGAAAGTGCTAAATTTTCGGTTGACTCAATGTAGAGCTTTGATATAACCTGATATTCCGGTCGATGATAACAGTAAAATTTGGAAGATGAAAATACCCTTAAAGACGAAGATATCTGCATGGTATCTGTGTAAGAGAGTAATTCTTGCAAAATATAATCTTGTAAAGAGGAATTGGCATGGAAGTACACAATGCGCCTTTTGTCATCATGACGAGACAATTCGATATTTATTCTTCCATTGTAAATTTGCTTGCTCTACATGTTCAATCATCCAAGTAGCCTCTGGTTTGTCTCCTCCATGTTCGGTTTCCAATGTTTTTGATAACTGGTTGCATGAGATAGATGATAAATATAGGACTTTATTTAGGGTGGGAGCGCTTGCCATTATTTGGTCGCCATGGCTATTTATAAATGACAAGATTTTTAATAACATTGTGTCTTCTAACCTGCAGGTTATCTATCAGGCCATGATACATTGCAAATGTATCTATAATTTTTGATGCTCCATGCTTTGTTTTGTCCACTTTCTTGTGTTTTGTCCACACTTTGGAGTACTTTTCATATGATTTCTTGGACTAACCCATTAACAAGAGCCATAGTGCCAGCTGCCTGTTTTCTGCTGTTTTTGGTTTCAGGAAAGTCAGAAAATGAATATTCTCGGAATTGGACGGGACAAAAGCCAAAGTGCCTATTTTTCCAGAAGACTCCAGGAGCCAGGATACGAGATGGAGGAGGGCCAGGGGCTAGCCACACCACCCCTAGGCGCGGGCTAGGCCTGTCCGCGCCAAGGCATGCTGTGGTGGCCCCAGCCACCCCCTCGGTCTCCCTCTTCTCCTATAAGAAGCCTTCTCACCAAAAAACTTCGGGGGGGGGGGGGGTCGACGTTTTTCCACGAAAAGTTCTGCTGCGCCGCCGCCGCTGAAGGGGAGATTCGAGGGACAGAAAGTCTCTGTTCCGGCACCCTGCCGGGATGGGGAAGTGCCCCCGGAGCCATCTCCATCGATCTCCACCATCATCTCCATCGACCATCCATGTTTCCTCCATCTATGAGTGAGTAATCCCCCGCTGTAGGCTATGGGGATGGTAGGGATTGGATGAGATCGTTCATGTAATGGCATGAGATTGTTAGGGCATGGTGCCTAGTATCTTTTATTAGTGCTTTATGACTTTGTTGCGACTTGTTGTGCTTAATGCTTGTCACTAGGGCCCGAGTGCCATGATTTCAGATCTGAACATGTTATTGATTCATTATGATAGTATTGTTTTTGGTCTTATCTGCAAGTCGTATACACATGTTGTTGTCCGGAACCTATGGCCCCAAAGTGACAGAAATCAGGATAACCGGAAGGGAATGACTTTGATGTGAGGATCACATGTGTTCACGGAGTGTTAATGCTTTGCTCCGGTGCTCTATTAAAAGGAGCACCTTAATTGCAAGTAGTTCCCTAGAGGCCCTGCTGCAAACGGGCTGGCAGGACAAAAGATGTTGTGCAAGTTCTCATTGCGAGCACGTATGACTATATATGGAACACATGCATAGGATTGTCTAGTACTTGGATGCTTTATCTTATTTATCTGCAATTGTCCTATATTCTCATTGCCATGTGAATTGTCTTGTCCGTGCAACGCCCGTCCATCCATCTATATGCCTACCGCACTCGAATCCTACTGTTTACTGCTTTTGTTACTACTGTCTTTGCTTTACTACTGCTGCTACTCTGCTATTCCTACTACAAAACTGTTGCTACTCATAAACTGCTGTGAGCAAGATTATTTCCAGGTGCAGCTGAATTGACAACTCAGTTGTTAAGGCTTATAAATATTCTTTGGCTCCCCTTATGTCGAATCAATAAATTGGGTTTCACTTCCCTCGAAAATACTGCGATACGCCCCCTATACTAGTGGGTCATCAAGACTATTTTCTGGCGCCGTTGCCGGGGAGCATAGCTTTATTTATCAAGTTCACTTGGAATCACTATTGTTCAAGCTAAATTTATTTTTCTCCTTGTTTTCTTGTTTCTTTATCAAAAATACAAAAAAAGTAGTTCCTACTCTAGTTGTTATTTTCGTTGGTCTGCTATTGTCTTGCTTTATTATGCTTGTTGTCAATGGTTGGTTTCTTTGAAACTGAAGCTTATTGGCAAGGTGGGTTCACGGAAGATCAAAAATATTATTATAAGGAACACCGCTTGTCACAAAAAGGGAAACACTTATGGGAACAAATTGATAGATTGTATACCATTGCTAGAAACATGTGCTCTACTTATAATGTTACTTATTGCTGTGATGAGTCTTGTTGCAGAAAGAGGTATAAACACCTCCCTTTTCAATGTGAGTATAGTGATAATGATACCATATCTTCCTATGCTAAAGGAATTTATGACTTTTATGATGCGGAACAAATTGAAGAATTTATTGCTTGGAAGGGTGCTTTTGAACTTGCTAGTTTGCTTGAAAATATTGATGATTCACCTTACAAATATGAGGTTTATGGTATACTTAAATTTTGATAATTACAAGGATGAAAATGGCTATATTCTTGAATATTTTAATAGATGCTTCCCACAAATGGAAGAGACTAATGCCTTGCAGGATCCTATGGAAGAAGAAATTGATGAACCTGAAATCTCATTAGATGAAAAAGAGGAGGAGAGTGATGATCAAAAGGAGGAAGAATGGATTAGCTACCCATGCCTACCTTCTAATGAGAGTAACTCTTTATCTCTTACTTTATTTGATTGTCCTCCATGCTTACTAAAGGAGGATGAATGTTATGTTCCTGAGGATTCTTTTGAAGATGTTTATGATAAAGCTCTAGTGCCTGTAGATCATGAAAATCATGCTTTATGTGATAGTTATATTGTTGAGTTTATTCATGAGGCTACTGAAAATTATTATGAGAGAGGAAAATATGGTTGTAGAAGTTCTCATGGTATTGAAACACATCTCTTTGTGCTGAAGGTTTTGAAGTTACTCTTGTTTTATCTTTTTATGCCTGTCACTTTGTTCTTTGTGAATTTATTTGCATACAAGATTCCTATTCATAGGAAGTGGGTTAGAATTAAATGTATTTTGAATTTGCTTCTTGATGCTCTCTTTTACTTCAACTCTTATTTCTTATGAGAGCATCCTCTCAAACTATTATCCCTGAAGATGATAATATATCTATTATTTTTGGGAGACCTTTTCTTAAATACTGCAGGAGATATTATTAATTGTAATCAAGGGAAGGTGACCTTCAATGTCAATGACAAGGAACATACTATCTATTTACCTAAGAAGATTGAAAGGACTTATGGTTTGAATTCACTTGAACATGTTGAGGGCATTCAAGTTGGAGATATATATTGTCCCATACCAAGAGAAAAATTTGAAACTATTATGATTGGGACCATTGCTATCAAGGTTGAGGTAACATAATAATTAGTGGAATACAAAGTTTTGTCTCATATGAAATTGTTTTGGTAACAATACCTGATCAACCTTGTTAATGAAAGGATTTCATTGAACAAAACAATGTCTTCACCATGATTATCTCCGCTTACTTCTATTCTATCCATTTTAGTTTTTCCTTATGCCTAACTTAAAGGCGTTAAAGAAAAGTACTTATTGAGAGATAACCCAAAAGTTTTAGATGAGTCTTGGAAGTTATTACTTCAGTAATAACTGCTCCTTATCATTTTTATTTGTTTTTTGTGCCAAGAGTAACCTCTAATGAGAGAGAAGTAATGATTGGGAAAGTTGTTGTCCCGAAACAGATTTATGTGCTTCACCGTAGAAATTCATGTAAAATATCTGAACGTCATTTTGAGGCGTGAATTTTTGTGCTTCTGCCCCAGGTTGTTATATAACTTTCGTTAGTTCAACACTTTTTGATTTGAGCAACATAAGGTCTTCGAAAAAATTCGTCTTTACCTGCTGGTCTGTTTTGACTGATTTCTGCCATTTTCTGCATTTGCTTCTTGTTGGTTCCTTTTTGAGTTTTTTTGGGGAATTGAGATTTTTGAGGGAAGTGATACAGTAGCTAGTGTTCTAATGGGAGTTTATTTGGTGTTATAACTGAACCTTAAGACCTTTTATCTTCAGTGCACTAATGTTGCTAATGAGATTGTGTGAAGTTTTGTATGAAGGAAAATTTTCAGGTGTATGGAAGGAATGAGTAATGAGATGAAGGATGGACTAAAGCTCAAGCTTGGGGATGCCACGTGTGTCACCCCAATAAATATCCAAGAAGTACAAGCGTCAAAGCTTGGGGATGCCCAAGGCATCCCCTTCTTTATCAATAAAAATCCCAGGTTTCTTTCAAACGCTTCATTTTTATTGTTTCATGCACAGTTGTGTTTTTCTTGGAGCGTCTTCTTTTTCGTTTTTGTTTTCATTTTCGTTTGCTTTGGTTTGCTTAGTTTTATGAATAAATTGGTTGGACCCCCTCTTTCTTACATTGGTTTGCAAATAGTTTGGTTTGGTTTGGAAAAGAGTAGGAAAGTTCATGCTTATGTGGTAAAAAGAGCTCGTTTTTGACTGTGGCCTATGCTTTGTCATGCCATGCTTGATATTGTTTTGGCTTTATGCTTAGTATTATCTGTTGTAGCATGACTTGTTATAAACAATTGAGATTTCTTAATGTGCCTTGGATGAATCAGGCGTTGTTTTAGCATATTAAAGCATAGTATAGTGGTATTCTCCTTTGATGTTTTATTTGGCTTGACTTGGCATATGTTCACACCATGTTATGACTATCCCAAGTCACCATAAGCCTTTATGGTCCTTTAGTTTTCAACTTGTAGTATCACTTTATGCTTTGATCAATGATGTTTTGTCGCTCTGCATGATTATGTCCATTATTGCTCTCTCGTTTGTCGCTCCCTTACTATTGCTAGCCTTCACTTTTACTGAGTATGTTTTACTCAAGTTCCCAACTCCCTGAACCAAATATTTCCAAAATGTCCACCATACCTACCCATTAGCATCATTTGCTACTTCCGTGCATATTCATTATGCCTTGTTTTCTTCCGCATAAAATGTTTCCTTGTTATGAGAAAGTTAGTTAGTAAAGCTCTCACGAACTTGACGGCACACTTTATTTCCTGCACTTAATAAACCTGAACCATTGTGAACTCTCCATGAAAGTTATATGCTTGCTAATTATAGGTTGGGGATTAGCAGAACCGTGCTGGCACGGGGAACGCTTTCAACACTTGTAAATATATACCCAGTTGATACCTTGCTCTTTTGTTTGCGGATGTTGTCGGTGAGAAATAAAAGGGGAGCTTGTAAGTTCATGGAGTTATGTATGTGTGTTAGAGAAACGCCTGGGCCGCTGGTCTAATCCATGCTGACATGGTGGAAACCTGCAGCGTAAGCATAATGATATCTATGAAGCATTCTTCTTATAAAAAAAGAGAAAGATAACTATTGAGAAAAATAAAAGAAAAAAGAGATTTATGAAAAGAGGAAAGAGATAAAAAAAGCACCATTTTCCCATGGTAAATAAGAAGATTGCTGAGATACTCATTGTCTGCTTTCCTTGTCATTTTGATATGGGGATTCTTCCGTATCATCGGGCAAGGGGTACCCCATTGGCGGTTCTCAATGATACACACATACTTACGATGACAAGAACTTACCGGTAACTAAAGTTGAGTAGCATGAGGAGCGGCCCTCGTACTCAAGGGACTTGGGATTTTCAGTTTATAGTCTGCCAAGCATATAACTCAGATTGGACCTCACTTTCACCTTAACCACATTAAAGATGCTTATGATAGGGGCAATGAGAGCTCAAAGCTAATGAGTACCATACTTTCAGCATTTGGAAGCCTTTCAAACTATTCAAAACCTTTTCATTTCCTTGTTGAGTCTCCACACATTCTATGAGCACTTTCTTGAGAGCATAGTGGCCATTCTTAGTTCTATGTGCATTGTCCCAAGACTTGTTGATTGATGCATATCTTGATATTGCTTGTTTTAAACTATTTGTATCTAGTCACTCTTGTGAACTTTGAAGGTGTCCTATGCATTTATGTTTGCTACTCTTTGAGGGACAAGCTGAATGCCACTATGCTATGTTTTCTTTATGTGAAACAAACAAACATCTTGCAAAGCATTGTTATTCATGAATCTTTTGTTTGTGCCTTTTCATGTTGCATCATAGTTTCTTTGTCTTATTGCTAGAACTTTGTCTTTCATGTTATGATTGAAGTACTATGATCCCAGCTTTGAATCTTTACAAATACTTTGGTCAAGTCTTTGATGGTGCATGTCACCTCAAAAATTATTCTTTCTTTTTATCACTTACCTAATCGAGGACAAGCAGGAGTTAAGCTTGGAGATGTTGATGTTCGAGATATGCCCAAGAGGCAATAATAAAAGTGGTTATTATTATATCTTTGTGTTTATGATGAATGTTTACATCCCATGCTATAATTGTATTGTAAGGAAACACTAATACATGTGTGTTTTATAAACGTAAAAGAGTCCCTAGTAAGCCTCTTGTTGAACTAGCTTGTTGATTAATAGATGATCACACACCCGTAGTAAGTGTAGCATAAGATCAAGTCATTAAGTTCGTACTGCTACAAGCTTTCAAATGCATAGTAACCTAATCCTTCGACCATGAGGTTATGTTAATCACCATCACCGGATGGGTACTTTGATGACATCAAACACCGCTTCGTAACTGGGTGGTTATAAAGGTGTCATTGGGTATTCTTAAAGTATGTGTTGAAGCGCATGGACCAAGATTGGGATTTGTCCATCCATATGACGGATAGATATGCTCTAGGCCCTCTCGGTGGAATGTCATCTAGTTAGCTTGCAAGCATGTGACTAGGTCACAAGGGATGACATATCATGGAACGAGTAAAGAGTGCTTATCAGTAATGAGGTAGAACTAGGTATGGAGATACCGACGATCAAACCTTGGATAAGTAGAGTATCGCGTGACAAAGGGAATTGGTTTCGTATGTTAATGGTTCTATCGATCACGAAGTCATCGTTGAGTATGTGGGAGCCGTTATGGATCTCCAGTTCCTGCTGATGGTTATGGATCAGAGAGGTGTCTCCATCATGTCTGCATATTCGCGAACCGTAGGGTGACACACTTAAGGTTCGATGCTGTTTAGGTAGATATGGAATGTGTGTTGGAGACCGAATGTTGTTCAGAGTCTCGGATTGGATCTGGGACATCACGAGGAGATTCGGAATTGTCTGGAGAATAAGATTCATATAATGGAGATCATTTTCTATGTTCGGAAATGTTCCGGAGTGTTTATATGGGGATTCTAGAAGGTTTCGGAATGTTCCGGAAAGTTCTAGGAGGTTCCGTGGACTTTACTTGAAAACCAAGAAAGGAAAGGGGAAGACTTGGGGGGAAGGAAACTCCCTCGCCCTCTCCCTTGTGCGTCGGCCCTAGGAGGTGGGCCTAGGGGTGGGAACCCTAGGCCGCACCCCTCCCTCTATATATAGAGGGGTGGAGGCGCCACCCCCCCCCTTTCCCCTCCACTCTTGCCCTAGCCGCCTCTCTCCTCCTCCTTCGCTCTGCTCAGGCTTAGGCGAAGCCCTGCAGAATTCTCTACTCCACCACTACCACCACGCCGTCGTGTTGCTAGGATTCCCTGGAGAGATCTACTACTTCTGCTGCTCGCTGGATCGGGGAGATGAAGGTCTGCATCGACTCCGCACGTGTGACCGACTGCGGAAGCGCTGCCGGAACGTGGCGCTGGAAGGATCGTCTACTCGATCTTGAGATCGGCGAGTGATCGTCTACATCAACCACGAGATCCGATCTCGCACAAGGTTTTCGGATCTACGAGGGTTAGTACAGATCTATCTCGTTGCACATGTCTAATAGATTAGATCTTGGCTTTTATCTAGATTAGATCTGGGTTTTGTTCGTTCTTGCGGTAGAATTTTTTTGTTTTCCATGCTACGAACCCATCAGTGGTATCAGAGCAGTGTCTATGCGTAGATCTATTGCACGAGTAGAACACAATGGTTTTGTGGCCGTTGGTGCTCGTGCCGTATTTTGCTTTGTGTACTTTGCATCTTGCGGTATGGTGGGATGAAGCGGCTCGGACTAACCTTACATGTCATCGCACATGATACTTGCTCCACGCTTGACGTGTAACTTGCTTTGCACAAGTGGCTTTGCGGGTGTCTGTCTCTCTCACCATAGTATAGATCCAATTTACACTTTGCACTTGATAGCACTTGTATCAACGTTGTGGTTCAGTTTCGTAGGTAAGATCCGTTCTTATTCGAAAGCCCCAAACCACGTAAAACATGCAAAGAAAATTAGAGGCGTCTAACTTGTTTTTGCAGGGGTTTTGTGATGTGATATGGCCATCATGTGATTGTGATTATATTTGATGTATGCAATGATCCTTGTTGTAATATGGCAACCGGCAGGAGCCTAATGGTTGTCTTTGATTCTGTTAAGACCTGCGTGTCTATTCATCTTGTAATAGCTTTATTCCAAGTAGTTGTAATAGTTGCTAGTGATGATGGACAACCATGAAGCGGCGCCACTAACCTTGACGCAATGCTGGTGATGATGGAGATCATGTCCGTGCTTTGGAGATGGAGATCAAAGGCATAAGAAGAAAGGGCCATATCATATCACACTAATTATGAATTGCCTATGATGTTAATCCTTTATGCATCTTGTATCGCTTACATCGCGACGGTAGCATTATAAGATGATCCCTCTCACTAAATATCAAGTAATAAAGTGTTCGTCCTTAGTTGGCACCGTTGCTAAGACTCGTCGTTTCGAAGCATCTCGTGATGATCGGATGTGATAGATTCTACGTGTGCATACAACGGGTGCAAGCCAGATTTGCACATGCGGAAACTAAGGTTAATCTTGACGAGCCTAGCATGTACAGACATGGTCTCGGAACACGGAGTACAGAAAGGTAGAGCATGAGTCATATAAATGATATGATGAACATGAAGATTGTTCGCCGATGAAACTACATCTTCTCTCGTGAAGATCGGACTTGGTGTAGTGGACTTGGTTCGTGTAACCACTAAGATAATGTGAGGGATGTTGTTTTGAGTGGGAGTTCACCTAGTTAATTTAAAGAATTTAGATTGAACTCAATTCATCATAAACTTAGTCTAAACTACTTGCAAATTTGTTGTAGATTATGGCGAACCTCTCCATCAATTTCAATGCGTTCCTAGAGAAAGAAAAGCTTAAGAACAATGGAAGCAACTTCACGGACTGGTTCCATGGACTGAAGATTGTCCTCAGGGCTGGTCAGTTGACCTATGTGCTCGAAGCACCTCTAGGTGACCCACCTGCAGAAGATGCCACCGATGACATAAAGAATGTTTACGCCACTCAGAAAAATCACTACTCCACAGTTCAGTGTGCCATCTGTATGGTTTAGAAACGGAGCTTTAGAAGCGCTTTGAGCACCACGACCCGTTTGAGATCATTAAAGAGCTCAGGATGATTTTTGAGACTCACGCGGCCGTGGAGAGCTATGAGGCCTCCGAAAAGTTCTTTAACTGTAAGATGGAAGAGGGTAGCTCCGTTAGCGAGCACGTGCTCACCATGTCTGGGCACGCAAACAAGCTCCAAGAGTTGGGGATAACGATTCCAAATGAGTTAGGGATTCACCGTGTCCTCCAATCACTACCACCGAGTTATATGAACTTTGTGATGAACTACAATATGCAATGCATGAACAAGACGTTGCCTGAACTATCGTCCATGCTGAAAACTTTGAAGTGGAGATCAAGAAGGAGCACCAAGTGTTGATGGTCAATAAGACCACCAATTTCAAGAAACAGGGCAAGCCTAAGAACAAGGGCAACTTCAAGAAGGACGGCAAGAAAGCTGCCGCACCTGCTAAGAAGCCCAAGGTTGGTCCTAAGCCTAAAACTGAATGCTTCTACTGCAAGGGTGCTAGTCACTGGAAGCGTAACTGCCCCAAGTACCTGGCGGATCTGAAGAACGGCAACATCAAGAAGAAAGGTATATTCGATATACATGTTATTGATGTGTATCTTACTAGTAATCGTGGTAGTGCCTGGGTATTTGATACTGGTTCAGTTGCTCATATTTGTAACTCGAAACAGGAGCTGCAGAATAAGCGAAGACTGACGAGAGACGAGGTGACGATGCGCAATGGAAATGGCTCCAAGGTTGATGTGATCGACGTCGGCACGCTCCCTCTACATCTACCTTTGGGATTAGTTTTAAATTTGAATAATTGTTATTTGGTGCATGCGTTAAGCATGAACATTATATCTGGATCTTGTTTATTGCGAGACGGTTACTCTTTTAAGTCCGAGAATAAAGGTTGTTCGATTTATATGAGTAATATCTTTTATGGTAATGCACCTGAGATGAATGGTTTATTCTTACTGAATCTCGATAGTAGTGATACACATGTTCACAACATAGATGCTAAACGAACAAAATTGAATGATAATTCTACATACATGTGTCAATGTCGTCTTGGTCACATTGGACTGAAGCGTATGAAGAAACTCCATTCTGATGGACTTCTTGAATCACTTGATTTTGAATCACTTGAAAGATGCGAAGCATGTCTAATGGGAAAAATGACTAAGACTCCATTCTCTGGAATAATGGAGCGAGCTACAGACTTATTGGAAATAATACATACCGATGTGTGTGGTCCAATGAGTGTAGCATCGCGTGGTGGATATCGTTATGTTCTCACTTTCACGGATGACTTAAGTAGATATGGGTATGTCTACTTTATGAAACATAAGTCCGAAACTTTCGAGAAGTTTAAGGAATTTCAAAGTGAAGTGGAAAATCATCGTAACAAGAAGATTAAGTTTCTGCGTTTTGACCGCGGAGGTGAATATCTAAGTTATGAGTTTGGCATGCATTTAAAGAAATGTGGAATACTTTCTCAATTGACACCGCCGGGAACACCACAGCGTAATGGTGTGTCCGAACGTCGTAATTGAACTCTCTTAGATATGGTTCGGTCTATGATGTCTCTTACAGATTTACCGCTATCGTTTTGGGGCTATGCATTAGAGACAGCCGCATTCACTTTAAATAGGGCACCATCTAAATCCGTTGAAACGACACCGTACGAATGGTGGTTTGGAAAGAAACCTAAGTTGTCGTTCCTTAAATTTTGGGGTTGCGAAGCATATGTAAAGAAGTTACAACCTGATAAGCTTGAACCCAAAGCGGAGAAATGTGTCTTCATAGGATACCCTAAAGAAACAATTGGGTATACCTTCTATCATAGATCTGAAGGCAAAGTTTTCGTTGCCAAGAATGGATCCTTTCTTGAGAAGGAGTTTCTCTCGAAGGAAGTGACTGGAAGGAAAGTAGAACTCGACGAGGTTATTGAACCTTCTCTCGGAGTTGAGAGTAGCGCAGCACCGGAAGATGTTTTTGTGCCGCCTGCACCAATTGGAGAGGAAGCTAATGATGGTGATCATGAAACTTCGAACGAAGTTGCTGCTGAACCTCGTAGGTCGACGAGGGTTCGTACCACTCCTGATTGGTATGACCCTGCCTTGAACGTCATGTTGGTGGACAACACTGATGACCCTGCGACGTATGAAGAAGCTATGGTGAGCCCAGATTCCGACAAATGGCTAGAAGCCATGAAATCCGAAATGGGATCCTTGTACGAAAACCAAGTGTGGACTTTGGTGGACTTACCGGATGGCCGTAAGGCTGTCGAGAACAAATGGATTTTCAAGAGAAAAACAGATGTTGATGGTAATGTTACCGTCTATAAAGCTCGACTTGTCGCGAAAGGGTTCCGACAAATTCAAGGAGTTGACTACGATGAGACATTCTCACTAGTAGCGAAGCTAAAGTCTGTGAGGATTTTGTTAGCAATTGTTGCATATTTCGATTATGAGATTTGGCAGATGGATGTCAAAACGGCGTTCCTTAATGGAGACATTGAGGAAGAGTTGTATATGGTACAACCCAAGGGTTTTGTCGATCCTAAAGATGCTGACAAGGTATGCAAACTTCAGCGCTCCATTTATGGACTGAAGCAAGCATCCCAGAGTTGGAATCAACGTTTTGATAAAGTAATCAAAAACTTTGGATTTATACAAACTTATGGAGAAGCTTGTATTTACAAGAAAGTGAGTGGGAGATCTATAGCATTCCTAGTACTATATGTAGATGACATAATGTTGATTGGGAATGACATAGAACTTCTTAATAGTGTCAAAGCCTATTTGAATAATAGTTTTTCAATGAAGGATCTTGGCGAAGCGGCATATATTCTAGGCATCAAGATTTATAGAGATAGATCAATACGCCTAATAGCGCTTTCACAAAGTACATACTTGGACAAAGTTCTAAAGAAGTTTAGAATGGAAGAGAGCAAGAAAGGGTTCGTGCCCATGTTGTCAGGTAAGACCTTGAGTAAGACTCAAAGTCCAGCTACGGCAGAAGATAGAGAGAAGATGAATAATATTCCCTATGCCTCGGCCATAGGTTCTATCATGTATGCCATGCTGTGTACAAGACCGGATATAGCACATGCTGTTAGTTTGACTAGCAGATATCAAAGTGATCCTGGAATGGAGCATTGGACAGCGGTCAAGAATATCCTAAAGTACCTAAATAGGACTAAGGATATGGTTCTTTCTTATGGAGGTGATGAACAGCTTGTTGTAAACAGTTACACTGATGCTAGTTGGAACACCGATCGAGCTAACTTGAAGTCACAGTCTGGATACGTGTTTATTTTGAATGGTGCTACAGTGAGCTGAAGGAGTGTCAAGCAAAGCGTTGTGGTGAAATCTTCAACTGAATCGGAATACATAGCTACTTCGGAGGCTGCACAAGAAGCCATATGGATGAAGGAGTTCATTACTGAACTTGGCGTGGTTCCTAGTGTGTTGGACCCGATGGCCATCTACTGTGACAACACAGGTGCCATAGCTAATGCACAGGAGCCAAGGTCACATAGTAAGCTGAAGCACATCAAGCTATGTTTCCATGCTATTCGCGAGCATGTCCAAGATGGTGACATAAAGATTTGCAAAGTACACACTGATCTGAATGTGGCAGATCCATTGACTAAACCTCTCCCTAGGGCAAAGCATGACCAACACCAGAACGCCATGGGTGTTAGGTATATTACCATGTAATCTAGATTATTGACTCTAGTGCAAGTGGGAGACTGTTGGAGATATGCCCAAGAGGCAATAATAAAAGTGGTTATTATTATATCTTTGTGTTTATGATGAATGTTTACATCCCATGCTATAATTGTATTGTAAGGAAACACTAATACATGTGTGTTTTGTAAACGTAAAAGAGTCCCTAGTAAGCCTCTTGTTGAACTAGCTTGTTGATTAATAGATGATCATGGTTTCCTAATCATGGACATTGGATGTCATTAATAACAAGGTTATATCATTAGGAGAATGATGTGATGGACACACACCCGTAGTAAGTGTAGCATAAGATCAAGTCATTAAGTTTGTACTGCTACAAGCTTTCAAATGCATAGTAACCTAATCCTTCGACCATGAGGTTATGTTAATCACCATCACCGGATGGGTACTTTGATGACATCAAACACCGCTTCGTAACTGGGTGGTTATAAAGGTGTCATTGGGTATTCTGAAAGTATGTGTTGAAGCGCATGGACCAAGATTGGGATTTGTCCATCCATATGATAGATAGATATGCTCTGGGCCCTCTCGGTGGAATGTCATCTAGTTAGCTTGCAAGCATGTGACTAGGTCACAAGGGATGACATATCATGGAACGAGTAAAGAGTGCTTATCAGTAACGAGGTAGAACTAGGTATGGAGATACCGACGATCAAACCTCGGATAAGTAGAGTATCGCGTGACAAAGGGAATTGGTTTCGTATGTTAATGGTTCTATCGATCACGAAGTCATCGTTGAGTATGTGGGAGCCATTATGGATCTCCAGATCCCGCTGATGGTTATTGATCGGAGAGGTGTCTCCATCATGTCTGCATATTCACGAACCGTAGGGTGACACACTTAAGGTTCGATGTTGTTTAGGTAGATATGGAATGTGCGTTGGAGACCGAATGTTGTTCGGAGTCTCAGATTGGATCTGGGACATCACGAGGAGATCCGGAATTGTCTGGAGAATAAGATTCATATAATGGAGATAATTTTCTAGGTTCGGAAATGTTCCGGAGTGTTTATATGGGGATTCTAGAAGGTTTCGGAATGTTCCGGAAAGTTCTAGGAGGTTCCGTGGACTTTACTTGAAAACCAAGAAAGGAAAGGGGAAGACATGGGGGGGAAGGAAACTCCCTCCCCCCTCTCCCTTGTGCGCCGGCCCTAGGAGGTGGGCCTAGGGGTGGGAACCCTAGGCCGCACCCCTCCCTCTATATATAGAGGGGTGGAGGCGCCACCCCCCCCTTTCCCCTCCACTCTTGCCCTAGCCGCCTCTCTCCTCCTCCTTCGCTCTGCTCAGGCTTAGGCGAAGCCCTGCAGAATTCTCTACTCCAACACCACCACCACGCCGTCGTGCTGCTGGGATTCCGTGGAGAGATCTACTACCTCCGCTGCTCGCTGGATCGGGGAGAGGAAGGTCTGCATCGACTCCACACGTGTGACCGACTGCGGAAGCACTGCCGGAACGCGGCGCTGGAAGGATCGTCTACTCGATCTTGAGATCGGCAAGTGATCGTCTACATCAACCACGAGATCCGATCTCGCACAAGGTTTTCGGATCTACAAGGGTTAGTACAGATCTATCTCGTTGCACATGTCTAATAGATTAGATCTTGGATTTTATCTAGATTAGATCTGGGTTTTGTTCGTTCTTGCGGTAGAAATTTTTTGTTTTCCATGCTACGAACCCATCAGTTGATACATTGCAAATGTATCTATAATTTTTGATGCTTCATGCTAGGTTTTGTCCACTTTCTTGTGTTTTGTCCACACTTTGGAGTACTTTTCATATGATTTCTTGGACTAACCTATTAACAAGAGCCACCGTGCCAACTGCCTGTTTTCTGCTGTTTTTGGTTCCAGGAAAGTCAGAAAATGAATATTCTCGGAATTGGACGGGACAAAAGCCAAAGTGCCTATTTTTCCAGAAGACTCTAGGACCCAGGATACGAGACAGAAGAGGGCCAGGGGATAGCCACACCACCCCTAGGCGCGGGCTAGGCCTGGCCGCGCCAGGGCATGGTGTGGTGGCCCCAGGCACCCCCTCGGTCTCCCTCTTCTCCTATAAGAAGCCTTCTGACCTAAAAACTTCAGGGGGGTCGACGTTTTTCCACGAAAAGTTCTACTGTGCCGCCGCCACCGAAGGGGAGATTCGAGGACAAAAAGTCTCTGTTCCGGCACCCTGCCGGGACGGGGAAGTGCCCCCGGAGCCATCTCCATCGATCTCCACCATCATCTTCATCGACCATCCATGTTTCCTCCATCTATGAGTGAGTAATCCCCCACTGTAGGCTATGGGGATGGTAGGGATTGGATGAGATCGTTCATGTAATGGCATGAGATTGTTAGGGCATGGTGCCTAGTATCTTTTATTAGTGCTTTATGACTTTGTTGCGACTTGTTGTGCTTAATGCTTGTCACTAGGGCCCGAGTGCCATGATTTCAGATCTGAACATGTTATTGATTCATTATGATAGTATTGTTTTTGGTCTTATCTGCAAGTCGTATACACACGTTGTTGTCCGGAACCTATGGCCCCAAAGTGACAGAAATCAGGATAACCGGAAGGGAATGGCTTTGATGTGAGGATCACATGTGTTCATGGAGTGTTAATACTTTGCTTGGTGCTCTATTAAAAGGAGCACCTTAATTGCAAGTAGTTCCCTAGAGGCCCCGCTGCAAATGGGCTGGCAGGACAAAAGATGTTGTGCAAGTTTTCATTGCGAGCACGTATGACTATATATGGAACACATGCCTAGGATTGTCTAGTACTTGGATGCTTTATCTTATTTATCTATAATTGCCCTATGTTCTGATTGCCATGTGAATTGTCTTGTCCATACAACGCCCGTCCATCCATCCATATGCCTACCGCACTCGAATCCTACTATTTACTGCTTTTGTTACTACTGTCTTTGCTTTACTACTGCTGCTACTCTGCTATTCCTACTACAAAACTGTTGCTACTGATAAACTGCTGTGAGCAAGATTGTTTCCAGGTGCAGCTGAATTGACAACTCAGTTGTTAAGGCTTATAAATATTCTTTGGCTCCCCCTGTGTCAAATCAATAAATTGGGTTTCACTTCCCTCGAAAATACTACGATACACCCCTATACTTGTGGGTCATCAAGCCATGGCTACTCTCTGCTCATTGACTACTCTACAACGTATGGAGTTTTGTGACTTATTTTCGGATGGGTCTACGTGATTGGAGGACACGGCGGGGAATATTTTCTCCCGACATGGATGGCCGCGTGATTTGCTGATCACTTCTCCATAGCTTGAGGCCGTTTATTTTGATAGTGCTTCATGTAATGTTGGTCTACTTACTTGGTTGTCTAGTCGTGTGGATTGATCAGCTGTGTGCATCTTAGCTATGTAGAGGTCCGTGTAAACACTACTTTATGTAATAAAAGCATCCATTTCCAAAAAAAGACAACACATGATCGAAACTAATTGGTGCACGAGAGCAACACCTGCATGAAAGTGATAGTGAAAAACTAGATCATTTTGACATAGTCAAATAGACAAGAAATACTCCCACACAAAAATAAGAGAAGGAGAGTCCTATCAATACCCACAACCAAGACCCAAACATAATAACAATTCACGCGGTATGTAAATCTCATCTAGAATATGTCTTTGTTATGATGATTATTTAGTACGATGATATTTACACGATTTACCCGCGATGAAGATTCGCATAGGGCGCGGTAGGCAGGGACAATGGCGGGAAAGGCGTGTGTGATGGCTCAAAATGTAGAGCTCGTTGGGAACCCCAAGAGGAAGGTATGATGAGCACAACAACAAGTTTTCCCTCAGTTATGAAACCAAGGTTATCGAACCAGTAGGAGCAAGGAAACAACTGAAGGTGTTGCTAGCAACTTGGAAGCCTGCACAACACAACCACAGAACTTTGCTCCCAACTTACAGTGAGGTTGTCAATCTCACCGATTTTGCTGAAAACAAAGGATTAAACGTATTGTGTGGAAGATAGTAATTGCTTGGATAAAGTAAATAGTAAACAGTAACAATTGAAGGTATAGAAATGGTACAAACATGGACCAGAGTCCATAGTTCACTAGAGGTGATTTTCCTTAAGATAAATAACATGCTAGGTGAACAAATTACAGCGGCGCAATTGACAAATTTGAGAAAGCATACAATGCATATACTAGACATCTTGATTCCTATGAGATTTGATTGGGTATTACAACATTATACATAGACCATAATCCAACTGCATCTATGACTAATAATCCATCTATAGGTTATCATCCAAACCCCTTCCAGTATTAAGTTGCAAGCAACAGATAATTGTATTAAGCAAAGTGTGTAAAGTAAACAATACGATTGTCCCATGGACAAATGATTGATGTTTTCTCCCTAGTAGCAACAGCACATCTACAGCCTTATACATTCCTGTCACTTCCCCAGATTACTAGAGGCATGAACCCGCTATCGAGCATAAATACTCCCTCTTGGAGTTGCAAGCATCTACTTGGCCAAGATAGTTACAAACAACGGAGAGTGTGCAAGATCACAAATAACATAGACATGATAGAATCAATAATCAATCTGAAATAGCATCTCAATATCCATCGGATCCCTGCAAACACAACATTTAAGATTACAAATAGATGATCTTGATCATGAATGGAGTTCACAAGATCTAAACATGATAGCACAAAGGAGGAGAACCAACCATCTAGCTACTACATGATAGCACTCAGAAATTCTTGACCAAGCTTCTTTGAAACTCTCTTCAATTCTTTGTTTGAAGGTAAAAATCATTTCCTTAGGTGACATAGTGATTTGAGCAATGCTAGACATAAAAGCAACTTGAAGTAAAAGAATTCAATATATTTTTTTAGAATTAATTTTGTGTGTGTTTTTGATAAACTACTCACGCATCACACCAGAGGCATGCATGGTGATGAAGAAGGCCTCCAGGGTGATCTCTCCCCTCCGGCAGGATGCCGGGAAGAGCTTCAGATCCCTCTCGATCTAGGGATAGCGATGGCGGTGACTACAGACTCTTTCGTGGAATTTTGATCGCGTAAAATATTGACTTTGGCTTTTATCCCGTCCAATTCCGAGAATATTTCCTTACCAGCTTTTCTGAAACCAAAAATAGCAGAAAATAGGAAACTGACACTATGGCATCTTGTTGTGAGGTTAATCCCAGAAAATGTATAAAAATACCTCAAAGCATGAACAAAGCATAAGAAAGTAGATATAAAACAAGCTTGGAACATCAAAAATTATAGGTACGTTTACGACGTATCAACATTCCCAAGCTTAACTCATGCTCGTCCTTAAGTAGGTAAATGATAAAAAGAATAATTTTTTGAGGTGACTGATACGTCCAAAACGTATCTACTTTTCCGGACACTTTTGCTATTGTTTCTACTATAAACTTGTGTGATTTGGATACAACTAACACGAACTGACGCTGTTTTCAGCAGAATTACCTTGGTGTCTAGTTTTTGTGCAGAAAATAACTATCAGGAAAAATCCCAGAAAATATGCGAAAAATCCTATTTCACTAGAAGACTCACGGAGCCAAAAGACGATACGGAGGAGGGCCACGTGGGGCCCACACCACCTGCCCAAGCGGGCTAGGCCACGCCACGCCTGGGGGTGGTGTGGCCGCCTCGGTCACCCCCTCGGCCTCCCTCTTCGCCTATAAGTTGCCTCTTAACCTAAAAACCAAGGGAGGTTCAACGTTTTTCTAGAAAGAGTTCCGCTGTGCCGCCACCACCAGATTCCGCGAATCGGAACCAGAAACTCTGTTCTGGCACCCTACCGGGACGGGGAATTGGAAGAGATCATCGCCATCATCATCACCATCGCTTCTCCATCAACCATCCATGATTCCCCCATCTAAAAGTGAGTAATCCCCCGCTATAGGCAATGGGGATGGTATGGATTGGATGAGATCGTTCATGTAATGGCATCATATTGTTAGGGAATGGTGCCTAGTATCTATTATTAGTGATTGACTTTGTTGCAACTTGTTATGCTTAATGCTTGTCACTAGGGCCCGAGTGCCATGATTTTAGATCTGAACATGTTATTGATTCATTATAATAGTATCTTTTATGGTCTTACCTGCAAGTTGTATACACATATTGTTGTCCGGAACCAAAGGCCCCGAAGTGACAATAATCGGGATAACCGGAGGGGATGGCTTTGATGTGAGGATCACATGTGTTCACGGAGTGGTAATGCTTTGCTCTAGTGCTCTATTAAAAGGAGCACCTTAATTGCCAGTAGTTCCATTGAGGCCCCGCTGCAAACAGGCTAGCAGGACAAAAGATGTTGTGCAGGTTCTCATTGCGAGCACGTATGACTATATCACATGCCTATGATTATTTAGTACTTGGATGCTTTATCTTATTGATGACCCACAAGTATAGGGGGTGTATCGTAGTATTTTCGATAAGTAAGAGTGTCGAACCCAATGAGGAGCAGAAGGTGCTGGCTAGTGGTATGGATCAGGAATTCTCTGCAATACTTAGCAAACGGATTTTTAGGGGTTTTCGATAAAGCAAGTAAACAAAGTACGAGTAAATAAAAGACAATAAGAATGAATGCAGCAAGTGGCTCAATCCTTTATGCAGCAAAGGACAAGCCGGTTGTATTTCTATAGATGACAAAACGTTCTCGAGGACACATGGGAAGACTGTCAAGTGCTTTCGCTTCATATAGTCGATTAATCTTCTCTAGCTTGCTAAGTGTTGTGTGGGTGAACCTGTGCTAATGTACCGCCCCATCCAAGACTAATACATACTTGTGATTATACCCCTTGCAAACATCCATAAGTACAAGAAAGTAATTAAGGTAGAAACCTAACCACAACTTTAAACTCTAAGACCCTTACGTCCCTTGCGCAATGGTTTCCTAACGGGGGTTCAGGTTTCTGTCACTCCGGCAACCCCTACGATTAGTAGCAAAATACACAATGCATTCCCCTAGGCCCATATAGGTGAAGTTTCATGTAGTCGACGTTCACATGACACCACTAGAAGAAGTACACCACAACTTAAATAACAATCTATTGAATCTTTCTCAACGCAACTCCACTACTAACAACAAGACTTCTCCCATGTCCTCAAGAACAAAACGAACTACTCACAAGACATCATATGGATCATGATCAGAGATGGAATAATGATGTATAACAATCTGAACATAAACAATAATTCAACGGTTCACTCAATAGCATCAACTACAAAGAGTAATCAACATCGAGCAAGTTTCCCCTATGATCTATGCAAGATTCAACCCAATTGTTACAGCAATATGGAGATGGTGATGAGGGTGCTGATGGTGATGATGGTGGTGATAATGATGATGATGATCCCGATGAAGTCTAGCTTGATGGTGGTGTTGATGGCGATGATCTTCCCTCTCCGGGAAGGAATTCCCCCGCCAGAAATCTGTCTGCCGGAGAGATCTTTCTCTCTCGGTGTTTTCTGCCCCGTAGAGGCGGCGGAATCTTTCTGTGGTCGCTCTCCGAGTCTTAGGGTTTCGTAGGGATGATATACGCTAGAGGGGAGAGGCTGGAGTGGGCCAGGGCGGCCACACCACTCCCAGGCGCGGCCTAGGCCTGCCCGCGCCATGGCGTGGTGTGGGCCCCCTGTGGCCCACCTCCACTCCATCTTTTGGCATCCCGAGTCTTCTGGAAAAATAGAATTTTCCGTATCTTTTTTCCCGGATTTTCTGATCTTCACGAATTTTGCCTCCAAATAGCACCTTTTCCATCAAAATCCTGACTGCAGCGGTCCATGCTCCAAAAGTCATCAACCATGCAAAAACAGATGAAATAACATAAGTATCACCTCTCAATACGAAATATATCAATTAATAATAGTGAATTAAGACATAGAAGTGCAAAATGGACGTATCACTTATTTATCTGCAAATGCCCTATGTCTGGATTGCCATATGAATTGTCTTGTCCATGCAACGCCCATCCATCCATCCCTATGCCTACCATGCTTTAATCCTACTGTTTACTGCAATTGTTACTACTGTCTTTACTTTTACTACTTCTATTACTTTGATATTGCTACTACAAAACCATTGCTACTGATAAACTGCTGTGAGCAAAATTGTTTCCAGGTGCAGCTAAATTGACAACTCAGTTGTTAAGGCTTATAAATATTCTTTAGCTCCCCTTGTGTCGAATCAATAAATTGGGTTTCACTTCCCTCGAAAATATTGCGATACACCCCCTATACATGTGGGTCATCAAGACTATTTTGTGGCGCCGTTGCCAGGGAGCATAACTCTATTTATCAAGTTCACTTGGAATCACTATTGTTCGTTGCCCTCCATTCATCATGGGTAAGTCTTGTGATGGAAAAGTTCCTATATTACCATCCACCACAAGAAGAGGTACGGTTCTGAACACCTCTGTTGCTCTTGATTCACCATCTGTTATGAGTAAGCTCCTTACACCACCACATACACATGCTACACATACTGCTAGTACTGCTGAATCTGAAACTTCTGATGCTTATGATGTTGCTTCTACCGTGCTTGATAAAAGTGGTTCATTAGGTCCTTTCCTAGATGCTATGATTGCTAGAACTATAGCTGGAAATACTGAAACTCCTAATGAAGACACTACTACACTTGTCAGTTCACCTGAGTCTATAGAGAGCTATGATATTCAAGACGGATATATAGAAATGAATGATGAATTTATTAAAGAATGTCAAAATACTCATGGTAAAAGTGTTATTAAGAGTCTCCTTGAGAGGCGTACTATAAAACCCAAACTGTCCCCTAATGATAAGTTTGCTACATCTCCCATAAACATTAAAGATAAGGATTATGATTTCTCTCTCGATTTATCTTACATAACTTTTATTGAGAAAGAACCTTTTTGTGGGACTAAGAATGAAAGTGCTATAGCACATATGACTGAGCTTCCTACCATGAGTGGCCTGTTTTCTGATGATATTAAGATGCGCACCTACTTTGTTGCTAAAATTTTCCCTTTTTCACTAAAAGATGAAGCTAAGGCTTGGTTTAATGATTTACCTCCTGGATCTATTGATAGCCATGATTGCTTGATTAGTGCCTTCCTTCAGAAATATTTCCCTCCTAGTGCTAGACATACCATTTTGCAGGAACTTTTTGATTTTAAACAGGGAGAAAAAGAGATATTGCTTGAATCATGGGCACGGTTTTGTGCTTTGATTCATGCACAGGTTGGATGTCCATTACCTAAAAATGAGCTTCTTGATATATATTATAATGGACTAACTGAAAAATCTAGGACATACCTGGATAGTTGTGCTGATTGTGTTTTCAGGAATATAACTCCCAAGGAAGCTGAGGAATCAATGGCTAAAATAAGCAAGAATTATGATGACTGGACTCCACTTGAGCCAATTACACCTGAGACAACTACACCTGAGTTAACTGTGCCTGAGCCAACACCAACATCAAAGAAGAGGGGAATTATTGAACTAAATGATGAAGTGATGAAGGAAGCTAAGAAATGTCTTAAGGAGAAGGGTATTAAATCTCAATATGTGAAGAATTTACCTCCTATTGAAGAATTATGTAAGCCTATCTCCTACTCACCCACTATTGAGGTACACTCTCTCCAACATTTTGATGAAGGTGATATTCCTTATTCTAAACCTCTCGATAAATGCTTAGAAGAATTTGATATTTTTATTGTTAAGCAAGATAATTTTAATAAAAGGGTGCAAAATCATCTAATGGAAAATTCTAGAGCTATTATTGAGTTGAAGGATATTGTGGAAAGAACCTCTAATGATGTTAAAATGCTTGTTAAACATTTCCAAATGGTTCAAACTCAAATTGATCAGCTTATTAAGGTAGAAAAAGATTTGCTAGTTAATGCTTCTAAGGAAAAACATGTTTATGAAATTAGAACTAGAAGTGGTGTTGCCACCCAGGATCCTCTATATCCTGAGGGGCATCCTAAAAGAATTGAGCAAGATTCTCAACAAATTGAAAATAGTGGTACTTCTCCTAAGAAAAGGAAAAAGAAACATAAATTGTAGAGTCTTCTGAACCTGCTAAAGATCCTAATAGTATATATGTCTCTGATGTTGAAACTGAAAGTGGTAATCAGGAAAATGATGCTCCTAATAAACAAAAAATTGAAGAAGAACCTGAAAGACACACTAAGAATACTAAATACACTAAGGAAGATTTTGTTGCTAATAAACATGGTAGTCAGACAAAGCCTTGGGTCCAAAAACCTATCCCTTTCCCTGATAAGAAACACAATTCAAAGGAAGACAAAAACTATAATAAGTTTTGTGAGTGGATGAAACCTTTATTTCTGCAAATACCTTTGACTGATGCTATTAAATTGCCTCCTTATTCAAAGTATATGAAGGATATTGTCTCTAATAAAAGGAAGATCCCTAATGAAGAAATTTCTACTTTGCTTGCTAATTATTCCTTTAATGGTATGGTTCCAAAGAAACTTGGAGACCCAGGGATTCCAACTATTCCTTGTTCGATTAAAAATAGCTATGTTAGAACTACTTTGTGTGATTTAGGAGCAGGAGTTAGTGTTATGCCTTTTTCTCTCTACAAGAGACTTCAATTGGAAAAACTAATACCAACTGATATATCTTTGCAGATGGCTGATAAATCTACTACTATTCTTGTTGGTATATGCAAGGATGTACCTATTCAAGTGGCTCATAATTGCTTGATATTAACTGACTTTGTTGTGCTCGAAATGCCTGAAGATGACAATATGTCTATTATTTTTGGGAGACCTTTTCTTAATACTACAGGAGCTGTTATTAATTGTAATCAAGGAAAGGTGACTTTTAATGTTAATGACAAGGAGCATATTGTCTATTTCCCCAAGAATATTGATATACTTATGGCTTAAATTCAATTGAACATGTTGACGGCATCTAAGTTGGAGAAATATATTGTCCCATACCACGAGAAAAATATGAAACTATTATGATTGGGACCGTTGCTATCAAGGTTGAGGTAACATAATCATTAGTGGAATACAAAGTTTTGTTTCATATAAAATTGTTTTGGTAACAAGACCTAATCAACCTTGTTAACAAAGGGATTTTAATAAACAAAGCAATGTTTTCACCATGATTATTTTTGCTTACTTTTATTTTCATCCATTTTAGTTTTTTCTTTTACTTAGTTTAATTTTCTGTTGCTAGTTTCTTGCTTATTAGAGTGTCTTAGAACTTCTGAAGTTTTAGTTTTGTTTTGTTATTGCATCATCCCGAAGCCATCTTTCTTTCAGAAATTCATTCTTCAATACCTGAAAATTGCTAAAAAATAAAGTGTCTCGAAAAATTCTAGAAAAATCGTATTAAATTTTTATGTGAAAAAAGGGGCAGAGAAGTGCCTGGAGTGACCCAGGGGGCCCACCAGGCAGGCACACCACCTGGTGGTGCGCCTAGCCATGGTGTGGGCCACCCCTGGCCCTCCACTCACTCTCTCACTTGCCACTTCCTTCTCTCTCCCGAGAAAACATCAGTTCATTACTCAAAATCGCGTTCTTGCTATTCTTGTCCATGATTTTTCGATCTCCTTGCTCATCCCATCTTTGCTGCTGAAATTTGGAGCATTTGTTCTCCGGTATGTAACTCCTCCGCTTGTCCAAGTAGATTTGTGTTTAGTGGTATATATCTTGAGTATTTTGCTGCTGTAGGTGACAAGTTTTTTGAGCTTGTGAGCTTGTTCAATGCTTAGAGAATTTTTTTTGATGCATGTTTAGGCTTCTTACAATCCCTGATACGTTGCAAACGTATCCATAATTTTTGATGTTCCATGCTTGGTTTTACCTACTTTCTTATGTTTTGTCCATACTTTGGAGTACTTTTCTTATGATTTCTTTGACTAACCTATTAACAAGAGTCATAGTGTCAGCTGCCTATTTTCTGCTGTTTTTGGTTCCAGGAAAGTCAGAAAATGAATATTCTCGGAGTTGGACGGGACAAAAGCCAAAGATAGTATTTCACCGAGGGACACCTGGAGCCAGAATACAAGACGGAGAGGGGTTGGGGCCCGGCCACACCACCTGGCCGTGCGGCCAGGCCTGGCTTGCGCCAGGGGGTGGTCTGGCCACCCCAAGCACCCCCTCGGCCTCTCCTTCCACCTATAAGTTGCCTCTGATACAGAAACCCTAAGTACCCAATCAAAATTCCACGAAAGAGTCTGTAGCCGCCGTCATCTCCATCCCTAGATCAGGAGGATCTGAAGCTCTTCCAGGCACCCTACCGGAGAGGGGAATTCACCCTGGAGGCCTTCTTCATCATCATGCAAGCCTCCGGTGTGATGCGTGAGTAGTTCATCTCTGGACTACGGGTCCATGTACTAGCTAGATGGCTGGTTCTCCTCCTTTGTGCTATCATGTTTAGATCTTGTGAGCTCCGTTCATGATCAAGATCATCTATTTGTAATTCTGCATGTTGTGTTTACGGGGATCCGATGGATATTGAGATGCTATTTCAGATTGATTATTGATTCTATCATGTCTTTGTTATTTGTGATCTTGCATGCTTTCCATTGTTAGTAGCTATCTTGGCCAAGTAGATGCTAACAACTCCAAGAGTTAGTATTTATGATCGATAGTGGGTTCATGCCGCTGGTAATCTGGGGAAGTGACAGGAATCTCTAAGGTACTAGATGTGCTGTTGCTACTAGGGAGAAAACAACAACCCTTTGTTTATAGAACAATCGTATTGTTTACTTTACACGCAATTCGCAATGCAATTATCCGTTGCTTGCAACTTAATACTGGAGGGGGTTCGGATGATAACCTGAAGGTGGATTATTAGTCATAGATGCAGTTGGATTACGGTCTATGTATAATGTTGTAATGCCCAATCAAATATCAAAGGAGTCAAGATGGTTAGTATATGCTTGTATGCTTTCTCGATGTTTGTCAATTGCCCCGCTGTAATTTGTTCACCCAACATGTTATCTATCTTAAGGAGAGCCACCTCTAGTGAACTATGGATCCCAGTCCTTTCTTTTACTATCAATCTACAATCAACTGTTTACTGCTTTGTGTTTATTTTATACACACTATTACTTTCTTCCATTCGATACGTTTAATCCTTTGTTTTCAGCAAAAACGGTGAGATTGACAACCTCATCGCAAGTTGGGGATAGAGTTCTGTGATTGTGTTGTGTAGGTCTCCACGTTGCTGCTGGCACCGGTAGTGCGCCCTGCCAAATTTCAGCTAGTAACACCTTTGGGGTGTTTCCTTGCTCCAACTGGTTCGATTAAACCTTGGTTTCATAACTGAGGGAAAACTTGCTGTTGTGCTCATCATATCTTCCTCTTGGGGTTCCCCAACAAGCTCGATATATTTTGGGCCATCAGTCCCTATGAGTAGTTCCCTT
Source organism: Avena eriantha (assembly GCA_910589775.1). NCBI lineage: Eukaryota > Viridiplantae > Streptophyta > Magnoliopsida > Poales > Poaceae > Avena > Avena eriantha. The sequence goes on along the minus strand of OU342740.1, from coordinate 335,732,314 downwards.
CATTATGTATTCACTTTGCAATCACTTGTATAATGGATGTTTAAATTTCAGAATATCAAAGATGAACAACCACACTTTTGGAGAAATATTTGAGAGGGACACACCCAGGAGGGCAAGGCCTTCAATATCACCCTCTCAGTTTAGGCCATCAGATAATGAAGATCTTATTGCACCACGCTTTGGAAATGAAGGATATTAGGGAGATGCTCACCCATCTACCTTCCCTTGTTTTACCTTTTTGCAAGCTGCAAGGATCCTTGGTGATTTCTTACTTCTTGTTCAGAGGGTTGGTTTGACCACTTACATGCAGGATGAGAGTGAGCAATATGCCGTGCTCACCAAAACTTTTGTTGAGAGTTTCGTTTTCACTAACACCCCTTATCAGTCAACTGTTTCGTTCAAAATTTATAATGTGCCTATTATCATGTCATTGGAAAGATTTTGCAGCATTATAGGCATATGCATGACTGGGACAGTGAAGAAGATCCAAGGTCAACTCGCTGATTTTCTGGAGCTCTACCGAAGCGTGACAAATGATGATGACCGTGTAGCTCAGCGCAGGAAGATAAGGAACATTCAACTCCCAGCTCTTAGATATTTTGCTTATTATCTTGACACTAGCATTCTTTGTAGGGAGAACACTAGTAATATTTCTAATTATCATTTAGCCTTCCTCGCTACTGCACTTAATAATGATACCAAGTATAATCTTGGTTCTCTCATTGCTCGCCGCCTAGCCGCTAGAGGACCTATTTATGGGGGCATTATTGCCTCACGCATGGTTGTTGCTTTGGAACTCTCTGTTGATCCTAATGATACTGTGTTGACACCACAAAGGCTTGATCTTGCTGCTATGAAAACGCATCACTTTGTCACTACTGACTCTAGTACGGAGGGTTTAGTATACAGGATGTTGTTTACTGACGGAGACGAGAGGGAAATTCCTTTGCCACAATCCACTTTGTTCAGTATTTACAGGATGCCATGGTTGTGTTCCAAGGAGGAGGTGGATGAGCAGCTCCGCTTGCTTGGTTTCCACGGGCAGCACCAGGGGGATGTGCCCTCTTACGACTATTCTACGCACTACGTTGGGGCGTCCTCGAGCTCGTATCAAGACGAGGGTACCTCCTCGCCGTACTATGGAAGCACTCCATCTAGGCCAGCCTGGGATTGATACCCACTTAGGCCAAAAGCCTAAGCTTGGGGGGAGGTACACCGACACCACACTCATCTACATATCATGTTTAGTCGGTACTTTGTATATCCATGTTTCGTTCTCTTTTTAGTTTTTGTTCTTTCTTTACTTTTTCTTTCCAAAACACAAAAGACCAAAAAATATTTTCATTGTTTCTCTTTGTTTGCTTCTTTGTCTTTTTAGCCTTGGTTTGCTTCTTCCTTTTTGCTTTGTTTGGATTATTCAAAAAACCCAAAACGATTTTGCTTTGCTTGTTCTTCCTTTTGGTTCTTGCCTTTAAAAATCGAAAACCCAAAAATATTTCTTCTTCTTCTTTGGTTTTGTGAAGTTCGTTGCAGGGTTCAGCAGTCCTCAGTGGAGTTGGGTTTCATGTTATTATTCAAGCCACACAAGTGAAGGGCAATAATGAAGATTAATGACAACTTGAGGTGTGGTAAGAGGTTGGTAACGAACTCTGTTTGTTTTCATTTTTTTACATATACTCATCATTGTGGGCATGCTTAGTCTATTCATGCAAGGTGTATGTTATTTATGTATGCTTAGTAGTTCTTGCTTTCCTATGATTAGCTCCAGCTTGCTAATGGTTTGTAGCATGTCATATGAATGTTTGCTTGCATTGTTCTATTCATAACTTGGTATGACACTGTGGTATCCTCCTCTGAATGTTTCACTTGAATTGACTTGGTACATGCTCACGCATGCATATGACTGAAACAATAATCCGTTAAGCCTCGATGAATTACTTTGCCTCAGGGGCCTTGAATCACTTTCATGCCATGATTAGTCATGTTTTGTTGCAAGCATGATTATGACAGTTATTGCTCTCTCGTTTGTTGCTCCCTTATTATTGCTAGCCTTCACTTGCACTGAGTATGAGCTCTACTCGTATTTCCAACTCCCCAAAACCAATATTGCCAAAAGTGTCCATCATACCTACCTATTAGCATCATTTGCTAGTCCGTGCATATTCAGTATGCCTTGTTTTCTTCCGAATAAAATGTTTGCTTGTTATGAGAAAGTTAGTTAGCAAAGCTCTCACGAACTTGATGGCACACTTTACTTGCTTGCACTTAATAATCTTGAACCATTGTGTCCGTCTTTGTTGAGTATATGCTTGCGCTTTATGAGTTGAAGTTAGCAGAACCATGTATCACGGGGAACGCTTTCAACATTGCACTTATTATTCCGTTGATATCATGATTCTTTTTCTTATGGATCTCGGTGGTGTGAAATAAAAGGGGAACTTGTAAGATCATGGAGTTTGTATGTGTGTTAGAGAAACGCCTGGGCCGCTAGCCTAAGCCATGCCTAATCATGGTGGAAACTTGCAGTATAACCATAATGAGCACTCTATGAAGCATCCTCAATAAAAACCTATGCAAATAGCAAATAAAAAGATCACTCAGATGCTCATTGTCTGCTTGCCTTATCATTTTGATTATGGAATAGCTCCTGTATCATGTGCAAGGGGTACCCCGTTGGTGGTTCTCTATGATACATATGTACTTACAATGATAAGAGCTTACTTGTAACTGAAGTTGAGTAGCATGAGGTTCGGTACTCATAAGCAAGGGGCATGAGATTTCAAATTATAACTTGTCAAGCATATCCTCTTAGTTGTGTCACTTTAACCTTAACCATTTAAATATGCTTATGACAAGGGCAATGAGATCTCAAAGCTAATGAGTACCATACTTTCAGCATTTGGAAGCCTTTCAAACTTCCCAAAACCTTTTCACTTCCTTGTTGAGTCACCACTTATTCTATGAGCACTTTCTTGAGAGCATAGTTGTCATTCTTAGTATAATGTGCTTGTCTCAAAATTTGGTTAATTGTGTCATGACTTTGATGCTTGTATCTTTGATATCTTTACTTCTAGTCTTCACTTGAACTTCAGAGGTGCCTTAGCATTTATTTGCTCTACAATCAAAGGCAAGCGACATACCACTCTATCATACCTTTTTATGAGCATTGCAATGTTGCTTATGTTTATGCTTCATGCTACTTATTATTTTTGAGTTGGAATCTCTTCATAGTTTGCAATGACTATTAAGTAAACTTATTTGTATACTCTTTATTATGAATTGCCTAAGTAGTTGATCATATGCTGAGAATATATACATCTTATGAAGCAAATGTGTTTGTGAAAGATCTTTTATCGCACTCAGTTTTCAACTGAATTGCTTGAGGACTAGCAATAAGCTAAGCTTGGGGGAGTTGATACGTCCAAAACGTATCTACTTTCCTGAACACTTTTGCTATTATTTCCCCTCTAAACTTGTGTGATTTGGATACAACTAACACGGACTAACATTGTTTTTAGCAGAATTACCTTGGTGTCTAGTTTTTGTGCAGAAAATAAACTATCAAGAAAAATCCTGAAAAATATGCCAAAAATCCTATTTCACCAGAAGACTCACGGAGCCAGAAGACAAGACGGAGGAGGGTCACGAGGGGACCACACCACCTGGCCGCGCGGGCCAGGCCAGGCCGCGCCTGGGGGTGGTGTGGCCGCCTCGATCACCCTCTCAGCCTCCCTCTTCGCCTATAAGTTGCCTCTTGACCTAAAAACCAAGGGGAGGTTCGACGTTTTTCTAGAAAGAGTTCCGCTGCGCCGCCACCACCAGATTCCGCGAATCGGAACCAGAAACTCCGTTCTGGCACCTTGCTGGGATGGGGAATTGGAGGAGAGCATCGCCATCATCATCACCATCGCTTCTCCATCAACCATCCATGATTCCCCCATCTATGAGTGAGTAATCCCACATTGTAGGCTATGGGGATGGTAGGGATTGGATGAGATCGTTCATGTAATGGCATCGCATTGTTAGGGCATGGTGCCTAGTATATATTATTAGTGCTTTTTGACTTTGTTGCAACTTATTATGCTTAATGCTTGTCACTAGGGCCCGAGTGCCATGATTTTAGATCTGAACATGTTATTGATTCATTATTATAGTATCGTTTATGGTCTTACCTGCAAGTTGTATAGACATATTGTTGTCCGGAACCAAAGGCCCTGAAGTGACAATAATCGAGATAACCGAAGGGGATGGCTTTGATGTGAGGATCACATGTGTTCATGGAGTGTTAATGCTTTGCTCCGGTGCTCTATTAAAAGGAGCACCTTAATTGCCAGTAGTTCCCTTGAGGCCCCGCTACAAACGGGCTGGCAGGACAAAAGATGTTGTGCAAGTTCTCATTGCGATCATGTATGACTATATATATAACACATGTCTATGATTATTTAGTACTTGGATGTTTTATCTTATTTATCTACAAATGCCCTATGTCTGGATTGCCATATGAATTGTCCTGTCCATGCAATGCCCATCCATCCCTATGCCTACCGCGCTTTAATCCTACTGTTTACTGCAATTGTTACTACTGTCTTTACTTTTACTACTACTATTACTTTGCTATTGCTACTACAAAACCGTTGCTACTAATAAACTGCTATGAGCAAGATTGTTTCTAGGTGCAGCTGAATTGACAACTCAGTTGTTAAGGCTTATAAATATTCTTTGTCTCCCCTTGTGTCGAATCAATAAATTGGGTTTCACTTCCCTCGAAAATATTGTGATACACCCCCAATACTTGTGGGTCATCAATGACATGCACCATCATAAGCTTGATCAAGGTATTTGTAAATCATTGATGGCTGGGATCAAGTACTTTAACATGAACATAAAAGACAGAGTTCTAACAATAAGACATAGCAACTATGTTGTAACATGAAAAAGGTACAAACAAAAGATTCATGAATAACAATGCATTAAAATACATTTGTTTGTTTCACATATAGAAAACATAATAAGAATGGTATTCAGCTTATCCCTCATGGTATAGCAAAACATAAATGCATAGGACACCTTCAAAGTTCATAAAGGTGACTACATACAAATAATTTAAGAACAAGAAATATCACAGTTATGAATCAATCAACAAGTTTTGGGACAATGCACATTAAACTAAAAATGGTCACTATGCTCTCTCAATTGGTGCATAAAGATAGAAGATGGAGATTCAACATAAAAGTAAAAAAGAAAGGCCCTTCATAAGAGGGAAGCAGGGATTTCAAGTTTCATAAAGAGCTTCCAAAAATTATGGTACTTATTAGCTTTCAGCTCTCATTACCCCTATCATAAACATCTTTTAGGTGATTAAGGTTAAAGTGAACAAATATGAGGATATGCTTGACAAGTTATAAGTCGGAAATCTCATGCCCCTTGCCTACGAGTACCAGACCTCATGATACTCAACTTTAGTCACAAGTAAGTTCTTGTCATTGTAAGTACATGTGTATCATGGAGAACCGCCAACGGGTACCCCTTGCCCCATGATATAGGAGCCATCCCATATCAAAATAACAAGGAAACAAACAATGAGCACCTCAGCGATCTTTTTATTTCCTATTTGCATATGTTTTTATTAAGGATGCTTCATAGAATGCTCACTATGGTTATGCTGCAAGTTTCCACCATGATTAGGCATGGCTTAGGCTAGCTGCCCAGGCGTTTCTCTAACACATATACAAACTCCATGAGCTTACAAGTTCCCCTTTTATTTCACATCGACGGGATCCATAAACAAAAGAACATGATATCAACTGAATAATAAGTGCAATGTTGAAATCGTTCCCCATGACAGCATGGTTCTGCTGATTCTCAACTTATAAAGTGCAAGCATATACACAACATAGATGGACACAATTGTTTGAGTTTATTAAGTGCAAGAAAGTAAAGTGTGCCATCAAGTTCGCGAGAGCTTTAATCACTAATTTTCACATAACAAGTTTAATTTGGAAGGTAGATAGAAGCATGAATATACTTGGAATGGTGTAACACACCATGCATAGGAATTTATAGTGGACTCTTTGGAATAACTTGGTTTTCTTGGGGGTTGGATGCATGAGTGGAACTCATACTTGGTACATGTGGAGGCTAGCAAAAGACTGGGAGCGACCAACTAAGAGAGCACTAATGGACATAATCATGCAAAGCGACAAAACATTATTAATTAAAGCATAAAGAGATATTACAAGTCAAAAAAACTAAATGATCATAGAGGCTAAGGTGACTGATACATAGTCTTAACATGGTGTAAGCATGTGCCAAGTCAACCCAAATAAAGCATTGAAGGAGAATACCACAATATTATGCTTTTGTATGCTAAAACAACGCATGATTCTTTCAAGGCACATTATGCAATCTCAGTTGTTTGGAACAAGTCATGCTACAGCAATAGTTACTAAGCATAAAGTCAAAGCAATATCAAACATGACATGATAAAGTCTAGACCACAGTCAAAACAAAACTCCTTTTGTACCACTTATAAGCATGAACTTTCCTACTCTTTTCTTATCACCAATCAACTTATTTGAAATATCATATGAATGCAGGGGTCCATCAAATTTATTTAATCAAACTAAACAAAAGAAAACTAAAAGCAAAAACGAATACACTCCAAGAACAACACAATTGTGCATGAAACAATAAAAATGAAGTGTTTGGAAGAAAACCTGAGATTTTTATTGATGAAGAAGGGGATGCCTTGGGCATCCCCAAGCTTTGATGCTTGTACTTCTTGAATATTTCTTGGGGTGACACGGGTGTCATCTCCAAGCTTGAGCTTTTGTCCATACTTCATCTTATCACATTTATTCTTCCCCTACACTTGAAAATTTTCCTTCATACAAAACTCCACACAATCCTCATTAGCAGCATTAGTGTATTCAAGATAACTGGTCCTATGGTTTAGTTTCATCACAAGTTAAACTTCCATAAAACACAAGCTACTATAGCAATTCCTTCTAAAAGCTCAAGTGATCAAAGAGAACTCAAAGAGAAAGAGATTAAGAGGCAAATGCAAATAATGGCAGAAATCTGTCAAAATAGACCAGTAGGTAAAAACAATTTTTTCGGAGACCTTCTGTTGCTCAAATCGAAAAGTACTAAACTAATGAAAGTTGGATAATAACCTGGGGCATAAGCAAAAAACAGTAGAGCTCAATCCGACATTCAGATATTTTTCACAATTTTTTACAGTGGGGCACAAAAATCTGTTTCGAGACAGCAACTTTACCAAGTCTTACTTCTCTCTCATTAGAGGTTATTCTTGGCACAAAACCCACACAAAAACGATAAGGAGAGGTTATTATAGAAGTAATAACTTCCAAGACTCAACAAAATAAAAACTTACTGAATAGAAATTTGGGTTATCTCCCAATAGTGCTTTTCTTTAACACCTTTGAGCTAGGCATAGGAAGCAAGATTCAAGTATTTTCAAATGAAGAAGCATTAAGATTAATACCAGAAATATCTTCAACAAGGCAAGGTATCTCATCCAAATAAGTTATAGACAATCCTCTCTCAATACTCTTGGGTTCACTTTTTTCATGAAACGGTTTTTCAGGAACAATCTAATCAAAATTGTTTTCTAAGGCTTCATGCATTCCTACAAGTTTAAAAGGTATTGGTATTTTAATTTCCTCTCCATTGGGTTTGGTTTGTTCATCTTTTCTCGTGTACCAATAACATCTACACATGAGCCTAACATATTAAAACGATTGAATACCTTTCTCGCTTCCTTAACAACATTATAGAACTCTTTAAGCAAAGTTTCTAGAATAAAATCTCTCTTTTCAGTATCCTTAATAACTTTAAGTTTAAGAAACATTACTTGCATCATGGGGTTAAGGTTAACAAACCTGGCCTCCAACATGTGAACTAAAGAGGCTGCATCAATTCATAATTTGGAGCAAGTTCTGCTAAGGATCTATCCTCAATGTCTTCATGCTTGCTAACATGATTAAAGAATTCTTCAATATTATATTTCCCAATTATAGAACCACTACCTATTGAAAGGTCTTTCAGGGTGAACTTAGGGATCAACATGGTGAGCTAAGAACGAGGTGACAACTACAGAAAGAACTAATTGTTTTGTGTGTTTTTGGTAAAAAGAAACAAGCAAACTAAGCAGAAATAAACTAAGCAAAACGAAAAACAAAGTAAAGAGATTGGTTGTGAGAGACTCCCCTTGTCAAGTTGTCCTTAACTCCCCGGCAACGACGCCAAAAAAGTGATTGATGGCTCAAAATGTAGAGCTCGTTGGGAACCCCAAGAGGAAGGTATGATGAGCACAGCAACAAGTTTTCCCTTAGTTATGAAACCAAGGTTATCAAACCAGTAGGAGCAAGGAAACAACTGCAAGGTGTTGCTAGCAACTTGGAATCATGCACAACACAACCATAGAACTTTGCTCCCAAGTTACAGTGAGGTTGTCAATCTCACCGGTTTTGCTGAAAACAAAGGATTAAATGTATTGTGTGGAAGATAGTAATTGCTTGCAGAAAGTAATAAGTAAACAGTAATAGTTGAAGGTATAGCAATGGTACAAACATGGATCGGGGTCCATAGTTCACTAAAGGTGATTCTCCTTAAGATAAATAACATGCTGGGTGAATAAATTACAGCGGGGCAATTGACAGATTTGAGAAAACATACAATGCATATACTAGACATCTTGACTCCTATGAGATTTGATTGGGCATTACAACATTATACATAGACCATAATCCAATTGCATCTATGACTAATAATCCACCTTAAGGTTTATCATCCGAACCCCTTCCAGTATTAAGTTGCAAGCAACAGATAATTGCATTAAGCAAAGTGTGTAAAGTAAACAATACGATTGTCCCATGGACAAATGATTGCTGTTTTCTCCCTAATAGCAACAACACATGTACAACCTTAGAGATTCCTGTCACTTCCCCAGATTACTAGAGGCATGAACCCACTATCGAGCATAAATACTCCCTCTTGGAGTTGCAAGCATCTACTTGGTCAAGATAGTTACAAACAACGGAGAGCATGCAAGATCACAAATAGCATAGACATAATAGAATTAATAATCAATCTGAAATAGCATCGCAATATCCATCGGATCCCTGCAAACACAACATGTAAGATTACAAATAGATGATCTTGATCATGAATGGACCTCACAAGATCTAAACATGATAGCACAAAGGAAGAGAACCAACCATCTAGCTACTACATGGACCCGTAGTCCAAGGATGAACTACTCATGTATCACGCCAGAGGCAGACATGGTGATGAAGAAGGCCTCCAGGGTGATCTCTCCCCTCCGGCAGGGTGTCGGGAAGAGCTTCAGATCCCTCATGATCTAGGGATGGAGATGGCGGCGGCTACAGACTCTTTCGTGGAATTTTGGTCGGGTAAAATATTGACTTTGGCTTTTATCCCATCCAATTCCAAGAATATTTCCTTACTAGTTTTTCTGAAACCAAAAACAGCAGAAAATAGGCAACTGGCACTGTGGCATCTTGTTAATAGGTTAGTCCTAGAAAATGTATAAAAATACCTCAAAGTATGAACAAAACATAAGAAAATAGATATAAAACAAGCATGGAATAGCAAAAATTATAGATACATTTACGACGTATCAGTGTGGATACTAGATTTGGTAGTTGTGTGGCTACCGGAGGTGGCCGGGGAGTCGAAGAGATGTGGTGGTGGTGTTTTTGAAGGGAGGATGTGTCCAGCTCCTCTCCTTTCGTATCCATGACCTCCTCGTCAAATGTTCTTGTGCCCAGAGCCACCGACTCCTCGGTAGCCGATCTCTATCAGCGAACGATTATCGCGAGGCGCTATCGTGGTCACATTGTTGGTTGCAATTCGCTTGTGCTCCTGGTCGTGGCTTATCTAGCTCTCATGTGAACCGGCCTATATCGCCTTGGTGGATGGGTATAAGGTGGGAGAAGGGATGTGCTCGATAGAAATTGAACGTGAGTTGTCCATCTGGTAGCTATTTCATATTACGGTGTGTATGGTGGGTGAATTGTGTTAGTGCAACAAGATCATCCACACCGGTGATTTGATTCAAAATATAGATGATAGTGTTAAGATGAATCTCGCTTATTCTATTGCATTATTGGAATTGCTTTTCATGCGTCATGCACGCTTACACTTATTTACTCCATTATGTCTTGAAGCTACCATCTCTCTCTACTTTTCTCGCGTCTACTTGGGCCTAGTGTACTTGTTGCTGGCGTTTGAACCAAACCAACATGTCAGTGATTGTGCATTTTTCTTATTTTCTCACAAAAATTCCACCGACCTAATAATACTTTGAATCACGGTGTGGATAGTCTTACTGGATTATATATGGGATCTGATTACATCCCACTGTGACTCAAACCTACGAGACGTTTTCAAGTTACAATTTTATCTTATTTTTTAGACGAGTTAGAGTGTTATCTAACTACTACCAAAACTGACTAACCAAACAAAACCTACACGACTGAAGAATAGGATTATGTGCTAGGAATAAAAAATCGATACTAAATCATGTGACAAAATGTCTATCCCCCTTGGCTTTCCAGAATAGATAGCGGCCTACTGGTAATATGCCATAGAACTAATCATGGATGATGATATTTTCTAAAAGTATTCATAAGTTATATAATTGTCCTTGAACTTTCCCAATGATCTATTTGTGATTTTGTTACAAACCTCATTGCATGATGCTTGTTTTAATAGTCCCTAGTCGAGAAAGTTATGGGAACAAATCATCACTAGTGTACGAATCAGTAATGACTCGGTTCCACTTGTCATGAGCATGGTGATGCCAGTAAGGATAATACTGACTTTGGAGGAGTTTACCTATCGAACATATCCATAATGAGACACACCAAGGGAAATTATAATTTGTTATTAGTCTCAAGAAATGTACATGCCTTGTCCTTAGACCTAAGGTCCACGCATGATGTGTGTTGTGAATTGGCCAACCCTAGGGTCTATCAAACACTACTTTGTAACTGGGTATTTACGAAGGTATATTTCGGTTGTACTATGATGCAAGCTTCATGTCGTGGTTTATCAAGATGCAATTTGTCCCTCTGAATCAGAGAGATATTCTCTAAGCCCTCTCAAGTGATTTGATTTAGTAAGTATGGCCATGTGACTTGTTTAATAGTTAACAAAGGAGTCAGATTAAGAGTTAATCCAGTGAATCTATATCACAGGATCGAGAAGAGAGTCTAACTATTAAAATAGTGAAAAGAACTCTCCTATATCTTGACAATGTATATTCTGAGGCAAAAAGAATGAGACACATGGAACATTGTAAATGTTTTTTGTTATGACTTTATGACACTTGGGAGTCGGCATTTTCTATGATGACCTGCTACAGGTTATTGACTTGAGGTCGAGTGTTCATGGGAGTGAGTCAGACCTAGACCATGGAAGCATTCAGAGGAGTAATTCAAGTCGTGTCTGAGTAATTCATAAGTGATGGGCTGGTTGGATGTGATCTGACTGAAACTGGGTTGACTGGGTTGGAACCAAGTTGGACCAGGATAGATTCCAACATGAAATAGATTCAAGTTGCACTCAGTTTAGGGTTCAGTGGGACTGCAAGAGTTGGGGCTCCACACGAACACTTATATAAGGTGGAGGCAAGGGCAACCAAGGGTTATAGGTTTTTGGCGTTACATTTTCATGTGTTAGAAACCCTAGCCACTGCCAACTCCTAGGTTAGTTGGAAGGGAAAAGAATAATTCGCTGACGTTCTGACTCCCACGGGTGGATACTAGTAGATGTGGTGTACGTTCAGAACGAAGCAGATGAAGGGAGTTCATATATCCAGAAGAGTTGTTTGAGGGATCAAACATGTACAAGGACTACATTGCCCGATGCTCTTCATCAACTTCTGCACTCGTTCGTATAGTGGTAAACTCGTGATCTAAACCCTAAGTATAGATATTGGAGCTCCATGGTAGAGAAAGTTTCATAATGCAAACATTGCACCCAACGTACCTCAACACCTCCATCCTCAAATTCATTTCCCCTTCCCCTCCATATCTAACCACCTCAGATTCATTTTCCCCTCCCCTCCACATCTAGCCACTACTTTGGCAATGGGGGAGGGGGCATCTCTCATCTAGTGTAGGAAGTTTTCTTTCATTCTGTCTTGGTGTCATGGAAACATTACTCATGCGATAATGGAGGTATTGATTCAAATAAATGTCCTTCGGTTGCAATCTCGTCACGTGATGCTTGGTTAGTGTTGCACGAAGTTTGGGAGTTTTTTCCCTGCTGGTCTTCACAGAGGATGAGCTTATTCTTATTTATGTTTGTTGATGTGGCTCCATGGACACAGTGGGGACAACAACGTCTTCAACAACTCCTTTTTCAAGCATTTGCGAGCAAAACTGTTAGCCTATTTTGGCCCTGGTAGTTCTAGATCAGGGCGGCACCCCCGCTCATATGCTTGACGTAATTGCTAATGTTTGTCGTAATCGGCAGTCCACTATTCAAAATTTTCCTTTATAGGCACTTCGATGAGTGAATTTTTTGTTGTCATCTGGTACAAGCAAGAGTTATGGTGGTGCAATGACGGCAAGTTTCGCTACTGCTTTGCAAGAATTTTGAGGGTTATGATAATGGGTGTATGTTGCTCTTTGTTTAGGGTTTTCTCCACATCTCTAGGTTCAATTTTCTAATTATACGGTGGCAAACATTGTTCTCTTTATCTAATCTTGCATATATACCTTTGCTATATGTAGATTTTATTAAATATTTTAAATTTAATAAATTTACTATTGTAAAAGGGTATTTCTAGATAGGGACACGACTACCTGTAAGAATTAGAATGCCTTTCTTGTCGAATCATGCTAACTAAAAATACACATCTTTCTTGGCGTTTGGTATCACACCGTTATGAAATTGTGTTTTTCTTAACGTCAATGTATCCACCTAAATAAAGTCATGCAAAATAGCCAGCTACTCACGGGTATAGCTGCGCATATGCAGCTGGCTAGCGGATAACCCACAAAGAGATATAGAGATCGCAAGGATAAACACATGCAAAACTAATGCCGTTATATAGAAAGCACCTTCTGCCAAAAAAAAGGCTACCCACCCCTAATTAAATTTAGAGGCTTATTTTTTCTCCTTTATAGGTTAAAGTTCTATTGCATGCTTTCTATGATATGGTTCTTTGCCCACGAACATACTAAATGGGAGTTTGTACATGTTGGTGCTATGATGGATGGCTAGGCCAAACAACCACCACCCACCCCTAATTTACATGCGGTGGGTTTTACATGCTTCATTAGGGGCGAGAACGATTGCTTGTACCCATCGTTGTAGACCATTTCTTGGTCCAACATGCAAATAAAATCAAAGCTTATATCCTATGGTAGTAAATTTTGCATGCATACAAAAAGCAACCATCCACATTAGCACGTAAAAAGACTAGCCATCCATATTAGCATGCAAAAACATGTTGTCATCCATATTAACATCCAAAAGAGGTATCTCGCATGCATGCATGCATGCTTTGCAAACGGCGTAGGAACGGTGTCATCTGCCATTACACTACTATCATGTTAAAAAGTTTGTCATCACATGCAGGGAAGCCTGCGATCTCTATATCCAACGGTCAATTACGTATGCATAGCTATATCCATGAGTAGCAAAATCCACATTGATAAAGCCATATTACATATGTGATCTCATATATATCACCATCAAGAAACCATATAGTATGTTGTCCCATAGAAGGATTTTGTGGCAGGGCCAATTTTTTAGGCATGTGGCGATCACGTAGAGACACGACGTACCTGCTCCAATGCTTAGAGCATCTCTATAGGGATGTGATGTAAAAAACTATTTGTATACTATATTAGGCAAAAAAATAGGTCTTTAAGATGTGATATTGACTTATACGGTGATGTATACTTTTGAGAGATGATGTACATGCATCACCTCCCTGGTGATGTACAATTAACCACACATCCCAAATCAAAGTCTAGTCCATTGCATCTAACCACACATCCTAAATTTAAAAAATACGTTTTTGATATGTTTGTGGTGATTTTGCATAGTTAAAATTAAGAAAAGAATGGCGACATCGGTGTCCTATTTTGCATCGCCTTGTGTGGTAGTTGTGCTCTATTTTGCATCATTTGAAAAAGCAAAAATGGTACAAGTGATATTTTTGTTGGTGATGTACCGTTTTAGGTGTCCTGTAATCCATGTTCCTTCCACGTTAGGGGTCAATTTAGGGTGAATCTCAAATTGACATGTCATTTGTCCATTTGAGAGTCTGCTTTGATAATTACTTAATAGCTTAAGCGTGGTGTTCACCGTGCTCTCCAAAGCTATTTGTGCGCGCAGTCTGCATCATGGTCACTGGTCGTGGGCCTTTGACGGCCTCTACCGCTGCTTGTGGGTTAGGGACTCTTTTCACGCCAGTTCTGGTTGGTGCTGCCGGTCGTGGACGGTGCGCGTCACTGGTTGGGTCTCTCTCTACACGCCAGTTGGGATGTTTCTTCCCAGTTCGCGTCCCACCTCCTGAACACCGCTGGGTCAAGTAAAAAAACAATCGCTCAATCCCCAAGTCAAAAAAATACCGCTCGTTCCCTCGTGGTCTCTATCCTCTCTCTCTCATTCTCGACCTCCGAGCTAGGGTTTCTGGCCGCTGTCCGACAATCTCCGGCCTTTGCACTGCTTAGACTAGGCAACAGTTCTGGCCCACTCCCATTATCTGGAAGCCACATCAAAGTTGCTCGCTGCCTGCCCCACTCATTGCCCTATGGTCGCCATGTTGCACGACTTTCGCGTTGTCGTCGACAAGCGCGATGTATCCACACGGCGCTCCTCTGGGAGCTCTAGGGCGCTGCATGTGGCTCGGGGTCGTGCCTTCTCTCTCACGTGACTCTTCATTCGGAGGACGGACCTTTGCCAGGGCCGACGAAGCCATGCAGCTACATGAGGCCAGCAAGCTTTGGCGCGGCAGGGCCTAGCCATCATCTGTGCTGCCTGCGGGGGCATCTGCTTCTCGCCTTACCCTTCCTGTGCAGGATTCCTAAATGTCTAAGTCGAGGAGGAATGGTGTGCACCAATCAGTGTGCTAACTGCAACGAGAACGGTCGGTATGCTGCTCGCTTTCTAATATGAAGCTTTTTAATCTTAGTAGTATTAGAAGGATTAGATATACTAGCAAGATCAGAGGTATATTTCTTGAATTCTTGGCCTAGAAATTTTTCTCGTGGTCATGTACTCCTTTGTGTGCTGGGTTTGCTTTCCTATTTCTATGTGGCCTACAAGAACAATGAGTTCTTGCCCTATTTTTGTGAAACTTGCAACCTTCGCTTTATGAATTGTAACAAGGATATTTTGCTAAGATTGAACAGGGATGAGAGAGAGAGAGGTAGGGACACTGAATGGATGCGCAAAAGCTTCCCCTAGCATTATGGCTTTCCTCTATTGATTGTACTGGTTTTCTCGGTGCATAGAAAGACAATCAGAGAACTGTTGCTATAATCATCAGGTTGAGTTCACCTACTCTAGTGCTCACACTTCAGAGATTAGCAATTCTCAACATGAATTGGGTTACTTGTTTTTCCTATGACATGATGTATTATTGGATAAGAGCAGCTAGTAATTGCAGATGAATAGATTAGACCAATTGGTTATCCAGTGAACCATTGTTGGAGCAATCTTGTCACATTGTGTCTATTTACTACTTAGTATATGGTTCAAAAAGTCAAATGGTAATATATCCATACTTATCGCGAGTCAAGGTATCGTTCTATTTTTTCTTGAATCTAACTAAGATCCTTCTTTCTCACCACTAACACATCAAGGATCATTCACACAAAGAAAGTTTATGTTTTCATCATGGGGTGTCATTTCTTAAATTAGCTATCACATTTATTCTACATGATTTCTTATCCTAGAGTAGTTATATAGTTCAACGGTGAAACTATGTGGCACCATGTTATAGCCATTTTCAGAAATGTTCTGTCGAACCATAGAGGTGCAGCTCCACCCCTCTACAACTTCAGATGATTCCTAGAGATAAGGCTGCCAAATCTAGTTATGGATTAGAGGCTAATCTTGGAACATGATTTTCTCGAGCAGGATGTGATCGACCTATCACTTTGCAATAGTGCCAGACTACATGCGTCTAGAAGGCCAATAAAAATTAAGCAACTATTTCTCTCTCTCTGTGTCATCTCTCTCACACCGTTGTAGCTTCCACGACTGAAAGTGAAAAGTATTCAAAGGTATATGCATTCTAAATTTTTGGTTGGTCCGGTTATGATCTAACCATTTAGCAACAAACTATTAAAATCATATGTTTTGTGGGTATTACGCTGGATACTATTAGCATCATAACCGATATCTTATGGCTCATAAGGGCATGTACAATGGGGTGACATCATTCTTCCCTTAAGCATGCCACATCAGATTTTTTATTAGTTGGAGGAGAGATAATGAAGAATGAGAAGGTTGTCTTCTCTTAACTAAGGGTTGATACCTTAGAAAATAAGTGAAGGCTATTTTCACCATTGTAGCATATGCCTTTTCTTAACTATATAATTTCCTACTAAAAATTAGTTTATTCCCATTAATTCCTAGGGAGGTTGACAAGATATAATGCATTGTACGACTTATATGTATTACCTTCTCTAAATTATGTGGAGAGCTAAGATAAGACTATCCTTCCCTATCATTATACATGCTCTACTTGTTGGAGTCTACATGGTTATTCTCTAGAATGTATTAAGAGTAACTTCCATGTATTGAACATCAACTTCCTTAGTTTTCAAATATCTACATACCTAGATATACCATTACATTATTTTTGTAACCCTTATTTTGTACATCAAGCATATAGGCATAAATCGGGTATTGTTATGGTCTATATGTCCTTTACTAGTCGTGTGCATTGTATTTTTGCTCCTTAGTTTCTTAGAATAATACTTCCACTGTGAAGGATCTGCACATGATGTCTACATATTTGTCTCTTAACTAAATGAGGGTACAGATGAAATATTAAGATACCTTGATGCCCTATTAGTATACCTAAGGTTAGCTTTTTTGCCAGGAGACATCCAATATTACAACATGCTTTTGTCTAAAGTAGATAGAAGGACGTTATAAAGTCGGTGGTTCATATTTGGTTGTACACACAATACTCACTCTGTCATTCCTACTATTTATCTTAGTTTGCCTTTTTTGAGAAATCCAAAATGATTGTCATTCTTCTATATCCCGTGGCAACGCTACAGTTGTATCATTGAGCTGAAATGGCAGTCGGCCATCTATGTTGAACTCCATTTATAGATTTTATTATATGGTGCTGCAATAATTAGCCCTGGTTCTAGAAGCTTCCTTTTAGTTCCTCTGTCCAGAGGTCCCTTTTTGATACTTTTGAGTTAAGCTTAAGAAAAGTAGAAAAAATTGGTGCCTATTATTTAGAACATAACTATAGTTTTCCACAGTTTTGTTCTTACGATGATATTGAGTGATGTTGTCATGATTCTCAGTTCTTACCTAGGGCTTGTGCTCTATTATTCAGGGATCACATGCCACTTATGGGATCTAAAATCTGTTGTTGTATCACTAACTTACTACAAAAGATTAGGTGAGAACACATGAGATTATTCTAGTTCCCCCACCTTTTGTCATGATATTTACAGGATGGTTACCAACAAGCAAGATTTTTCACCTTCAAGCAATATTTATTTATATTTAACTTTATGTAATCATAATTTATATCTAAACAACAAAGATTAACTGTCAATTGTGCATTTAGAGAAAGGTTTGAATGGTTGCATCATGTTAGTGTTTTTGCACTAGATATGCCCCTCTAGGTTGATATGCTATAGAAAATAAATTATTAGCTGCTGCTCCACCTTTAGTTGATTGAACGAGGTTTAATTTGTATCTTTCTTCATTTGCTAGTGAACACTATGAGTTGCAAGTCCTGCAAGATAGGTATGTCTTTAGAGGGTAGATCAGTTATGTCCTCAACAAATTTTATTGCCTCTTAAATATGGTTGATATCATTGGGTGGCAAGTATGGGGTGGAGATGAGAGAGTCCAAGGGGAAAGCTTGCAAGTGGCTTATGAAAGTCTTCTCCTCGCATACTGAGGAACGAAAGAGACAAATTATGACCAATTCTGCTAGGATGATTATTGCACGTGTTATCAAAGTTCACTCCTTACACTAAGCATTAAAGCGAGGATCCTAGCGGCGGGCGACGCATGGCGGAGCTATCTAAAGCATCAACATTGGCCAATGACAAACAAAATCTAAGCATTGCTGTGAGGAGCCAAGCGGTTGGTGGCTTATGGCGAGATCGGTGAGGCCAATGACACACATGGAATGTCACGCCTGCTTTCTCTCATCTTGGATTGGTATATTGATTTTCTTAATCCTAATATCCACTCCTCACATCCTAATAGTAAAGTATCAGTTCCTGAATTTTTTGCTAGAAAATTGGACAGATTCTAATCCTAAGACCATGCTAATATTACCTGAATAGTCATCTACTTTCTATCATTTGCCACCAAAGGATTTTATTTCTACAAGGATAAAATAATAACCTTTGCATTTATATTGCTGAAAGTATAATTTTTCTTTGACCAAAATGGAAGTATAATTAATGCTTTGTATGGATCCTTGATGAAGACTCTTCAGTGTACAAAAGGTAATAATTGTGAATTTTTGTGGACATATAATCTCAAGTTCAGCGTGATACTTGCATCCTTGCAGGTCCTATTAACTCAAATGTTAAATATTTATTTATTATTTCCTTATTCTTATTTTTAAGATCATGTGTCTTATTTCATGCCCCAAATTTATGTATGCTATGTTTTTGTTGGGTTGGATTTGGAAAATATGACTAGTCTGAAAAGTTTATGAAAAATGTGAAGTTTACTATATGCCATGCTTTGGACCATAATTTTGTCATCTACCTAAATACGTTCATGAATGTTCTATCGAAGTTTGACATGTATGCTCTCAAAAGTATGATATTACCCGCTCTAGTGCCTATGATTTTTATACAATTTATCTAATGTTTCGAGCTGTTCATTTAACAACTTATACGAGTTCATATTTCCCCGTATTTGAGTCAGGTAACAGCACCAAATTTATAATGAGATCAAATATTGGTGTTTACATCGGTACCTCATTGTCCTTCTCGTATTATTTAAGTACTCATGTCATATAGCTAATAGTCTATGCTCCTACTTTTTTTCAATTATAATTTTTGAATATTTGCATGAAAATTATAGGTTGTATTACAAGTTAGAAAATTCTAGGTTGTATTGCAAGTTAATCAGTGTTGCACAATGTCATCTTTCACTTCCCTACCAGGAGTATGAATAAAAAAATCTTTGATACTTCACATGGAGTTTGTTTGCTGCTCACTTCTCACCCCAATAAGGTTCAAGTAAACTGTTGTTTTTTCCGGTTGAATAGCTACTCTGGCCTTTACATAAAAGTTAGAACATTTTTCAATACTGATCTTGGTGGCTAAGATGAGAATGTTTGGTTAATAATTAGTTACTAGAAGTAAATATTATATCTATATAGTATCTTGTTCGATCTTTGATTGGTGTTTTACTTTATACCTTCCAGTTTAATGGACGCATTAAGGATTCTCATAAGGCAACATAGTCATTAGATTCAATAATTATATTCTCTCTACATCAAAACCTAAGATTTATACAATGACCTACAGATTTCAAGTTTCGACATGCCGTAACAGAACATGAGTAGATATACCATAATCAAGAGCAAATTGTAAGAATATATACATTTTGGCCAATAAATGGCAGCACGTACTATTAAATGTTGCGGATATTCAAATATAGTTTTATATACCAATTGATCTTTAACAGATTTTGGTCATGCTTATCTTCTCTCCATTCCAAGAGCAAGGATTAGGTGAGAAAGAGCAAAGTGAGGTAATCAAGTTAGTTCTTTGCTATATTTATTTTTATTCCTACTAGCTTTATGAATGTTTGTATACGAGATTATCAAGCTGGATACAGAGTAATGAAAATTTTGAAATAGCTCTTCATATGAATTAAATTAATTTACCGAGCTTCTGTATGCATATGCAACATTGCATATATATTAAATTAGTGTTTATGCTACCTTTTTCTTGCAAACATGACAATACTCTATCTAAATTCCACTTAAATAGTTGAAATGAAATTGTATGTTTGGAAGAGTTTTCCATTCTTTGTAATTGGATTATGCTAACCAAGAAGACATTCGATTAGTGAAGATATGTTTGCGGGGATGTTGTAAGCAGTTGTTTATATTCCATGTTGTGCTACCATATGAATCCTTTCTATTATGATGGATAATAGACTAATATGTCATGTTAGTCTAACTATACAGTTGTTGCAAGTCATGATCATTCTTTGAAGGAAGGCATAACCATAATTCTCATTTCACAAGGAAGAGATGCAAGAATCACTAATATTCTAGGATGCATTCATATGGAATATGTGGACTATGTTTTGTCTTTGATAGTCTTGAGATTGCAGGCTGCCATCTCGGGGTGCACTGGGGAACATGATGTGCATTGATGAGTAAAATACAATTGTATATGTAGTTTTCCCAAATCGATATTCACTCTTAGTTGGGTACATCTCAACAACATTTATTTTTACTATTAAATCTCATAGGAGATTGCTCTCCTATTGTCATGTAAATGATGTCCACATTAAGCAATAGTGTATGTGCTTATTCTTTCATGATCGTTGTATTACTCATAAAAAATATGAGCGTGTGCACTTATTCCCCATAGTCATGTTTTTCTTTATTCACATGTGCTATTAACATTTTTTAGGTTTGTAACATGAAATGATAATGAGAGATGGTGCGGACATTGTACCCATGTGACATGTGCTAACAATCCGAGTTAGACATGCTCCTCCCAAAAAATTTGCGAGCCTATTTTTCTATATAATTTACTTGCAACATTCGGATAAAAGATATGGAAAGACCTACAACCACATTGCCAAATATATATGCAAGCCCGCATTTTTTTTAAATAATACGAATTATTTAATTAATATCATGAATAATACACAAAATTAGAAAATTTGGAAAGTAGCGTAGCCTCGATAGTTGAGCCACCGACAAGCACTTGTCGGTAGTTGAACCACCGACATGCCGGCCAGCGGCGGTGCAGGGTGGCACATGGCGAGAGCTTTGTAAGTGCTTATAATGACTAGTACTTGTCGGTAGTTCAACTACCAACGAGTTCTTGTCGGTGGTTCAAGTACTGATGCCAAGCTACTTTTCAAAATTGCTAATTTTGCGTATGTATTATTTAAAAATAAATAGTTGCAAGCCCATACGCTTCGTACTATTATAATACTATATAATAAATTAAAAGGAGAACGTGGCCTCATTTGGATTAGGGCCTCTTTGATTCTTAGGATAGGAAAGCCAAAGGAATGAGAAAGGGATAGGAATAGAAAAGGATGACAGGTGCAATACTTTCCTCGTTCCTTGTGCATAGGATTTGAAGAATGAGTTTCAAGTGAATTTTTCGAGTCCTGTACGATTTGCCTTCAAAGTGAGATCCGAAGAAAATTTTCCTCTAGTTTTCCCTTGCACCATTCCTACGAATCAAAGGAATAAACAGTGCTATCTTAGGAAAATCTCCTAATCCTGCACATTTCCTCCAAGTTTCCTCCAAATCAAAGGAGCCCTTAGTGGGCTGGAGATCACAGAGCCTGTCCCGGCAAAGTGAATATACCACTGTGAACATTGCCGACCCCTCTCTCTCAGTCTCTCTCTCTCTCTCCTTTCTACCCTAACCCCCAAATTAGCCGCAATCTCACAGATACCAGATCGCCATGGAATCCAAGCGGCTGCGGTCCCCAACGCCGCCGCCGGCCGCCTCGCACGGCGAATCTAAGGTTCTGGGCGACGACAATCTCCTCCGCGAGATTATCGTCCGCCTCGCCTTCCCTACCGACCTCGTCCGCACCGCCCTCGTCTGCAAGCGGTGGCTCAGCCACGCCTCCGACCCGGCCTTCCTCCGCCGTTTCCGCAAACTCCACCCGCTCCGTCCCCTCGGCTTCTACATCGACACCAGGTCGGCAGACACGGCCTCCCCGCGCTTCGTCGAGATGCCGGCTCAGCCGCCGGAGCTTGCCGCCGTCTGCCGCCGCGCCAGCTTCGACCTGGACTCCTTCATCTGGGACTGCTGGAATGGCAGCGTCCTCATCATCTCCCAGCAGGGCGACAACGGATTGACGAGTCTAGTGTACAGTCCGCTCTGCCCGTCCAGAAGCATGCCCGTCGTCCCAGAGCTACCCCAGCTAGACCATACCAGCCCTGCCAATTACACATTTGAGAAGCTCCTCTTTAGAGAAGGTGACGACAACGGCATGCCCTATCTGTGGCTGTTGCTAGAGTCTATCAATCATGTATATACGGTGCACGTATATATGCTGCAAGACGGTGTCTGGAGCAAGCACACCTCGGCCACAACAGAGTTCCCTCATCTGCCATCAGAACCAAAGCCTCTGCTCATCAATAGTAAGATCTATATGGCGGCCGCTTTGAGCCTTCCAAATGTTGTGATTGTCGACAATACGAGCTTTAGGGCAGCTGTCTTGAGTGGCATCCTTGTGATGGATCTGAAGGACTCAAGTCTCTTCACAATTCAGCTTCCAGAAGGGGTGGAGTTTCTTGATATAGACGTCCTTTTGGCAAAGGCAGATGATGATTCCGGGGTTTATCTCATTCAGTTGAAGGATCTGAAACTTCGCATCTGGCTCCATAGTAGCAGCACCGGCAATTGGTCGCTGGTGGAAACCATTTGTCTGCGTGAGATGCTAGCTGCGTTGATGGCGTTAGACCACACTGTGGGGGGCGAACATACTGTTCTCCGTATGAAAGAGGCGGGGGACAACGCTGAGTTTTTTTTCTTCCAGATGGGTCCATCCATACTCTACTTGGATATTAAGTGCAGGGAGTTACGTAAAGTCTATGCCATGACAGAACATCATCAATTCCTAGGTCACATATATCCTTTCATGATGGTCTGGCCTCCCACATTTCCTGCACCCAAGGATGATCTTGCAAGGTTTGTCTTTGTTTTACCTGTGGGTGATACGTATGGTGCTCTTGCTGAGATAGCTATATCTTTCCAATCTGCATTACGTTAATGTCTTATCTAGTTCATTGCATAACTAAGATTCTTAACAAACGAAAATGGTACAGCTTATCTGCAGTGATGATACAGAATAAACATGTTATTTTTTATGATAATTCACTTCTTGACTAGATTCTGCCATACAGTATATATATGGTTTATAGTGTAGTAGTTTTAATGTAAAAATCTATTTTTTTAATGAATTCTTTAAGGAAACTATGTTTACTTTTCATATTAGTGTGAACCTCAGACCATTCTATATGACAAATACAGAGTTAATTGAATGACGATTCCATGCCTATATGCTAATGCCTGTTACTCCATATTGTTTTTACAATTTGGAAGCTTCAATAACCCCCAGCCTCCGCATGGATAGATGCATACAGCCCATAGTTTATTACAACCCAACACGTATGATAAAAGGTAGCCTAATGAAAAGGTGTGACACACCACACATATATAAACATAGCCTAGTCAGAAGTGTGACAGACTGGATTAAGTGTCGCTCGACAAGTCGCGACTTGTCACACGACAAGTCTACAGGTCGCAACTCGACTGTTGACAAGTTGGAGCGACACGACAAGTTGAACTTGTCGATCGACAAGTTGACTTGTCGGCGATAAACCTCGACTTGTCTCTTGTCAACGAGTTGAGCGACAAGTTGAGGCCTGGGATAGAAGGTGTCTTGCGTGAAACCCTACGCCCCCAAAACAGATCATGACCTCCCTCCCCAGCCGCCTCTCCTCTGGCGCCCCACCCCTAGTGCCGCCTCTCACCCAGCCGCCGCCGGCGCCACCGACACCGCCTCTCCCCTGCCCTCCCACTCCATACCTGGGTCATGAGCACCTCCGAAGGCTGCACCACCACCAGTATCAGGTTCCTCTTCACTCCCTATGCCATTAATATTTATTACATTATATACGAAAATTAATAGGCTACTTACTTAGTATTTTTTAGTAGTTACAGATCGACTACACATCTACAAGTCTAGCACTTGTCGAGACTTGTCATGACTTGTCTGCTTATCGGTACCCCAGCGACAAGTTGCGACACGTCGACACGTAATCCTCACAGACCACAAATAGAACCAAAATTCATCCTACTTAAAACAAAAGATAAATAGGCCACACGCCACATCACGCACTCAGAAGCCTACGTGCCGCACGTTGTCCAAACTGGGACATCAACTCCCTGGTAAGCCATTCTAGCTGCTTGGCGCTAATTTTCATCATCTTTGGTATTGCATATTTTGTAGGATATCCCATGATCACAGCCAGTTCATACATAAGAACACCTGTGAAAAACATACCACTCTATTTGCTAAAAACTAAATCATTACGTCAGAGCCATATAGACAAAAATAAAACCATGCTCCCCACAAAAAGAAGAGAACTTTCAGACTTCTCAACCCCACGTAACCATGATCCAAAATTATTTGACATGTTTCGAGGAGGGTTAATATTGAAAGCATTATAAATTGCGCGCCATGTTACCCTGGCCATTGGACAATATTTTTTGTTGTTGTATAGTCTCTTGCTGAAAAAAGAAACTACAATGTGTATATCCGTGCTAATTTCGCTTAGCTAGATTATCTTCTGTAAGAATGACACCATGACATAGAAACCAAAGGATAACCTTAATTTTAAGTGGCACTTTAAGGGTATGTTTGGTTTGAGCCCCAACTAGCCTCACCAAATTTTTGGCATGACCAAAGCAAGGGCATGACCAAAATTTTGGTAAAGCATTGTTGTTTGGATTCTAGCCATTTGTACTATCCAATTTTTTTGCAAAACAACCCCTTGTGTTCTTCCCAACCGACTCATGTATAATAGTGTTCAAAATATTTGATAGATCTACCATCTGAACTTGAGAGAATATGTAGAACAATACCAAGATGCGAGCATGCAGTCAAATAGAAAAAAAACTTACGAAGATTGACAGGCGCTGGAACTTGTGACACACGTGGAGTACACCGTCGCTTGTCCTTGCTAATCGTGTAGGGGGCACTGATTAATTACTAGCCAAATAAGCAAAAGTCTGCATGCATTCGCTAAGTAATAATACAAAAAGAAGTGCATGGGACCCACCTAGACGGAGGGGCAAGTCATGATGGACAATTTTTGGCACAGGTTTGTGCGCCCTTGACTCTCCCGCGAGTTAGCCATATTTACATGGGCGTGTGCCGAGGGTGCTTGGCGAGCCAATTTTTTGGCGCTAGTCCAAACGGTTTCCAATTCCCACGGGCTGGCCAATTTTTTGGTAGGGTCAGCATTGGTTGTTATCCAAACACACCCTAAGTTTCCATAGCTTTTTGGACTGAAAATGTTCTCTAGCACCAAACAAAGCAGAACACATTCTACTGATAGTAAAGCATTTGGTAGTATTCCTATTCAGGTTCCATCTAAAAACATAATCCACCATTGAAACTGAAACATTTGCCACCTTGCTAACTGTGTCATGCCAATCATGTAGGTGATGACCAACAAGAGTGACGGAACTCGACATTAAAAGGTACTGTTCCTCGGGAATGTTAAAAAGTCTATGACATCGGTTGCAAAGGTTGCCATCGTCTAACCAGTTATCTTCCAAAAACGAGTTCTCTCACCATTCTCAACCAGAAAAGTTGAAGAAAAGTTCCTTTTGCTCGCATTAAACCTTTCCAAAAGCGAGAATCTCTCGGTTTAGCTGTGATGAAATTTTGAGTTTTATCACCCATATATATTTTTTTCGAAGTAACGACTGCCAAAAACCATCCTCCAAAGCCATATGGGAATTTAAGTTGCCTAATTTACACTGGCAGAACTGTGTTTATGCATGTTTCCCGATTCAGATATATCATGATGAAGATATATTCAGTTCAGATACACTACCTCCGTTCAGATATACACTGGCAGATTTGTGTTTATGCATGTTTTCTGATTCATATATATCATGATGAAGATATATTCAGTTCAGATATACTACCTCAGTTCCATAATGTAGAACGTTTTGGCAAGCTAAATGGGTTTGTTAAAAAGTTCTACATTATGGAACAGATTTAGTATTAACTATTACATGGTATAGAACATAGTGGCTATTTAACACAGTGGGTATTTTTTTTCCTTGTGTGACAACTGACAACTGGTTTGTTTTGCTGAACTAAGAGCTGTAGCAAATAATATATGCGCGGCTAGAAGAAATACTCAAGGCATTAATGTATTTTTTAATAGATGTATACTTCGACATTGGAGTACCTTTGCACCATACAGTATCGAACTATTATTGTCTATTTCGTTTTTGCTCTTTTGATATTTCTGACTCTTGAATCTACTTGAAACAGAAACGCCAGTTGAGTAGCAAGGAGGTTATCATGAAGTTTTTGGTTGGTACCAATGTCAGCCATAAAGGTGCCGGCAAGGAGGACCAAAAAGCTGCATTTCCCCTTAGCTGATTAATATAAACAACTCTCTTCATTGGCATTGCCCAGAACCAACATTTTGTTCTTTTGTGTTTGAGTGAATGAAACTTCCGTAAAATGTACCCCCTTCGTCCTGAATTAGATGTCGCAGATTTGTTTAGGTCCGCATGTATTTATACACTAAAACGCGTCTAGATACATGTGAATCTAGACAAATCTTCTGACATGTAATTCGGGACGGACGGAGTACTAGATTGTGAATTTAGAATGTTATATGCAACTGGAGGAACAGTTCCAGTCTCAAGCAATCCTCTTGTTGGTATGTGAGCCCGATGTGCGTAAGTGTGATTCTGTGGTTGACATGTACTCCCTCTGTTTCAAAATATAAGATGTTTTAGCTTTGTGAAAGGAGTGTATCTAGATCTCTTTTAGTGTCTAGGTTCACTCCAAACCTAGATGAACCTAGACACTAAAAGAGATATAGATACACTTTATTCACAAAGCTAAAACATCTTATATTTTGAAACAGAGGGAGTAATCAGTTTCTGCGATGCATCTATGGTTCATGCTTTGAACTGCATAAAGTCTTGTGCTATTTACTCCTTGTATGTATGCTAGTTTATAGAAATATAGCAGTAACCCCCCCACTGCCAGTGCCAGATGTCCAATAATAATGGGTCTGGCAATATTGGTACATTGCCTGTTAGATTTTAGTTGAGCATCTCATCTCTTATCTGATTTCAGTCCCCGTTTGGAAGATCAAAATACCAGCTAAAATTCAGCGGCTCTTGTGGCTAGCCATTCAGAGGAGATGTCTAACTCCATTTAATTTGGCTAAAGAGAGGATAGCCTCGCAACCCCGTCTGCCCTTTGTGCCACTCGGGGAATGAATCTTCAGTTCACTCATTCGCAGACTGCTCGTAGTCGTACTCAACCGGCATTTGGGCATTTTGTACGACTAAGTTTGCATTCCCCTAGGATATCAAGCCAGATTTACACGAGGAGGAGTTCAGTAGCACTGTAGCAGCTGGCGTGAAAGGAACTCGATGGACCGTCGCAACAGCGTAGCATTTTGTGATTGTCTTTTCCTGTGCAGAGTATATGATCTTTCTCGTTTCTACTTTGTACCTTTGTACGGGTTTTTCCTCTTAACGAATGAAAGCAGCGCTACTGTATTTCGTCCAGAAAGGAAGAATATTCGACTGATTTTCCATCATCTATGTGTCGATCGTCTTTGTGCCTTGTGCCTGCCTTTTATTTTGGGGTGGGGACAGACTCATCGATGAGCCAATATCACTAAACACGCTTGCTGGTCACCTTTATTCTTCAGTGGTTGTATATGAATCCGACAACCAAATTTGGAATAGTTAGGATGTCAAGTTGGATCCTGCCATTCGATTCATGTGTGTCAAAATCTCCTTCCATGGCAATATGTTGCTTCGATGTGTGGATTCCAGTCTCCTGGTCTGGGTTTTTTCTATTTTCTTGATACTAGTACTCCTAAACAGTTGAAAGAGAAAGCTAGTACTGTGATTATTTCTGTGGTGAAAGGAGAAGTCATTGCTAGAGATATTGAGATGGAATTCAATGGTGGTTTCTTTGGTGCTGGGTGGAGATGTACTACGAGAGCTATTGGTCCTAAACAATTTACTATGAGGTTCCCTAATCCTAAAGAGGTTGAGAGGGCTTGTTATTAGGGGAAGAGAATGGAAATGAAAACCAAAGAAGTTGTTCTAAATCTATCTCCTTGGTCTGATTCTGTGGGTGCTATTGCTCAGTTGCAGAAAGCTTGGGTGAGAATTAGAAATATTTCATCTGAGAAAAGATGTGAGGCTCATGCATATTATGCTGCTTCTCTGGTGGGTGTACCACTTGGAATTGATTCCTCAACTTTGTATCGGCCTGAATATGTGAAAGTGCGCATTGGTTGTAGGAATGTGGAGAAAATTCCTGAAAAAGCTGAAGGATGTCTTGGTGACAATTTCTATCTGTATTATTATGAGCTAGATAAGGTGGTTGTAGGGGTTGTACCTGAAAATCATAATATGGTTCCTGTTGAGAGTGGCTATGATATTCCTTCTCCTAAGAGAGCTAGAGTGGTAAACTTAACTCAGGAAACCTCTGAGGAGCAAACCATTATTTGATCTCAGAATTTTGTATCTCGAAAATATGGGAAATCCTATGTTCCTGGGTTGGATACTGTGTAGGAGCATGAATCTGAAGAAGAAAGTGAAGATGATCAGGGTTGACCAGATCATTCAGGAAAGAAATTTGGGGGATGACAAAGATGAGCTTGTGAGAAGCGCTGGGAGCATGTTGAGGGTAAACCTCTAGGGCGGCCCAATCTTTTACAAATCCCACTCAAATCGAGGATGGAGTGCAGGGAGAGGAGGGGAGGATGAACACGACGAACTCACGCACGAAGAATGCGATGAACACGCACACGCAAAACCACGATACACACCAATAGCTCACGCCGGCGGTGACCGGTCCGGCGCAATCCCTAGGATGGGCGACGGACGGAGGACTCTCTCTCGAACCGGCACGGCGAGAAAGGAGACTCGGTGAGATCTTGACGTCTAGGCAAAGGGACTCCGATGCCTAGGCCTTGTACAACACGGAGGCACGATGCAAACTCCAACGAGGTTTGGGATATTTGGTGCTCCTTGGTCAAAGGAGCATGAGGCAAGAACTAGATAGATCCACAAGGGGTTTCCATCAATTCTAAATATCATGACTAGGGTTTACAATAGAGGTGGGGGACTATATATAGGCCAGCCACTTAAACAGGGGTACTTTAGGGATAAAAGATAAGTTCTGGACGGACTAGGGGGTACATGGGCCGAAGGACCAAAGGCCTTTTACATGCCTGGTCTCCGGTCCAGCCTCCGGAGGGGCACACAGATTATCCTCGAGCTCGATTCTGGGGTCAGGTCGGAGGTGGGGCCAGAGGCTCCGGTGTCTTCTGGCCGGAGACTTTGGTGGACCGAAGACTCCGGTGTGCGCAGACCGGAGACTCCGGTCTGAGCGGCTCCAGCAGCTTCTGCTTCACGATCTGCTCCTTGTTCTCCATCCTTGGGTGCTTGGTGATGTGTTGGGGCTTCATACCTGATGATGCGTAGGTTAGTTGCATGAAGTAGCACACCATCCAGGGAGGTATCAAATTGGCACGAGGAGAGGAGCGAGTTCACCTTAGCTTGTAGGAGTTTGGCTCGGGCACGGGTCATGGGTCCACTTGGGGCACTTGTTGGTGTAGATGTAGGAGCGTCCGTAGGACGGGCTGCATCAGCTCCCCCCCCTTGGAAAAGAGTTGTCCTCGACTCTTCATGAGTATCATCGGGAACATCTCCATGGTAGGGTGAGAGGTCCTTGACATTGAATGTATTGCTTGCAAGGTACTTGGAGGTCGGTATGTCGATGATGTAAGCGTTGTTGTTGATTCTTTTGAGGACCTTAAAGGGACCATCTCCTCTTGGCTTTAGCTTGGAGTCGCGTTCCTTGGGGAATCGGTCTTTGCTTAGGTGTATACACACAAGGTCATCTTCTTCAAAGATCATCTCCTTCTTCGTCCTTGTTTAACCTTGAAGCTTGGCGAAGGACTTGTTGTCCGATAGTAGCTCTTGTTTCTTCATGAAGATTCTTCATAGCTTGTGCGCGCTTCTCAACGTCCATGTTGGTGCGCTCATGGAGAGGTAGAGGTAGGATGTCGAGCGCGGTGAGGGGCTCGAAACCATAGACGATCATGAAGGGACTCATCTTGGTTGTTGAGTGCTTCACACGGTTGTAGGCGAACTCGGCGTGGGGAATGCATTCCTCCCAATCCTTCAAGTTCTTCTTGATCAACACACGTAGGAGAGTTCCGAGGCTTCGATTGACAACCTCGGTTTGTCCATCGATTTGAGGATGCGACGCGGATGAAAAGAGGAGCTTGACGCCGAGCTTGGCCATAAGGATCTTCCATAAGTAGCTCATGAATTTGACGTCGCGGTCGGAGACGATTGTTCTTGGCACATCGTGAAGGCGGACGATTTCCCTGAAAAACAAATTGGCAACATGTGAATAATCGTCGGTCTTATGGCACGGTATGAAGTATGCCATTTTGGAAAAGCGATCCACGACAACAAAGATAGAATCATGACCATGCTTAGATCTAGGAAATCCTAACACAAAATCCATGCTAATGTCGGACCAAGGTGTATGAGGAATAGGAAATGGCATGTAAAGACCATAAGGGTTAGCTTGCGACTTAGCTTGAACACATGTCGTGCATCGTTGAATGTAGCGCTCCACATCGCGCTTCATCTTGGGCCAAAAGTAGTGAGTGGAGAGCATGTCCAATGTCTTGTCACGGCCAAAGTGACCCATAAGGCCTCCACCATGAAATTCTTGGAGAAGCAAAAGTTGGAGCGACGACTTCGGAATGCAAAGCTTGTTTTGTTTAAATAGAAAGCCCTTATGCAAATAGAAATCATCATCTCCTTTGTCAATGGAGCACTTTGCGAAAACCGGTTCAAAGAACGGGTCGGAAGCATACAAAGTTTTTATTTCCTCAAGACCCAACATGTTGATTTCAAGTCTCATAAGAAGGCTTGTGTGCTTGCGAGACAAAGCGTCCGCAACTACATTATCTTTGCCCTTCTTATACTTGACAATATACTGAAAAACTCCATGAACTCAACCCACTTAGCGTGTCTCTTACTCAAGTTGGCTTGGCCTTTGAGATATTTCAACGACTCATGGTCGGAATGTATGATAAATTCCTTGGGCCATACGTAGTGTTGCCAAACTTGAAGGACACGAACTAAGGCAAAAAGCTCTTTGTCATAAATCGGATAATTAAGGCGAGCACCATCAAGTTTCTCACTATGGTAGGCTATAGGACATATGTTTTGAGGACTCCTCCAATGCCAATACCACTAGCATCACACTCTATCTCAAAAGTTTTTGTGAAATCCGGTAACGCAAGGAGAGGTGCTTCGGTGAGCCTCCGAGTTCATCAAAAGCTTTTTGTTGAGCTTTGCCCCACACGAATGTGACATTCTTTTTGTCAACTCATTTAGAGGACAAGCAATGGTTGAAAAGTCTTTCACAAAGAGACGATAGAAACTGGTCAACCCATAAAAACTTCGGAGTTTACTCACATTTGTTGGGGTGTGATACGTCCATAACGTATCTATAATTTTTGATGATTTTATGCTAATAATATGCTTTTGATACTCCTTTTTATATAAAGTTTATGATTTATTTGGACTAACCTACTAATAGTTGCAAAAGTACACAATGTTCTTGTTTTAGACTTTGATGTGTAGGAATTACCAAGAATACAAGTGGAAACCTTGTTGGAGTCAAATTGTGATTTTCCAGAAATCTGTCTCAGAACTCTTTTTGAAGATGGTCACGTTTCGGATCGAAGACGGCGTCAAACTGAAAACTCTTCAACTACAAAGTTGTTGGAAATTTTGCGACAAACGTTCTAGACATAAAATTTAGCTGATTTCGAATCCAAAAGGGCCCGATAGATCCGATTTACTGCAGCCCAAAATGGGGTGACGGGAATCCGAGAAGATTCGTGGGAGACACCCTCACCCACGAATTTGCAGCCACCAAAGCCATGTTTTTGCCTCCCCCATGGATACCATCTCCATGGGGAGGGTCTCCCAAGAAGCCATGAAGGAAGGGTGCTAAGGGGTGGTGCTCCCCTGTGATACCGGTGACGGGGAAGGAGTCCTCCGCGCCACCGTCGGCGCCTCTTCACCATCTTCACCGCCATCTCCATCGACTCCACCACCATCTCCATCGCTGTTGCTGATTTCCATGATGATGAGGGAGTAGTTCTTCCTCGAGGCTAAGGGCTCTACCGGTAGCTATGTGTTCATCTCTCTCTCTATGCGTGATCTTATTAAGATCATGAGCTTTGTAATCTATAGATCTACTTTGCCACTCAAGTGCTTTAATAGATCTCTGTTCTCCCCATGTGTGTGAAAGTGATAGCATGCACACGATGGTGACACTTAGGCTAGAGATTACAAATACTTGTTACTAGTTATATTTAGAGTTGGATGTTTCTATGAAATTGTGGTTTTTGTTGGAACCATCTAGTGCTTAAGGTGACAGTGTGGAGTTACCTAGATGGGGAAAGCAAACTTTAAGGAGTGTTTTTATAGCCCTATCATGGATTAGAGTGTCCAACCAAAGAGTAGTTAAGAGTAGTATCATAAAGAGAAGATATTTATATGAGAGTGTTCACTAGCGAAAGTATGATCCCTATACCTTGTTTCTAAGCATTAAAACACCGTTTGCTACTAGATCTGTTACATGTTTGCTTGCTTCTATCTTTATTTCAGTTTGCCTTTAGTCTCTTCCACGCCATCAAGCTATTTTCTGGCACCGTTGTCTTATATCCATACCACTTGTATTTCACTATCTCTTCGCCGAACTAGTGCACCTATACACCTGACAAGTGTATTGGGTGTGTTGGGGACACAAGAGACTTCTTGTATCTTGATTGTAGGGTTTCTTGAGAGGGATACCTTTGACCACTTTCTCCCTGAGTTCGATAAACCTTGGCTGATCCACTTAAGGGAACATTTGCTGCTGTTCTACAAACCTCTGCACTTGGAGGCCCAACAACTGTCTACAAGAATAGAAGTGCGTAGACATCAAGCTATCTTCTGGCGCCGTTGCCGGGGAGGTAAGATAAAAGGTACTCACATCTTCTGGCTACTAAGCTATCTTCTAGTGCAGTTGCTGGTGTGTGAGTGCTCAAAGTTATTTCCTTTAGATCCTGCAATTATATCTTTTTGTTTCTTGTTTTTACTTTCACTAGTTAGGCTTAATGGAAAATAATAACAAAATTAGAGAGCTTTATAGTATTTATCTTGAGCTAGGACATGAAGTGTTTGCAGAGAAAATTTTAAAACCTATGGAACTTTATTCGAATGCTAATAGCAATGTTATTAGTATGAATTCTTTGGACACCATTATTGCTAATTCTATGGAAAATTCTAAGCTTGGGGAAGCTAGTTTTTATGAAAATGATCTTTTTAATTCCCCAGCTTTGGAAGATAGCTATTCTATTGCTTATGATGATACTATGCCTTCAATATATGATGATTACAATGACGAATATGATATTTTTTGTCCACCTACTATAAAGGAGAAAATTAATTATGATTACAATATGTCTCCTATATTTGATGATTATGGTGATGAGAATAATAATGATAGATATTTTGTTGAATTTGCTCCCACTACATTTAATAAGAATGACTATGCTTATGTGGAGAGTAATAATTATTATATGCATGTGGCTCATGATAAAAATGTTTTATGTGATATTTATATTGTTAATTTTATTCATGATGCTACTGAAAGTTATTATGAGAGAGGGAAACATGGTTTTATGCATCTCAATAATATTAGGTTTCCCCTTTTTATGTTGAAAGTCTTGAAGTTGTACTTGTTTTGCTTTACTATGTTTGTTGCTTTGTGCTTTCATGACTTATTTCTTTACAAAATTCCTATGCATAGGAAGTGGATTAGACTTAAATGTGCTTTGAATTTGCTTCTTGATGCTCTCTTTTACTTTAATTCATATTTCTTATGTGGGCATCTTCTCAAACTATCATGCCTAACTTAAAGGCGTTAAAGAAAAGTACTTATTGGGAGATAACCCAAAAGTTTTAGATGAGTCTTGAAAGTTATTACCTCAGTAATAACAGCTCCTTATCCTTTTTAGTTGATTTTTGTGCCAAAAGTAACCTCTAATGAGAGAGAAGTAATGCTTGGGAAAGTTGCTGTCCTGAAACAGATTTCTGTGCTTCACCGTAAAAATTCGTGTAAAACCTCTGTATGTTGATTTGACGCGTAAAGTTTTGTGCTTATTCCCCAGGTTGTTATCTAACTTTTGTTAGTTCAACACTTTTTGATTTGAGCAACAGAAGGTCTTCGAAAAAATTGGTTTTTACCTGCTGGTCTGTTTTGACAGATTTCTGCCATTATTTGCATTTGCTTCTTGTTGATTTCTTTTTGGGGAATTGCGATTTTTGAGGGAAGTGCTATAGTAGCTTGTGTTTTAATGGAAGTTTTATTGGTGTTGAAACTGAATCTAAAGACTTATTATCTTGAGTACACTAATATTGCTAATAAAGATTGTGTGAAGTTTTATATGAAGGAAGAATTTCAGATATATGGAGAGAATGATGTAATAAGATGAAGAATGGACTAAAGCTCAAGCTTGGGGATGCCATCCCGTGTCACCCCAAGAAATATGCAAGAAGTACAAGCGTCAAAGCTTGGGGATGCCCAAGGCATCTCCTTCTTCATCAATAAAAATCCCAGGTTTCTTCCAAACACTTCATTTTTATTGTTTCATGCACAGTTGTGTGTTCTTGGAGCGTCTTCATTTTTTGTTTTTGGTTTTCGTTTGCTTGGTTTTCTTAGTTTGCTTGAATAAATTGGTTGGACCTCCTCTTTCATACATTAGTTTTCAAATAAGTTGGTTTGGATTGGAAAAGAGTAGGAAAAGTTCGTGCTTAAGTAGTAAAAATGAGCTTGTTTTTGAATGTGGTCTATGCTTTATCATGTCATGCTTGATATTGTTTTGGCTTTATGCTTAGTGATTTTTACTGTAGCATGACATGTTATAAACAATTGAGATTGCTTAATGTGCCTTGAAAGAATCATGCGTTGTTTTAGCATATTAAAGCATAGTATTGTGGTATTCTCCTTTGATGCTTTATTTGGCTTGACTTGGCGCATGCTCACACCATGTTAAGACTATCCCAAGTCACCATAGCCTCTATGATCCTTTAGTTTTCGACTTGTAATATCACTTTATGCTTTAATTAATGATGTTTTCTTGCTTTGCATGATTATGGCCATTATTGCTCTCTTAGTTGGTCACTTCCAGTCTTTTGCTAGTCTCCATAATTAAGTATGAGTTCCATTCATGCATCCAATTTCTAAAACCAAGTTATTCCAAAGTGTCCACCATGGGCTTTGGCAATTTTTTTTTGTCATAGCTAGATATCTTAGAAACAAGACCATTAACACCGTGACTCCTAGATTTAAAGGTTCTCCTTGCTGGAAATC
Organism: Avena eriantha; assembly: GCA_910589775.1. Classification (NCBI taxonomy): domain Eukaryota; kingdom Viridiplantae; phylum Streptophyta; class Magnoliopsida; order Poales; family Poaceae; genus Avena; species Avena eriantha. The sequence goes on along the minus strand of OU342740.1, from coordinate 335,696,608 downwards.
CTTGCTTCAGGTCAAGGAGATTTATTTAGCTGGGAGGGGCCTGGTTCTCAAAAGTGGTAATTTAGTTCATTTTTGGAAAGATACATGGGATCCTGGGGGATCTTTGAGTGATCAGTTCCCTGAAATCTTTAGTGTATGTCAGGATCATGAGTGCACTGTTGGAAATGTGATTGAGCATGATTTCTCAATTCCTTTTCGGAGAAGGATTCATGGGGAGCTTCGGGTTCAGTGGGATTCTATTTTGTTAAAAGCACATCATATCCATTTGTGCGAAGGGTCTGATTTGGTTGAGTGGAAGTTCACTGGGAATAGGGAGTTCTCTACCAAATCTGTATACGAATATTTGGAAAGAAACTTGGCTGGGGCAAATAACAAACTTCTTTGGAAAGCAAAAATACCCTTGAAAATTCAGATCTTCATCTGGCAGATGCTTAGGGATACTATTCCCACAAGAGACAACATGCGTAGGAGAAAATGGCTTGGGAATCCTATGTTCTCATTATGTAAGCAAGTGAAAACTGTGAATCATTTGTTTTCCACATGTCCTGTTGCTAGAGTGGTCTGGGGGGTTTCGGCAAGCTCTTTGGCACTACTTCTTGTCCTAGGAATTATTGGCAAGCGTTGATGTGGCTATATCGTTTTTTACCTGGGGAATTTTTTTTATTTGATTGGGATTGCTGCAGTTTGTTGGGCCATCTGAACTCTCAGAAACAAAGTTACCTTCGAAGGGTACACTCTGTGGTCTCCTATAGAGGCAGTGTTTACGGTTTGCTCGTTTTTGCTTTACTAGGCATGCCTATAGAAAGGGGGTGATAAGGACCTGATGATCAACAACACTAAGAAGATGATGAAGCTGGCTGCTGATGTGGTGAAGCGTTCTAGGTGGGAAGATGAGATGCTAAGGATTGGTGATTGAAGCTACGGGTTGTGAGGTGTTAGAGTTGTGGTCGTGTGATGCTTTTGTTCTCCTGCTTTGGAAGTGGTTCGCTTTGGCTTGGAGGTTGCCTGTCATGTTGCTGATGTTTCAGCTTCGTTGGATGTTCTTTTGTTTGAAACTTCTGGATGTTAGTGGTTGGCTCCTTAGTTCTTGTAGGTTTAGTTTGTTCTAGGTTATGGTGGTAGTAGATTTTCGCCCTGTAGAAGCTGTTTCGAGATCGAGCAGCCTCGGCAGGTTTTCGACTAGTGCCCCAACTCGCTTTCCCTCCCTCTCTTTTCTTTCTAATAGTGAACTTTGTATTTCCATTAAGCAATTAATGGAAAGGGGTTAGCCCGGTTGGAAAAAAAAGTTGGATCCCACCAAAATCCCAATTTTAGTTCATTTGTCAAATTCGGATTCGAATTTTGAGCAAAACTTTGACCTAAAATTTGATAAACAAACTAGAAGTGGGACTTTGGCGGGATCCCAATTGACACCGTATGAATAGTGGGTGCTAGTTTCAATTGGTGATGGAAATGATGTATGGCCGTTTTCTCTCATCGGTCAATTCTTCAAGCTGGTCAATTCTTTTCAAATTAGTTGCCAATTATTTTCTTTCGTTCGAGATGTATCCAGGAGTATGAAACACAAAATTTGGTGCATCTTCTACCTCTGTACTATAACTCAAACTCAGCAGAACATGAACAGCAACATCCATATGCATCCAGTCCTTTCTTGGAACCGGATGAGATAATAATAAACAAACAAAAAACAAAACGTTTCTCATTGATTCTGACCTCACCTATCCCTACTCGTCATATTTCTACGTACCGCTTCGGCCCTGTGCTACTCACAAGGCCACAACAAACTCAGCTAAATTACAGGCAGATCGACCAAACCCTCACAAGAAAAGAAAAGAAAAAACACCGGCACCACTTCGCAAGAGGACGACGACGACGACGAGAGTCAGCCACCAAACGAAATACACAGGGAGGGCAGGGACACACACACTGCCGCGCGTTTCCGAACTTTCTTTTGCCTCGGAAGAAGAAGAAAACCCGCTCCACCATGCGCCTCTATGGGTTTCAGCCTTGCGCCTCTATGGGTGACATCATCGCCGAGAACCGGCGCTTCTGGATGCGCGGGGGAAGGTGCTTGTTGTACCTCTTGGGCCCCACCGTCCACGGCAGGAACACGCCGGTGCCGCCACGGCCCATCCTCTTGTTGATGTTGCCGGAGGGCGCCATCACCATCGGCCTCGCGGGCGCGACCATCATCATGGGCGCCGCGCGCACGGCCATTCCCCACGCCGGGGCGAGCATGGCCTGCGGCGCCGGGCCGTAGCCGATGATGGCCCCATTGCCTCCGTGGGGTGATTTCTGCATGCCAGCGGACGCCGCGGTAGGCGGAGGCTGCCAGAGCGTCATGGCCTTGGTGGGAGACGGGAGCGGGCTGAGGTCCACCGGCGTCGATGGCCTCACCCTCACGAACGTGATGCTAACTCGCCTGTTGGACGATGGGCACACGACGTGCCGTGCCATGTCTGCGCTGTTCCCGCGCATCACTAGAAGTGATCTGCAAAGATGATCCATAAAAAGTAAGAGACCAACTCCATCTAGTAATAGATGAATGCGTTTCTTGATGAGATGAAATAGCAAGGCAGGAAAAATATGAGAACATTTGCAATTTGAAGATTTTTTCAGTAATCAAAGTAGTATTTAAGCGTACATACCCTTGTTTCAATGAGAGTGTCAGGGGTCCCTTATAGTTGCCATTATTGTCGGTGACAAGTGACCTTCCAAATGCCATTGAGGTCTCAGACAGCAGGAGAGTGGAAATGGGGTTGTCCAGATGGGGAGGCTTGAAGTAGGGCTGCGAGTGTTCATCCTGTAAAGCAATTTCACCAATTGTCAGAGACCTATACCTGGACAAGTTTCAAGCAATTGAGATCTTGATGTCCATGCCCTGAAGGAAGGTACTCTGTTCTAGTACAGTACTCGAAGTAGATTTTGGTTGCAGTAACGACATAAGTACTAGTAGTTCATACTGCATACATATCAAAAGGGGTTTTTCTGTTTTCAAAAGAACAAAAAAAGTGTTGTTACCCCTCCCGTAATTTCAGTTTTCCCCATTCCGTGACTTAATGTGCACAACATTTTCTACTCCTGCATATTGCTCACTCTCTGTGATTAGCAATGATTTAACAAGTCTCGAATTGATTTGCATATCTTCATGTAAGGACCACAAGTATTGAATATGGACAGTTGACCCTAAAAGAACCCACCACCAGTTGCTAGTTGTACAGACAAGTGGCCGGTTTTCAAAGGGAAAAAAAGTGTCTACAGACTCTCAATTCTGCCTCAGATTTGACAGCAAATCCCACGAACAGTACAAGAAGCAAGAACTCAGTTGGTTTCGTTTAGTTATGATTGCTCTATATTAAACATCAACAGCACAACAAAACCTACCTCATCGAAGAAATTGATGATGACACTGTTTGGTTTCCTGCTTTCTGGTATTAAGCGCCAAAGAACAAGGTGGTCAATGACAGCCTGCAGGACAACTGGGATTGGTTCTATATGACCTGCACACAAGACAAAGGGAAACAAGTGTAAGTTATGACATCTTTCACTAGGGCCTCACATTGTCTGGAGATGGGATATCCATGCAAATATCCCACACCCAAAAGAAATATTCTTGCAACTGTATGTAGGTTGATGGAAACGTAGTATGGGCTGTCAGTTTGCCTGAACATACAATTGCTTTCCTCTGTGGTGTGTTGGAACAAAGGGACACCTAGCTGAATGATCTCCCTCTTGTTCCCCTTGATCTGCTTGTTGAAGAATATGAATGTTTCACCTAAAATTTGAAACTAGAGAATTAGCATCAAAATGGTCAAGGCAACGGCACAAGGGCAAATAAGCCAACATGAATTGACATTCCAAGAGATAAATGAGCCAAGCGCACACTACGAAGCTAGCCGAGAAATTCTGTCATAGTCAAGTTCAGGCAGCTTACTTGCCTATAAAGATTATGGCCAAAACCCTATAGAACCATACCAAGGTTGTGGGCTCTATGTCCAACCTTAAGATTGAATCAAACTAAGGAATTAAACGTTTTTTGATGCACAGATCTGGGAGTAGGCATAGCATATCAAATCAAACAGAATGATCTAACATGCTACTATGATTGAATTATACATCCACTTCAAACTCTTCTTCTGTCAATGAGAAGTAATTGTAAAAGTAAGCTACTTGAGGAAACAAGCCATCCAAATCGTCCAGGTATTGTAGCACTAGGTTGATGCCTTTACGTTCTCAAATGTAAGTTTTAAATATCCGAGATTATAATAACCGGAAGCTTTCTGTGCAACAGCAACTACTAAATTACACTAATTTAGCCTATACATGGAGACAGTTGCTAGGACCATGAACCTGTAGATTACTGAGTCAGTTAGCACAAAAGTGTATCAGACAAAACCATCACCGCCGACAGAAAAGTAGTAGTGCCTGAACTAGGACCACAATTAGGTGCTATCAGCAGTAGGGAATATCTGGTATCTCGAAAGCATCAATTGGATAATATCAGAGGTTTGTTGTGGTCTTGTGGACACAACAGAAGTAACCAGAAAGGAATGGACACCAAAAAAAGTAGGAAAACAAGTAGAAGCTCATAAAACAATGCGCAAATTCTGCATTTTTTGGAGATTTCAAGAAAAGAATAAGCGCCAAAGCAACAAAGCGCAACTTACCTGAAAGTTCTCCATTTCTGCCAGCCTGACGAATTCCATTGATGAAATCAGCAACCTTCATGAGCTCTGATGTTGTGAACACATCTTCATAAATCTTCAAGCCTTTCACAACATTAACCTGCTAACACAACGTTATAAACATGTGTTAGAAAACAGCGGTTTTAGAAGAACGGTTATAAAGTGGTAGATCAATGGATGTGCTACTACTTCCTACAGTATCTCTATTTCTTCAATACAGAAAGTTTTGCCGAGTGGTGTAAAGATGGAACTCGCCATGTGCCCCTTCACGGACTCCTTGGCCATGAAACCTTTCTGGATCTTGATCCTCTCGGGGCGGGAAATGCAGTCCTCGTGGTCAGAGCAGATAGGGTAGCTCTCTGGTAGGCTGTGGTCGCCTTGCGATCCTTGGTCGGTATTATCTGGTAACAGGGTAATATAGATCTCAGAAGGGTTCCAAGCATTGCATAAGTGTACACTTTGACTAGTAATTCGCAAAAGGTACAGAGAATTTTTTTGAAGTGTGCTATCTTGTTTCAGAAAAAATAACTTATGCTTGACAGAGGTAAGCCGTAGGAAATGCAGTAAATAAATGCGAAAGGAATGTGTCATCAGTAAAATCACTGGTTGGCTCCTAAGAAAACGTTCTCTCCTAAAAGCAGGTTGTTAATTGCGTAAGGGTGAGCACAAAATGAGAAATGAAGTTGGCAGGCTAGATCATCACCGACAGCTTTCGAACAGATTCTATAAAAAATTCCAACAAAAAAATACGAAATGTATTATATCTCAGCTTTTCTGGCGTGGCATAATCTGGTATTCACCTACCTAAGGTAGGTTAGTGGGCACAGTCGCGCAGCAATAAAGGTCTAGTTGATCACCGATTTGAAGTTTTGAACTCATACATGATGCAGTTTCACCTTTTCTCGCATCACATAACTTAATCTTAGTGGGTACAGTCACACAGCAACAAAGGTCCAGTAACATCACAGGTTTGAAGTTTTGAACTTAATGCAAAATCGATCTACAACGCTTTGTCGTGCAGCATCGGAGCATGATGCAGTTTCACTAGATCTTCCGAGATCCCCATCATAGCACAGGAAGAAATGCCGTCGACCCAAGCAGTATTCTCTCCCCATGTCATTTTCTACGAAGCACTACGTGTGGAGAGAAAAGAGGCCGCCTTTCATGATAAGGCAATAACGAAAAGGCAGGTATGTATGTATAAACAAGAGATTCCCTCAGCTTGAATAATGTACAAGCACATCAGTACATTGTGTGGGGGCAAGACAAGCACCAAGCAGCGAGCAAGCAAGGACCAATGCTGTTAACCTGAATTATCAATTCCAAACCGCATATGATAATAATCATATAATATAATCACGTGCGTAACACAGCCCCTCTGTCCAACGCTGCACACAAACACCTACCGCTGCCCTGCACGAACACCGCAGCCATGGCCCCATGATGCACTGATTTCCACAGGGATGGCGCTATACGGAGACAAGCCGGGTGTTTCGAGAAGAAGCGCCCAGCCGTGCAGCCAGAGGGGCCTAGTAGTTGACTGGCACGGCCACACCAGCCAGGCAAAAGGCCAACCACGTGTACAGCTCATCGGGGTCGAGAGCGGCCACTCCGATCGGAACGGCACCAGATCCAGCCTCTCGGCCGGAGAATTTGGCTTCTCGAAACCCGATCTTCAGGTCCAGCCGAGCGGCTGCTCGACACGTGCACTGCAGGCCGTGGGGGAGAGAATGCGTGCTGGAATTAAAATTTTCCACGGCGGTGGTCATGTGGGTCCATTAACTTCTAGCTCCCTCCATTTGATTGCGATCAGACGGGTCGTCGCGGCGAGGGAGCAGACCGCCGGGCTCCACCACGCTACGCAGCAGCCTGACTGGACTGACGCACACTCCTCATGAGACCCACCCCAACAACACGAGGAATTTTGTTCCTGCTGCAGGGCATGTCTCCCAAAAGTCCTATACGAGGGAGACCCTGTACAAAAGACTCGTGGCTTGGAAGGAGATTTGACCATTGGATTTAAGAGTAGTTGTTCACTTCTGGCATTAATAGGACAGGTCATCATGCGTGACATTTTTGGATTTTTTTCTTGCAAGCGAAAAATAAGAAGGCACACACATCATGCCTGACACACATGATTATTTTTACAAGCAATGAAATGATCACCTCCCGGGTCACTGTTGCAAGATAACCACGTCCAGAGAATTTTCATGTTTACACGCTTTAAAACCACTTGTGTCGCTCTCTCCTAGAGAATCACCAGTAAGCTAGCTTCGCGACGGTCGGAAAACCTTCCACGTAGGACCATGACAATTCGGAGATAATATTTTATTTGAAATAAAGTAAAACTTGTCAACTTCCCTATATAGAATGTCAACTCTAGCGTGTCACATATGTTGCGCGGCGCAAAGCACCCAGCCGTGGTCGGTCAAGCTTGAAGACAGAGATGACGAAGCAAAGGCACACATGTTTCGTCCCTTCTATAATACACTTTTTATTGGTTTCCCAAAAAACAATTTTAATTGTCTTTTCTAAATAAAAATACTTACGAAGCGCAACCTTGACATTTTTTTGGGATCTTGCGAGACGGTTAGCAAAAGCAGGAGCATTCGTCACTCCAGTACCCAAGATGAATACGGCAAACCATCCGTCACATACTCAGTTATGCACATACTGACATACGTTTTGAGAGCGCGGAGTGCACAGCACCACCACTACGTGGAACGCCAAAGCAGCACTCAAACACACACGGCCCCAAAGTCAAAACACGGCTCCGAAGCAGAGAGATGTTGAGGGTTGGTGCCATCGCTAATCGGATGCGCAGGTTGGTTTTGTCGAGACCAAAGTCGCCAAATCTGGTGAGACCCCCCGGGCACATGCTAAACAGATTCTTCACCTGAAATACTTTATTCCACAGTACAGCCTATCGTCGCTGGTGTTCACCAGATGGAACCCCATGGCATGGCAGGCTGTTGTAGCGCTCGCCAGGCTACAACACACAACGATGCCCTCGATGCCGCCGCGAGCGGTGTGGCGGGCCGGCGAGAAGGACAAGGCCACGGAGGCGTCAAACTCCCCGTCACGGCGCGGCGCCTTCTGCACTGCACTGCACCACGCGCCCGATGATAGTAAACATTATTAATCGGCGAACCTAGCACCCAGACTACTAAAGTAAACATGGGTTAATTACTGGTTGGCAGGTAGCGGCCGTACTACCGGCCAGTACTTTCCATGGCCACGGGACAGGGACCAGGCCAAAAGGGTGGCCGAGGGTGGAGGGCGCGTGCAGGCGAACCAAAAATAAAGCTGGTCCAGGAGGGAAAGCCCGTAGGGTTTTTAAGTAGTTGCAGCGCCCTCGTGATGCCGTTTCACGGGGTGCCGCCGCCGCCGGCACGGGCGGCCAGGATTGACCGGCCGAGGCTATCCCCGCCGTCCGATCCTCCGCCTTTTGGTGGGACTCTGCTCGGGAATTATTGGCGCTCTCGCTCCAGTTTTTTCCCCTAACCACCAGACCGTAATGGACCCGGAAGGCCGGCTCGACGACTACCCAACACGTGAATGTAACCATGCCGCTTTAGCAACAGCGCTAGTATGCCATAAATAAAGCGTAACCTTGAAGTCTAATTCGATCCCTCGGCCCCGATAATACAGGAGATATTTAAAAGTGGGAAACCTTGCGGAGAAATCCATGGCAGGCAGGTAACGACCAGATCCAACGTTTGCGAACCGGGGGCAAAAAACAAACAAACTGGAGATCGGTTCGACGGATGAACTTCACGGCGGATTGGGAAAAATTCGAATGCGGGAAAGGGAGATTATCGGAAGGACGGTAAAATTATTAGTAGATTAGTAATATGTGCACGCGAGGATTAATTAATTAACCTAATGGGGGGATGATTGTACTTACGGCCGTCGTCGGGGACGGCGTCGTCTTCCGTGGAGGCCGCCTTACGCTCCGACGAATCTCCCGAGGAATCTTCGCCGTCCAGCTCGTGGTCCGCATCCACGGGGACGGCGTCCTCCGTGGCCGCAGGAGGATCCTCCTGCGGTGGTACCGGCTCGTGCACGTGCTCTGGCACCGGCACGGGGTCGGCGGCGACGGCGACGAGCTCGTCCATGGGCTCCTGGATCACCGTGGACGCGGCCTCCTCCTCGGAGTATGCGGCGGCGGCCGCGGCGTGGGCGTCGGCGACGCGGCGGAGCTCGGAGGCGACGTCGTTGATGGAGTAGAACTTCTGCATGTGGAGGACGGGGAACCAGTTGAGGCGGCGTCGGTGGAGCGCGGCGTACATGGCTTCGTACTCGGCGGCCCCGCCGATCTGCGCCAGGTGGCCGCAGAGCGCGTCGATCACGGCGTTGGCGGCCGCGAACTCGCCGCGGTACCACCCGATCACGGCGTCCCTCGCGGCCACCTGATCCGGCGCCGCCACGGGCGACCCCGGGGACCCTGCCGCCGGCGGTGTCGTCATCGCTCCGGCGATCGCCAGAGTCGCGCAGCCACCCCTCCCGAGTGACCACCACTCGTTTATCTCTCTCCCTCACAGAACCGTTCACGGGGTCCTCTGGAATATATCTATCTTCTATCTAACAATATCTGTGGAAGCTTTTTGTAATGGCGTCGCCGAGGGTGTTGGACGGACGCAGCCCTGTTCTAAATCGGCAGAGGAGGACGGTGTGGGGAGCGCTTCTCTCTCGGGGGCGCGCCTATAAATACCCCCGGAGAAGAAGCGGCCGAGGGTACCCGTAGCCAGGCAGGGGCGGGGTGACGTGGCTGGCAGGATGGACTAGCGGGTACGGGCGCAGATCCGACAAGGAGGTGGCAGGGCAGCAGTTAGTTAAGGTCTGTTTCGCTTTCTAGGAGGGAGGCCTCCTCGACCCGGCCTACGGGGGTTTGGGCGCGTGTGGACCGCGCGCTACACACCGAGATGGGCTGCGCGATTTCGGCGCACGGCGACGTCACACGCCGGCCTCGGCGACGGCGTGCACCTGGTCTTTCTGTCCCGTCCATGGACCGGCTGCCCATGGGTCGGACCATCCCAGCCGTCCATTTCTGAACCCCACACACTTGTTCGGTTTTTTGTTCCTGTTTGTGCAAGTTATGATTGGGAGCGAGAAAATACGGGAAGATTTTTTGCGTATGGGTGGACACCCGCTGTAATGTGTGAGCGTCAGTAATTAGGACTCCTTTTGGAAAGTAGATATTTTTTCGAATAAAAATCCAGCTGCATGCTGTTAAACTCCTCCCGTAAAAATCAAGCGGCCACAATATCTTCTTTCCATTTAAAGATAGATACAAATATAGAGTTTTACAGAGTCCCCGGTGGACGCCATCTTCTAAAGAAAGCACCATGCAATATTTTGATTTTTTTTTTACAGAGTTCCCAATGGACAACGTGGACTCCATCTTCTAGAGAAAGCACCATGCAATATTTTGATTTTCTTAGAACAGAGAAACAAGAGACGGTTACACTCTCTTGGGGATGTCTCAATTGTATAACATGGCTTTTCTTCATATGCGATTTCTTATTTATTTAATCAGCATATTTGTAGTATTTGTTAATTACATTAGATAGGACAAAAATGATAAGCAGTGACATATTAATGCACGAAGCGAGTATGTACGGAAAGTACGAAAAACATTACGACAAGCTAAAACTACCCGACACAAATGGTCACCTCCTATTGTCGGCTGCTCTCATATTTGGCGGTCGTTTTAGCGCTAGGAGGCGGAAGAAACGGCGGATCTATGTGTAGAGTGCAATTATTTTCATCAATGTTAGGTTTGTGTATCCTGTGTGACGATGTTTAGGCGGTGGAGATTATGTCATGTGGAACAAGATTATCATGGATCCATCTTTGTCCTGGTGTGATTTATCGTGGTCGTGGTCAATATTGGGGATCCCGTGTTGTTTTGGTCCCGTATGTCGCTGGCTTTCGGTAGACGGTTTTTTCACTGGCACTTTGACCAATCTTGGTGGTGGCGGTAGCGACGGCCGTATTAAGTTTCTCTTTTGGAATTGGTTCTCAAGTTCTATTTGACCGTACTCGTGATAGTACAATGATGAATTGACGGTTATGTAATGTAGACCGTATTAAGTTTCTCTTTTGGATTTGGTTCTCAAGTTCTATTAGTCTGTACTCGTGATTGTACAACGATGAATTGACGGTTATGTAATCTATCGTGCGAGGGGTGTGTCCTGGACCATATGGCGTTCAATGATCAACGGTTCTCACATGTCGTGGTGGGCGACTCAAACTGCTTTTCGAACCTTTGGGGTTATACTGGCTTACACATGTTTTGTCTTTTGTGATGTCAAGATGCAAAAAAGACTCCGAAGTTGTTTGGTTTTATTAAACAACTTTGTTCCTCATGTCATGTTTTAGTTTTGTTCAATCATATGTCTATTGTCTACTAGTCTTTAAATGTAGATCGGTTTGCTCGAGAGAAGAAAATACATAAAGCTAACACAAAAACACCAACAACACAACTTCAAGCATCGATGGCACAAGAGAAATCAATCTTCCCTACTCTTGAAGGTGCCGTTAGAATTATTCAATCAACTAGCAATTGGCATGCCGTATCAGTCTCCAATTAAGAGGGAAGATGGGTCGCTGATTTGTCAACCATGATCGACCCAATGGGTTGATTCTGACCTTTTGTAGCTCGACCGTGACTCTATGGCTAGATTACCTCATTTTCCTCCGTTGTTTAATTGCACTAGCAGAAAGTAGAGCGTAATGACGATTGGCTTCTGAATCTTGCGTGATGAGGTTACCTTGCCTCTATGGCAACGCATGTACCACCAGTCCAAGCATCTTTCTAGGGTGCCCATCCGATTGGAACTCTGAAGGAATAATTCAGCAGCATGACTACTGCACCTCTCATTAATCTTCTCCGTTCGGGTCGGCAGATTTTTCTCATCCTAGTCTGGGCAATGCCAATAAATCTCAGATCATCATCCCTCTAGGGCCCCGTGATCTCACAAATCTAAGATGGTACATGCCCCCAAAACCAAGGTTTCATGTTACTTCCTTTTTCAATGTTCATTCCGTTTTCTTAATTCACGCACCTTGGGATCGGGACTTTGATGGAGTAGTAAAATTTGTGAGACTGTAAGAAACGGTTCTTCTTGGATTCCCCTTGGTGACTGTGAAGAGCTCCTGCTTGCAGAGGCCGTCTCCTGTTTAACCTAGAAGTGAGATGCATCTAACCTTGTTTTTCGCTTGTTAAGATGTGCTACAGCGATGCAGTTACTGTTGGGAACCGGAATCAAGTTATGGTGGCTTCATTAGTTTAAGGGCTATTTTTTATATGGATTGGCCCTGAATCTGATTTGGTTCTGATTAAATAAGAGCATTGTACATCTGGTGGTAGGTGGTGGCTGGATGCGCTGCGTCTGTTCTGGCTTCCCTTTCAGAATTTGAAACACACTGTCACACTGGATACACCTACCAAACTGCATAGTATATGGCATGTGATCAACGATTTATTTCATGTGAACGATTTGTGTCTGTCCTTCAACTTTAGTAGGCCGTATATATGGTTGCTGACGTGTATTACATATTGTTTGATCGGAATTTAGTTCTATAGTAATGTCCTACCAAAGACTTTCAGTTAGGCCATCTCTGCCCGATCAGTATTTAGATGAGTGAGGAAACGGATCATACCCTCGAAGATCGAACCGGTGAAAGTTTTTCGATGACGAGGTTGATGAAGAAGAGCATCAATCCCGGCAACGAGGCTCATCAAGTCGCGAGGAGATGTATTATCCCACGAACGGCTCCGGCAATCTTGTAGCGCACACACAAAATACCTCTATGGTATCCATCGACAATGCTATCGTAGTCTCGTCTAGATTAGATCTAAATGGAGGTAGAACTCGGACAATGTTCTGGCATCGGTGATAAAGGAGATCTCCGTCCGATGTTGATGGCGTCAACATGGAAGAGAGAATAACGAGGAGTCTAGCGCGACGCTTGGCAGCGAGGCGGCGGCTTGGAGGTGGCAGCGACGACTTCGAGGTGGCGGCGTCTTGGGGCGGGGTGGCGCGTGGGATAGGGTTTGCATTGTGTTGCCCCCTTGTCATATGGGTGGCGCGCCGGCCACTCCCACCACCTCAAGGGGGTTCAATTCCATGTAGGACTCCCCCACAAACCGAATAGGAGAGAAGGAAAGGGGGTCAAGTCATCCTTGGACTCCCCTCCCAATCTGAGTTGGGGAGGCACTCGGCCTCCTCTCCTCCCCACGCCGGCCATCCCTAGGAGGGACCATGCGCCCCTTGCCCCATGGGTCCCCTAGGGTTTGACCCTTATGATCTTTCCGAATATTACAGAAACCTTTTGGCCCTTCTGAAGCTTTCGAGATGTTCTAGACCTGACATAAATGTAACATCCCAGCGTTTAGGAACCAACGAAGGGTAGACATAAAAATATGTGCATGCGCATGCATTCATTTGTAAGTCTGGGAATTTTTTTCGCAAACAAAAACCCTAGAGAGATCAGGGTTTCTTTCACTAGGTTGAGATAAGATTTAGCTCATTCTGGTGATTGTTACAAATTTTGACATGATCTCTAGGAATTTTGAGTTATTCTGGGGTAATAATTTGACTTTATATTCAAATTTCAAACTACTTTTGAAATGATTCAAACCAAAGCAATTAGGAGTTAATTATTTAAAAAGTATGTTTAAATATTATAGTTTGAAGAAATGGTATTATATTATTTAATAAGTATACAATTAAAGAAATTTCAGACATTATAAAAATATAGATAAATATACAATTATTAGGAATTATTTTTCTTTTCTTATTCCATAATTACAAATATGAAAGGAATACAAATGAGTAAGAAATTATTATACAAATAAATAATTACAAGTGATAAGAAGTAAACTTTATTGAATAATTACAAGTGATAAGAGAAAAAGGAATAAAAATCACAAACGTAAATAAAAGGAAAAGTCCTATACTAGTTCCTAACTAGTCCTACATATATTTCTTCTCAATCTTCTCAGTGGTACTTGTACCTACAATCAAACAAATAAAAACAATAAAAAGAAAAGGTTATGGTTAGTATATTGCTCTCAGCTATGAATAATGAAGTGCACTGTTTAAATTGCATCGTTGAGCTTTTATGAGAGAATTGGGGCAAATTTCACCAGAAGAGTAGTATTTGTTCTTTTTATTCAAATGTTTTCAGTACCACATCATAAATCATAGGGGAAAGTTTCACCAGGTAAGATAACAGTAAAAGGGTAAAGGCAACATATATTTTAACTTGAGCTCATCCATAGACCAAGCTAGCACAGTAGCAGCAGCTCACACACACATGCAGACTATGTGATGTTGACACAGTAGGAGTCCTGAATAAGGGATAAGTTCCCAGCCGTAGTAAGAGAGAGCTCTCTCTAAAGCATGTACCAAAACAATAGAGAACAACAAGAACAACACACATAGAGGTCTATTCTCAGGCAGATTCCCGCCAGTTTAGCCAATAAAATATCACAGCAATCCATTAGTTAACAAGCCAGGATGATTACATGAGGAGGGGTGGATCAGGTGTTGGGAAAGATCATGAAAGTAGGAGATCAAGGAGGAAAAGGGTCATGCTGGTCACAGCAAGGAGCTCGACAAGCTCACGAACAGCAGCAAGGGCAACTTAGGCATCACAACAAGATCACCACCAACATGAGGTTGGATATTTTCCAACAATCAAGCCTTGTACCCATTCTTATCAATTAGAAGGACATGATTTTGTTGGACTGGATAAAAATCCTCATCTGAGGACACCTTTATGATCACGCTATTACGGTGTTATGCTTGATATAATCAAAGTACTCTTACGGAGTCAGTGATTGACGTGACCTCATGGTCTAAGGATTAAGGTTACTTTGAATGACGTTATAGTATTGTAAACATAATGGCATGATCGTGTTACTATACTATGGGAGTTTGTTTATCACATCATTCCACAAATATTGTGACCTCGTTATTAACAACATCCAATGTTATGATAGGAAACCTTGATCATCTTTTTATCAACAAGCTATTGTCATGAGAGGCATTACTAGGAACCTTTTCTTTTGTTTATTAAACACATATGTATTAACATTTACGGTTAACACAATTATACAATGAAAAATAAACATTTATCATAAACATGGAATATAATATAATAACCACTTTATTATTGCCTCTCGGGCTTATTCCTTTCAAAAGCTTCTTCAACTTACAAACTGTGAACTTGAAGTTGAGCAAAAGAATGAAAGATCCAACTTAATTAACATGGAGGGAGATCAGCAACTTATTCTATATAGTTTGTGCCGCTCGACTCAACCTAGAAACTAAGAACGACTAAAGAACTACTCTGACTCATTGCCTTCTGCTCTGTAGCATATCTCGTAGTCCACCCCTTCAACTCTGTCGGAGAGATCTGGTTCTTCGTAGAAGACATTGTCTTGGCTCTCTGTAGCACACATTGGGGTATCCTCCTGGTGTTCATAGAATTTGGAGGGGATCAAAGAAAAGAGTGAGTAACAATGTTACCTAGCAAGTTTATTATATGCATGGTGGGAAGTTTGATGCACTAACTACCACGTCAGACTATAAGTCTTTGGTACTAAGCAATTTTCGTAAATCTTTCTTCAAAGATTGCTTTTATTATAAAAATTATGCCTTTTAGTCTTCACAGGTTAACCAGAACTTCATGGAGTTCCTTTCCTTCCATGTTTGTAGCTGCTTCCCGAAACAGGGAGTAACATGTCACAATTCTTACACTTTGTAGAGGTGCGTTACTTTACACATGAGATCAAATCTTTGTTGCACAATCAGGCGTACTTTCCCGTCCACATTTCCTTGATGTGGGGCCCAGTAGATGATACAAGCCAATCAATGCCCTTCTCCACGACCCCATATGCCACACGACCCCCCAAGAAGAACGACCTTTGTTAATCCGCATAGCAGATATAACTATAGTTGACTCCTTGAGGACTCTAGTGAGTAGAAAACATCCTGGTCGCCCCAACAAGTTGGTGGACCTACCAAGGGTGGTCTCTCCAGATAGTCTAGATACCAAGATCGCGGGGAACTAAGGGGTCCCACCCATGTACTAGGCCTCAAAAGGTACACCAATGCCACGATATGGTCATCTGTTGACATACGAAAGGAAGAGATCCAGATGACTTCACCGCCCCCATTCCAGATCTCATGGTTAACGCGTATTATACGACGCTTACTAATGTGAGGGGTTGTTAAGCCCTATCTGATGACTTCATTGCAAATGGAATCCTAGATTCCATTGCTAGATAATATAAATTACCATCACATCGGATGATAACCAATAGTTTATATATTAAGAAAATATTCCTTTTCTGTCCCCTTTTTTGAACTCAAGTGATCATATAACAATTTTCAAATACTTTGGAAAACATATCAATGGACATGAGCAAATAATGAACTTGTCTTGTGACTGCAAGGTAGTGAAGTCAGATGCTTCCACTCGACCTTTAGCTCCTATTTCTATAAAACACCATTATTGCCCAGTAAGGAAAATATTTAAAGAAGCAGTAAAGAGCATGCATAGTAATGTCATGCATTATTTTCTTTGCGTGTTTTACCCATATTATTAAAGGTCAAGGTATTTTTATTTAAATAATAAATAGAAAGAAGTTATTATTTTATAAACCTTAAAATCCTTGAATTATTATATTTAATATTTCATAGTAACATATCTTAAATTGAGAGCTTAAAAGTAACTTTATTTATTTTTAAACCTTACTTTTATTTTATTAAAATTCCATAGAGGAATAAGTATTTTTAAATATTTTTTTAGTGTTATTAGATTAAAATACAAACTTAATATTTTTCTTTCATAAAGCATTTATGTAGAATGTTAAAAATGATTTTTACTTATTTTTAAGTATTATCCTTATTCTTAGAAAACTCCTTAAAGGATTTATTACAACAAAAAATTAATTTAAGTTTTATCATGCTAAAATACAACTTAGTATTTTTATTCGATAGTTTATATTTTTATGAACATTTAGATATATTATTTGTATTTTTTAGAATTTTTAGAGCTTAAATACCTTCAGGGATATTTTTGTATTTTATTATTTTATTATGGGCTTCATTTTATTTAAAACCTGGGGCTGGCCTAGCCTTGGCTCGGCCCAATGGGTTTGGGGTAAACCCACATCACCCCACTAGGTCGACCGACCCAGTTACTTCTCTCTCTATCGAGCGCGTCTATCTCCTCCCTAGCGACCTTGCGTCGCTACCGCTGTCTCTCTCCGAGCCCTAGCCTCCCCGGCCGCCGCCGTGATGTAAACTGACCTAGTCGACAACGTTGCATCAATTGGCCCTACTCGATTTGTTGTGCGCACCTTGCCTCACTAGCCCCACTACCTCACTGGAGCTAGGGTTTCATATCTCGCCTCGGTGTGGTACTCCAGCGATCCTGCGGTGTTGCTCTGGTGATGTGGTGTTGCGGTGGTGACTAACGTTGCCGTGCTTTGGCCACTGGGACTACGACATGGCGCGGGTCGCAGCACCCCTAGGTGATCCCCGTGCCGCCGTGGTTCTATCCCCGGTGATCGCCTCCGCTTCCTCTTCTAAACATTTAGCGAGGACCATGTGTAAGTTGTTCCTCAACCTCACTTTTCTCCATCCCTTTTTGTATTCCTTATTGTGGTGTTGTTGTAACCCCAGTTAGAGTTGTCGTCTGTTCTAGACTCAACCCTCTATCTGTTTACTGCTAGTCGGGGTAGTAACTTGCTTTAGTATATTTCTTCTATGAGGATATTGTGAGGAACCCAATTCTATGATTGGATTAGTGTTGTCGGATTGATGATAAGTACGCCATGAGGGGGTTCTCGAGGCGTGTGGAAGAGAGGGGTGTGAGACGTACGGTTTTCTTGGACGGTGAGTACACAAGTTTACCCAGGTTCGAATCCGCCGGCTTTGGACGGATCCTACTCCTGCTAGCAATCCAGTAATACGGCAAAGCCGAAATATGGGTTACAAGGGTTTCGCCGGTGCGAGTTGAGATTGTAGACTATTGTGAGGTGCCCTAAAGGCTCTCCCTAGGATGTCTTATATAGATATCCGACCTAGGGTTTACAAGAGAGACATATCCGGCTATGACTAAGAGTCGGTCACAGAGTACATCTTGAACTACAAGTAACACTACAGGCTTATATCGGTAAGTCTTCTGGGTCTTCCCGTAGCCGGACTGGACTCCGTCTCTTCTCTCTGACTGGGTCGCCCGTGAAGCAAAGCTCTAACCCGAAGTGGGACACCCTGGTCAGCGAGGCATATTGTGGATACCCGGAAAGTATATCCCCAACAGCAGCCCCCGGAAGCCTCCAAGATCCAGAGTCAGATTTCATCATCGTCCAACTTGATCTTCGGCTTGCAGAATCTTGAAGGGTTCCTGAAACTTCAAAAGAAAGGATAGAATCCGAGTCTCAAAGCGAATCGGACCTATGAGTACATTATTCGAGTTTCCAGCCTAAAATTCGAACTTAAGCCGAAACTTAGTCTCTGACGTAACCTGACATCAGTCAAGGTCAAGTCACGTCACTGGCAGACATTCTTGTCAGCACGACCGTTGGTGGGTTCGCCCTTTGCGGAACCGATACGTCGCTTTAATGCGTGCATGGTGATCCAGGCAGCATAATGATGACTGGGATTCTTGCACCAACAACATGGTTATTGCAGTACTTGTTGAAGGAGATATGCCCTAGAGGCAAATAATAAATAGGTTTTTATTGTCATATCTCAGCTAGTTTATAATAGTTTCATATTGTGCTAGAACTGTGCCAAGTAGAAACATTGGTACAGGTGTGGTATGAAACAACCAAGTCCCTAGTAGCCTCTATTCATACTAGTTCGTTGGTCACGAAGATGATCTGAGTTTCAAGATCATGGGCATTTATGCTGACTAACAACGAGATCATATCATTGGAGAATGATGTGATTGGACATTCCTCGAAGGATTGCAACACGATCAAGTCATATAGTTCATTGTTGCAACAGCTATACCTAGACTCCTTCTCCTTAGACCGTGAGCTCATATTACTCACTGTTTCCCTAGGCTGCTTTGACTGCATCAAACGCCACTTGGTAATGCGGTGGTTATAAAGGTGTACGTTGGGTATTCCGAAGGAACAGTAGATGACATGTGACTGCAAGACCGGGATTTGTTCACCCACATGACGGGTAAAGATACATACGGCCGACTTGGTGAGATTACATCTATAAATGTTGCAACATGTGACTAGGTCACGGGGATGTAATATCACGGTAATAAGAAAACATAACTTGTTGAGAACGAGATTGAACAAGGTATGGGATACCAGTGATCGGATCTCGGACAAGTTGTATCAAGAAACAAAAGGAAGAGGATGCTACATTTAGACGGTTCAAACGACATTGTCATCAGGAATGCATAGGGGTCACATGGACATCCCTGGTCCCTCTGTTGATCATTGATACAGATCATGTCTAGAGCATTCCCGAGACGTGAGAGGATACACTTAAGGGTACGATGAGAGCGATCATTCGTCAGACGGAATCACATTAGAGAAAGAGAGAAAGATGGAATTGTTCTGCGGAGAGATCCGAAGTTGTTCGGAGAAAGAATAAAGGAAAAGCCCCGAAAAGTGTTTTCAGATAAATGGGAATTTGTATATATATTTATTATATGTTAATTATGAATTAATATATTATAAATAATATTTAGATTAAGATTTATAAAGTCAACTTTTATATTAGGCTAAATCCCGGAGGGAAATAGCCTAGAAATAAAACTGCAGGAAAATAAAAGGAAAAAGAAAAACAGCCAGCCCAAGTGGGCGGCAGATAATAGCCGCCGCACTGGGCGGCAGATAGCAAGGCGACGCTAGGACGTCGCCGGCCCACCCAGGCGGGGCAGGGCAGAGCACAGGCCGCCACCGGGCGGGGCGAGCTGGGCCGGTCGTGGCGCCGGCCCACCCGGGTCGCGGGCGCCAACGGGCCGCCGGGGGTGGCCAGCCCACCCTGGTTCGCTGCCCCAGCAGGCCGCCGCCTCGCGGGTGAGGCTGAGCGCGGGGTGGGCCATGCCAAAGGCCCATCCGGCCAGCCCCTGCTGCTTCCCTTTTTCTTTTTACTGTTTATTTTCTGTTTGCCTATTGGGCCGAGTAGAAACAACCTATTTGGCAGTCCGAATTTCTACTGACTTTTTTCCTTTAGTTTTAGTCCCACATGGCTTAGCCTTTGAGAAAGGTACACCCCCTTAGCCTATATAAAGGGGTGCCCATGGGTAGGATTAAACACAAATATTTGGAGAAGTCCTTTGGTTGACTTTCTCCTTCTCTCTCTCCCTCTATACCTCATGACCATGGCCCCAAGTCTGGGCTGTGCGATCGAGGCACACCTGCAGTACGCCGTTGCGCTGCAGGGATTCCTAGCCGGATATCAACTTCCGCACTCCCGGCGGGATCGGGGAGCCGGAGGTCTCATCGTGCACCGGATGTGTACGAAGACACGAGACGCAACACTTGGGGCGCTTAAATGTCGTGAGCCGGAGCTGTTGCATGATGAAGATGATGAAGATCAAGAAGGAGTAAGGGGTGACCTGCGAGGAGCTTCGCGACCTTGAGGTCGGCTTCGAGTACGACTACATCAACCACGTTCCCCGCGGAGCGTTAACCGCATACAGACTACAAGGGTATGTATTCTATACGCATTGGCTGTTACTGCATTACTACATAGATAGATCCTAGGCTAAGTTTCTGGGGTTCTATCGTAGGAATTTTTTTGTTTTCTGCGCCGATCCCCAACAGTGGTATCAGAGCCGATCTATGCGTAGGAGTGCTGTACGGCCAGTACGCACAAGTATTGTGCGGGCATTGATCCCTTAGGTTTTACCCTCTAACGTGTACTTGTTTATATCGCGACATTGTTTGATGAAGCGGCCCGGACCGACCTTACGCTATTCGTACGCGAGACTGGTTCCACGCTCAACATACGGCTTGTACCGTATAAGTGGCTAGCGGGTGTCTGTCTCTCATTCGATGGTTGATATAGCATTTACAACAGAGGGGCCCGAAAGGGGTGTAGTATAGACAACTGTTGGATCCATGTTGTGGTTGGAAAGTTCGTAGTTTAGAAACGGTTCTAGTGCGAAAGCCCTAACAACCACGTAAAACTTGCAATAGATAAAGTAGAGGCGTCTAAATTTATTTTGCAGGGGGCATGTGATTATGATATGGCATTGGTCGATACGAAGGTAAAGTAGTTTACTTTTCTATTGCTAAGTAGTATAGTAATAGTCATCTTTCCGATGGACGACCTGGTGGAGGCGTCGTGGACTTGGCGTCAAACCAAGGGCACGATGGAGATCATGCCGGAGCGCTCGATGGAGATCAAGGCGCAAGAAAGACCATATCATATCACATTTTACATATGATGTTGATACCAGTTTTTATACATCTTATTGTGTGCTAGTATTTAGATACTCAACGGTAGCAAATAAGATAATCCCTATTGAATTCCAATGTTCCGTGTTCCCCTTGTGTGTGCACCACCAAGAAAGTTCTTCGGTATGAGGCCGGCCGTAATAATCGGGGGTCAGACATATCTACGTTCGCATACAGTGGGTGTAAGCCATGTTGCATAGCAAATACACACAAGTTAGATTTGGCGAGCCTAGCATGTATAGACATGGCCTCGGAGCACAAGAGATCGAAAGATCGAGCATGAGTCACATGGACGATGTGATTGACATTGGTGAATGTCTACCTTTGATAATGCACTGATGGCCGTGATGATCGGGGGAGGTGCAGAGGATAGGGATCATGCGATCACTAAAATTGTCCAGAGGATGACCGTTTTAGTGGAGACCAATTATAAATTGATCTCTTATTATAAACTTAGTCTAGATGTCTGTTTGCAAATATCTTAGTAGATCTTAGCCTATCCCATTGAGGTCCTTTGCGACCATGGGAATATATTGCTTAATATGGAACTTAGCAAAAGGGTCCAACTTCTTAGATTAATACCCACGCCTGAGGGATATCCTCGTAAAAGGTGATCTTCTCTTCTTGATACAATAACCATTAGGAGATAATTCGATGACTCCAGATTGTTTGCAAAAACACTTAGTGATCTTGCATTAGAGTTGAGAACTCTTGGAAGGGCTTGATTGTAAGTGGAGATCATGGATGAAAAGGTATATGTAAGATATACAAATTATAAATGTGGTTATTGCAAAACTCGTTGCAGATTGCAAAGTATTTGATACTTGTCATGCTTTGTGAAAATAGGATGATCTGCTTGAGAATTGCTGGTTTTGAGGCAACGTGGCTTGATGACGACAAGCAAAACAGTTGATGGCCGACATCACCTCTTCCCTCAAAGTTTATCATTTTGATTAGTGGACTTGAATATAATTTGTAATACTTGTTTGTGTGTCTTGCTTTTGGCGAGACGATTATTCATATGAAAAAAGTTACAAACCAGTTTGTACTATTCTTATGAACAATACCGTTAGGGTCACATTACGATTACAAATAAGTTATTCTCATCACTATGTTAATGATAATAGTTTAAACATTTATAAAGGATTAGAATGCTAAAAGATATCCAAAGCTTAGTAATGAAATGACACTACAGTTTAAGTCATTTTTGGTTATTGCAGGTTCTTTATGAAAGATCGGGGTCCTAAATGCTTAATCTAGAGACTTTGCAAAACCATGCCTCTTGGGCAGAATGACTAAAACTCCGCATTCTAGTAAAACGGTGATATGCGAAGAAATGTTGAATCTTATACATAGTGATGTATCATATTTTCAACAAGTAGTGGAAATCATTTATTGTGGATTTAAGTGAATAAGTGTATTTACTTAATGAAACATGAAGTTTGAAATGATTTGAATTGTTCAAATGAGTTCATGACTAAATGGGATATTGAATTAAATAAATTAAAAAAGTCTCTTCGATTTGATCGACACGAATAAAGTATTCAAGTTAAGTTTAGCATAAAAGGAACTTGTGAAAGATGTTTCACAAATTATGAGAATTGGACAAATTCAAACTTTGCTGAAATGTCTAAACATCATAAACATTTTGTATTAGATACATATGATATCATATTATGTCTTATCGGGGTTATTGTTATCGTTTAGAGTTAAAGATCAAAATAAGCAAACATCCATTTGAAATACAAAGGAAAATCTAAAGATTCGTGGAAACAACACCATAAGTGTTATGGCAAGTTCGAGTTTCTGGAGATTTCGACAAGTTGAAATCGTGGCGAATAAACAAGTCTTTGTAGAGCATTCTTAGGAAGCTATGAATGCACTTCCACAAGGGGAAAACTTGATGTTGTCCTAAATTGATGTGTCTTAATGAAGATACATGTGGAAGAAAGTAAAAGATCAAAACAAGGTATTTGACCTTACCTCCGAATTGTTGAGTGGCGCAGCGGAATTTGTTTCGTGAATCCTAACTCTGCAAATAGAGGAGAAACAAATGATAATGATCATAAAGTTTCAGGGAATATTTTTACTAAAGTAAGTAGGATTCAACTATATATATTCTACAAGTTTGTGGAATTATATTGTTGATTCACTTGTCATGTTTTGAACAAGACATACCTATGAAATACAAAGAAGCGTGATGGACCTAAGTACGAGAAATGAATGGTCATTGAAATCTCATTAGTGGAATTCTCAATTTGATGATGATCAAGGAATTTTGGAATATCCAAGAGTATCGAGAGGACCTAGTTCTGAGTGGGAGCAAATCATCTTGGCTAATTCATAATATGTAACTGACATATTCTGAGTGGGAGCTAAATGAAATCCCTGGATCTCAAACATGAATGTCATATTTGAGTGGGAGCGTGAAATCATTCTGGGATATGTGGATAACATATGTGAATTACGTTATTGGTGTTAATAATATTTAAGTTAGGATGAAGTTGAAATTATTAAACAATAAAATCTATCGAGATAGATTGGTAAGTTTAATAAACACTGAATGTCGAATGCTTCCTGGACTTAATTCTGAAAGTTGTTCAGAATGTCCTAAGCAAGATTCTGAAGTAGCTCAGAATAGAACAAGGTAAGAAAGAAGTTCTTACTATATGAAGCATTGAGTATTGCAACTATGGTTGAAAGAAAGAGATGTGTGGCATCTCATATGCCTGAGTCATAGGTTCTTCCATATAACCATGTTGTATACTCGACATAAAGTAACCCGAAGTTCTGGTTGGTAGGACAAAGTCTTAAATGTAAGAACATGTCTTTAAGTGATTCCTAAGTTGATCGTTGAACCAGAATTAACTTTGTACTTAAGTAGCAAGAAGCAATGTAAGTGGCATAGATGCATTTCATGCACTAGGATCTACATAGATATAGAAGTATAAAAGCTACATCTGGTGTGATGTATAATGTTATGGCGGGGCTAATTCGCTTTTAACGTAGAATGATGTGTCCTAGGGCCCAGTGCCCATGAGAAAGCCCTCGAGGTTGATCTAACATCACTGTAAGCTCCTGGAATCTGGCCTCGTTCTGTGGCCAAGACTATAGTATATACACAAAGGATAGCAAAGTGTGTTTTGAAGTTTAGATGACAACAGTGAAAACGACCGTCATCATAAACACTAGAAACAAAAGTCTCGCTTTGTTGCCAAACAAATACTTCTACCCATTATAGGATAATGGAGTGAATGTCAAAGTTAGGAAGACATTAACGATTTTCAAAAGACATAATGATCTGGTAAAACAGAAGATGGACATGACGTTTCCCATGAGCATGCATGATCTGTAAAAGCATATGGTATATGGTTTATACGAGTAAAATGCGAGCTGGATTATTTGTACTCTAGTGCAAGTGGGAGACTGAAGGAGATATGCCCTAGAGGCAAATAATAAATAGGTTTTTATTGTCATATCTCAATTAGTTTATAATAGTTTCATATTGTGCTAGAACTGTGCCAAGTAGAAACATTGGTACAGGTGTGGTATGAAACAACCAAGTCCCTAGTAGCCTCTATTCATACTAGTTCGTTGGTCACGAAGATGATCTGGGTTTCAAGATCATGGGCATTTATGCCGACTGACAACGAGATCATATCATTGGAGAATGATGTGATTGGACATTCCTCAAAAGATTGCAACACGATCAAGTCATATAGTTCATTGTTGCAACAGCTATACCTAGACTCCTTCTCCTTAGACCGTGAGCTCATATTACTCACTGTTTCCCTAGGCTGCTTTGACTGCATCAAACGCCACTTGGTAATGCGGTGGTTATAAAGGTGTACGTTGGGTATTCCGAAGGAACAGTAGATGACATGTGACTGCAAGACCGGGATTTGTTCACCCACATGACGGGTAAAGATACATACGGCCGACTTGGTGAGATTACATCTATAAATGTTGCAACATGTGACTAGGTCACGGGGATGTAATATCACGGTAATAAGAAAACATAACTTGTTGAGAACGAGATTGAACAAGGTATGGGATACCAGTGATCGGATCTCGGACAAGTTGTATCAAGAAACAAAAGGAAGAGGATGCTACATTTAGACGGTTCAAACGACATTGTCATCAGGAATGCATAGGGGTCACATGGACATCCCTGGTCCCTCTGTTGATCATTGATACAGATCATGTCTAGAGCATTCCCGAGACGTGAGAGGATACACTTAAGGGTACGATGAGAGCGATCATTCGTCAGACGGAATCACATTAGAGAAAGAGAGAAAGATGGAATTGTTCTGCGGAGAGATCCGAAGTTGTTCGGAGAAAGAATAAAGGAAAAGCCCCGAAAAGTGTTTTCAGATAAATGGGAATTTGTATATATATTTATTATATGTTAATTATGAATTAATATATTATAAATAATATTTAGATTAAGATTTATAAAGTCAACTTTTATATTAGGCTAAATCCCGGAGGGAAATAGCCTAGAAATAAAACTATAGGAATATAAAAGGAAAAAGAAAAACAACCAGCCCAAGTGGGCAGTGGATAATAGCCGCCGCACTGGGCGGCAGATAGTAGGGCGACGCCAGGCCACCGCGGGCTGCTGGCCCACCCGGGTGGGGCAGGGCAGAGCATAGACCGCCACCGGGGGAGGCGAGCTGGGCCGCTCGTGGCGCCGGCCCACCCGGGTCGCGGGCACCAACGGGCCGCCGGCGATGGCCAGCCCACCCGGGGTCACTGCCCCAGCAGGCCGCCACCTCGCGGGTGAGGCTGAGCGCGGGGTGGCCCGCGCCAAAGGCCCACCCGGCCAGCCCTTGCTGCTTCCCTTTTTCTTTTTGCTGTTTATTTTATGTTTGCCTATTGGGCTGAGTAGAAACAACCCATTTGGCAGTCCGAATTTCTGCTAACTTTTTCCTTTAGTATTAGTCCCACATGGCTTAGCCTTTGAGAAAGGTACACCCCCTTAGCCTATATAAAGGGGTGCTCATCGGTAGGATTAAACACAAATATTTGGAGAAGTCCTTTGGTTGACTTCCTCCTTCTGACTCTCCCTCTATACCTCATGACCATGGCCCCAAGTCTGGGCTTTGCGATCGAGGCACACCTACAGTACGCCATTGCACTGCAGGGATTCCTAGCCGGATATCAACTTCTGCACTCCCGGCAGGATCGGGGAGCCGGAGCTCTCATCATGCACCGAATGTGTACGAAGACACGAGGCGCAACACTTGGGGCGCTTAAATGTCGTGAGCCGGAGCTGTTGCACGATGAAGATGATGAAGATCAAGAAGGAGCAAGAGGTGACCTACGAGGAGCTTCGCGACCTTGAGGTCGGCTTCGAGTACGACTACATCAACCACGTTCCCCGCGGAATGTTAACCGCGTACAGACTACAAGGGTATGTATTCTATACGCATTGGCCGTTACTGCATTACTACATAGATAGATCCTAGGCTATGTTTCTAGGGTTCTATCGTAGGAAATTTTTTGTTTTCTGCGCCGATCCCCAACACTTGTAACAACAAATATTTAAGACTTTGTCCCGATGGGAGATCATCAAACGGAAACAACATGACCCTGCAGCCACGTTGTCAATGTAGCCACGTTTCGCACCCAAACCGTGGTTTGGAAATAGCCTATTCTATAAGTTACTAAAACAATGATAATTAAGAGAGGTTTAAAGTATCTAATAACAAAGAACTTTTAACAAGAACAAAATAAACTAAGACAGGAAGTAAATAGGAATATGAACTGAATTAAAGAGATTGTAGTTGTAGGATTGAATGGAATGAGAGAGGGCTTCTAGGCTTCTGTCTCACTAGTACTAGATGGGAAAATATATGTATGCTCTATAAGAGATTTCTCAGATAATAAACGTTCCCCAATTAATTACCGGGCTGTCACACTGTGTGCGCTATGCATGGTTCTCGCGCGTCACCACAAGGCAAAGGCACTTCCGGACCAAAGGATCACATAAACTCATCTTAGATTACAATAAATTCTAACTTAGCACCACTAGATCATACCTCAACCTAGAATTGAATCAATCACTCACACATGGATGAACAGCGAATCATATATAAATATATGATGATATCACAACCGTGTTCAATCTACAATTACTAAACACAAGAGAGAGAGAGAGAGAGAGAGATGGAGATGGAGATGATGATGGAGATCGATGCGTGGTGGTGGTGATGTCTTCCTTCTCCTCCCCTTCTTCATGCTTGGATTCCTTGATGGTGATGGTGTTGAGGGAGATCTAGATCTCGAAGGTGTGGTTGAGATAGAGCTCCACCGCTATGGAGATCGGATGGTGGTGGCGGCTGCAGGGCTCCGCCCCCTGAGGGGCTATGGCTTGGTGGCTCTCTCTTGGGTCCCTCCTCATTTATATAAGCCTTGGGGTGCCCTAGGGTTCTCCTAACACCGTCATATGACTTAGGGAAGGTTCTGGAGCTTTTCTGGTTCGAAATCCCGTCGTTTCCGACCTTTTTGGCAACTATACGGGCGGAGTTATACGACCAAAATTATAGCTCCGACCATATAGTTGCTCGTTAAACTTGCATATGCTTTTAGTATTTTGACCGCCATTTCTTCATACGAACTCCGTTTTGGGTGTTCTTGGGCTCGTTGAGTTCGTATCGTCGAGGGATCCAACCCTTTGGTCTTGGATCTTTATTTTGAGAAGTTGGAAAAATTCATATTTTCAATCTCTCAAATGGCGAAGTCTGGTCCCTGCAGCTCCTCCATACTATGCTCTCTTGGTTCCTTTTGCCTTTGTTTTGTCCATAATCATCATCAACACCTACACATATGTCAAAGACAAGGAAGAGTGATAAAATTCTACCTAAACTACTAAATGTCCAAAGCTTATATTGAATTTAATAAAAACAAGTAATCATGCATATTAGGCATAGCAATAGTTAGATGGAGCATGATTTGATAGGAAAATGACACAATTTATATTGCTAAAAAGTGTTGTATATCATAGACATCAACTTCCCCAAGCTAGATCTTGCTCGTCCTCGAGCAAAAGGGATCGATAACTTAATAAATGTGATCTTGCTTATCATTGTAAATCAATGCATCGTATCCTTGTTTTTCCTGCAAGCTCAAAGTAAGAGAGAACATAATCATACAAGTCAATATAAGATCAGTTATATTATTCCAAACCACTAGAGATTAGTCAAAAGCTTCTATGCCCCATGTCAAAGTTAAATCTAGCTTGCAAGTAAACTTGTGATCCTTCTATATGCACTTTATTGTATTTTTGTATTTTTATTTGTATAAGGCAAAGCTGAACACAGTTAGTTGTCAATCATAAATAGAAATAGAGTTTTCCAATGATGCCCACTCATGCCATCTATTAAAGTCTCTCAAGTGCAAACTTCGATTGTTGAGCTCATAGAAAATATATTTCTTATTAACGAGACCATGCCAAAAGAGTGGTATATGTTCAATCGAGACTGTGCAGGCTAGGAAGGACACTTGTGACCATTACTAAGATTTCCCTTTTCGGTATAATGATTTCTCATAACAGTCAGAGGAGTATTCCGACTTTTGCTTTTAACGCAGGCCCATGAGAATACCAATGCATACCCAAATATAGCATTTTTGCTACATATGTTAGGTAACTCATAGACAAACTCCAAGAGTTTCCTCTTTTTGGATTGTTTAAAGGCCAGCGGAGTTGTTAGCATTCCATGTTGTGCGATAGTGGTGCAAGACACGCATAAAGAAATATCTCACTTTGATTTCCAAGACAAAATTTTGGCATATGTAATCTCGAAACTTTGAAACATCATTTCTTAAGTGACAACTCGCTCAGTAAGCATCTATTAAGACCATCATTTCCAACACTATGGGGTTGTGCTACTCCATTATCATTCACTTAAGACAATTCTGAACAGTGAAAACTAGCAAGTTTCGAAGAACTTCTTTATTATATTTTTTTATTTTTAAAATGTAGAGAACATGGCAATGTATATTGAGAGGATCACAATATTTTTCAAAAGCTAGATAAAAGTTGAACAAGGTGCATCAAAGCTATGCTTGTCTCCTATGGGGCCTAACATGAGCAAGTATATCCCTTATATATGAACAAAATCTCACCTAAGCAAGCATTCAAAAACAGAGAGATACACAATAGCATGAAAACTTTTTAAGATAAAGAACTTTGCACAAGACTCTACACATGCAAAATAACCTCCCCAAGCTAAGAACTTGAGAAGATCATGAAAACAAAAGAGAAAATGCGGTTATCAAAAGAGAGTATAAGAAGTGGTTACCTATCCAAGCTTAAGTTAAAGCAAGGGTGACACACTTTACCGTTGAGGTGCTTTTAACCTCTACTTTGATGGACAAAGAACCTTTGCTTCAATGAATGCTTCATGATCCGAAGTATGCCTTCCCTAAGAACCTGGTAGGAACAAGACTAGAAAGAAGAGAGACTATTTTTGTGTTTTTTTAAGACACGGGTTTAGCACACAAGCGATAAAAATACAAGTCCCACTGTGTCAGTTCATCAACCTAAGCACCACGCCTAAGTCAACAAACTAGTTCTAGGAGTGCCTTCTCCTATATTGTGATGAAGTGTAAGTGAGATAAAATATGAAACACGAGTGTGCAGCCCCTATGTGCTTATATAAAAGAGGTTCGAGTTGGAAGGTTTTACTAGACACTGATTGTTGACACGTTGAATTGAAACAACCAGGTGGCTCATGCGAGTGTTTGCACGGTTGGCACTACCGTACACGTCGTCACACAAGGTTCAAGTCCCTACGAAAATAACACACAAAATAAAAGACAACGGTTTGGTGTACGAATGAAGTTTGTTCACCCAACTAATGAAAGAAAACAAAAAGAAAACATGAACTACTAAAGAGAATTACAACTTAAGGAATTTCTGAGATAGAACTTTATTGTTTACATACGCTCGGCTTCTCTAAAACATGGGAGAAGCTCCCAGGTGGTGCTTCGAGGTTTTTAGAAGAAGAAGGAAGAAGAAAGAACGAAATTTTGAGCAATGGTTACCTTCCAGTTAGCATTTGAGGGGTTTTACCAACTATACGGGCGAAGTTATATGGCTGGAACAATACGTTCCCGCTGTATAGTTGGCCTTCTGTCATAATTTTAGAGTTTCCTCCTGGCGGCACAGCTATACGGGCGCAACTATACGGCCGGAACAAAATGTTCCCGCCGTATACTTGGTCGTCAAACTGTCTGTCCCTAACAATGAAAATATACAAAGGCATATATCTATACGACCGGAACTATACGGCTGGAATTTTTTATTCCCGCCGTATAGTTGGTCGTTAAACTCTCAGTATATTAGAAAAGAACTTGTACGCAGGCACCGATATCTATAGGATCGGAGCTATACGACCGGAATTTTTATTTCCGCCATATTGTTGGTCGTTAAACTCTCAGTACATATGAAAGAAAAAAATTCGATGGCAAAGATATCTATACGACCGGAGCTATACGGCCGGAATTTTTATTCCCGTTGTATAGTTGGTCGTTAAAACTTCTGTATACATCAGAAAATTTCTATTTCTTCGTGAATTCTTTCTTATCCTATAACTTAGTGAAATACCTTGTTTTGACAGTATAATAATAACTTTAATTTTCGACCAACAAATACATATAATTGAAGGATTCACCTGAAACTGATTTTCTCTTCCTTTTTGCAACACATAATATAGTGACAATAAATTCTACCTTTTGAAAACTTCAACAAGGTTACTCTAATAGCACATGCGAAGAATAAAAGTGCTAATGCAACATGAATGCAACTAGATTCAAGACACAAAGCTAAGAAAGACACCTAATGACTTCCGGGTTGCCTCCTGGGAAGCGCTCTTTTTTAAAGCCGTAAAGCTAGGCTAGGATGCTCAATACATTACACACCTGGATCCCAGGGATATCGACTCGAGGTGAGGTTGTACATACCAGTTTGGAGCATCTTGAAGCAGAGTTCGATCAGAGTCGTACCCGCTTACGGTGCATTCGCATCATGTAGATGAACAAGTTCTCGCTTTCAAGTGAGTTTTGATGCACCAAGCTTGGTGAACATGCCTCCGTGTATAGCTGCAATGAGAGGATTTGAGATTCATATAAAATTCTTAAGTCTTTACCTTTGTTGGGGAACACTTCATAGTATTCTTCCTTCATAGCAGGGAGTTCAGGAACCTACATATTAGTATAGCAAGGCTCTATCTCTAGTTCATTATTATTAATGCTCTCCATATGAGTGTCTAGGCACAAGGCCTCCATAGAACAATTATCAATAGTTTTAGCATCATAAAAATCGCTACTAAAGTGAGAGGCATCACAAACAACAGTTGTAGTGTGACTCTCTTTGTCAACCTCACCTTTTTGTTCCTCCTTTTCATCGACTAGTGTTTTAATAGCAATGACAGAATCAAAAGTAGGAGTTGAAGGTGTGAGCGGGTGATCAATCCGTTCTTCCTCCTCTTCCTTGTGCTCCTTTTCCTCTCCACTTAAATTATTTTCGCAAAAGAGGTATATGAGGTATACTAAATTAAAAACTCCATCAAGTGCTTCACTTTCAACATCAATACTTCTAGTCTAAATACCATTTCAGATGCACCTTCGAAAAGAATGTATTCTAGTACTTCCAAACTAGCATAGGATTTATCTCTATTATAATTTGCTAGAGTACGATTGTTGGAATACTTACATTGAAAATTAAGGTGGTCATCTATAATACAAATTGTGCAATAAGATCCATCATTAGCACGCAACCATAATGAATGCATTTCCAACTGGCCCACCAATTTCTTTATCAGCTCATATTTAGCAACCAGGCTTGATGAACTTGTATCCTTTATCTCCTCCAATGCTTGCAATATCTCTTGAACAAAATTTATCTTGGATGACATGATTATTAACAAAAGTTTTTATAAATTTTTGGTTTTGTAAATTTTTATTCTTTTCAATATAAAAGAAAGCAGTAACATAATAGCAACAAACGGAAATAAACTATGTGAAAGTAGGAAGGTAATAACTGGATGCTTATCTCCCCGGCAACGGCGCCAATTCGATGACTGAGATTCCTGCACCAACAACAGGGTTATTGCAGTACTTGTAGCAGCAAATATTTAAGAGTTTGTCCCAGTGGGAGATTGTCGAACGGAAACGACACAACCCCACAGCCACATTGTCAATGCGGCCACATTTCACACCCAAACCATGGTTTGGAAATAGCCTATTCTATAATTTACTATAACAATGATAATTAAGAGAGGTTTAAAGTATCTAATAACAAAGTACTTTTAACAAGAACAAAATAAACTAAGACGGAAAGTAAATAGGAATATGAACTGAATTAAAGAGATTGTAGTTGTAGGATTGAATGGAATGAGAGAGGGCTTCTAGGTTTCGGTCTCACTAGTACTAGATGGGCAAATATATGTGTGATCATAAGAGATTTCTCAGATAAATAAACGTTCCCCAATTGATTACTGGGCTGTCACACGGTGTGCACTATGTATGGTTCTCGCGCGTCACCGCAAGGCAAAGGCACTTCCGTACCAAAGGATCACATAAACTCATCTTAGATCACAATAAATGCTAACTTAACGCCACTAGATCATAACTCAACCTAGAATTGAATCAATCACTCACACATGGATGAACAACAAAACATATATAAATATGTGATGATATCACAATCGTGTTCAATCTTACAATTACTAAACACAAGAGAGAGAGGGAGATGGAGATGATGATGGAGATGGAGATCGATGTGTTATTGGTGATGTCTTCCTTCTCCACCCCATCTTCTTGCTTGGATGCCTTGATGGTGATGGTGTTGAGGGAGATCTAGATCTCGGAGGTGTGGTTGAGGCAGAGCTCCGCCGTTATGGAGATCGGATGTTGGTGGTGGCGGCAGGGCTCCGCCCCCTGAGCGGCTATGGCTTGGTGGCTCTCTCTTGGGTCCTCCCTCCTTTATATAGGCCTTGGGGGTTCCCTAGGGTTCCCCCAATACCGTCATATGACTTAGTGAAGGTTCTGGAGCTTTTCCTGGGCGAAATCCCGTCCTTTTCGAACTTTTTGGCAACTATAATCGGAGCTATACGACCAAAAATATAGCTCCGTCCGTATAGTTGCTCGTTAAACTTGCAGATGCTTTTAGTATTTTGGCCGCCATTTCTTCATACGAACTCTATTTTGGGTGTTCTTGGGATCATTGAGTTCGTATCGTCGAGGGATATGAACCTGTGGTCTTGCATATTTATTTTGAGAAGTTGGAAAAAATCATATTTTCAACCTCTCAAATGGCTAAGTCTGGTCCCTACAGCTCCTCCATATTATGCTCTCTTGGTTCCTTTTGCCTTTGTTTTGTCTATAATCATCATCAACACCTACACACATGTCAAATACAAGGAAGAGTGATATAATTCTACCTAAACTACTAAATGTCCAAAGCTTATATTGAATTTAATAAAAACAAGTAATCATGCATATTAGGCATAGCAATAGTTAGATGGAGCATGATATGATAGGCAAATGACACAATTTATATTGCTAAAATGTGCTGTATATCACAGCCATCACGTAATCCTCGCGAGGAAGTTACCCAGCTCCTTCCATGACACGTGGCACGGTTACTATTTATGTTGTACGAATCTTGGCACTGGTAAAGGATATAAGGGGTCTAGATCTTCCTCTCTCTTCTTTACCAGCACCAGTGCTTTCTCCTTCCTCTTGACATTTCCTACAAAAGACTCTTCTGCCTCCCCCAAATCCCACAACGCCGCCCATCCTAGGTCACCGACGCCCAGAAAATGGCTGAGGCCTCATCTTCTGCCACAGCGGCGACTGTGGTGATGGCTTCGATGGCGGAGAAGGAGGGCTTTTGCTAGGTTTGGATCCCCTGTGTCCTTGATGACGCCAAGCTCCACATCGTCGAGAATGAAGGCCTCCTCCACGCCAGCGACTAGCGGAGCGGCTTCGGACAAATTGTCCCCACCCCCAATGCCGACGAGCGAGTGCATTTTGGCACCCACCTCGACAGAGGTTTGAGCTTTCCTCCCTCAGATTTCTTTTATGAGGTTATAGATTATTACGGAGTGCAACTCCACCATCTCCCCAAACTCTCTTTAAGAGATGAGCGCTTACACCTCTTTGTGTGAGGGGTATCTCGGTATTAGGCCGAGTCTTCTTCTTTTCTGATTTTACTTTCATAATCGGAGAAATTCCATCACCGTCGGTAATCCCTATATTACCGGAACTCTTATTTTTTCTGTTAGGAGAGAGTGAGTCCATCCTAGGATTAAGGTTAGTGAGTGTGTTAAAAAGTGGTCGTCCATGTTCTTTTATCATAAGGACAAACCGGCTCCCGACAAAGCTACTGCTTTGTCGGCTTTTGCTGATAGCGCCGCTACGCCCCAAGAGTCCTGGGACGCAGATGCTCC
The DNA here is from genome assembly GCA_910589775.1 of Avena eriantha. Classification (NCBI taxonomy): domain Eukaryota; kingdom Viridiplantae; phylum Streptophyta; class Magnoliopsida; order Poales; family Poaceae; genus Avena; species Avena eriantha. Next base: position 335,662,004 of record OU342740.1, on the reverse strand, counting down.
GGCTCTTACTGATGATCTGCTTCTTGCAAAGAGGCGGATCGAATATTTGATGAAGCACAAGGGTCTAAAAGGATCTGATTTGGTCCACTACTGGCTGGCACGCCGGATTCAGCTTCTCCAACATCATGGTGATCGGCTTATGCGCACCATCACCAAGAGCAAGACAGATTCTCTCCGGATCTGCTCCAAGTCTTATTCGAATAAGGACTATGAGTTCCAAATCAAATGGTTGATCAAGGAGCGGGTCGAGAGGAAGATTCCGGATCTATCCTTGGACATGCATACGGCTGACGATCTCATGACACAAGTAAGTTTTCCAACTGTAACTCGAATTATGTGTTCATCTATACATTGTTGTGTCTTTTTGCAATACTGAGATATTTCCTCTTTTCAGCTTGCTGACTTCCCTGAGTTGGAGCTTGCTCCTCTTGAAGGATATCCTCTAGAGTTATCTCAGGATGATGGAGAATTGATTCCACTGCCAGAGGCGCTTTCCCAAAAGCGTAAGACTCCAACAGTGTCTATTGGCACAAAGGAAGTGCCCGTTTTTTTTTGTACAGAAAAGGAAGTGCCTGTTGTGAAGAGGTAAAACTTCCTCACAAGGTCTTTGTATTTTATTTTTCATTCTTTCTGAAGTGTAATGATCTTTGTTCTATTACCTTTTCAGAGCTAAACAACTCACCAAGGGCAAGGGGAAAGGAGGCTCGTCGAAGCCCCTACGCCAGTCAAAATTGAATTTGACTTCTCCTGTCGCAGCGCCTCTGACTCTTACCCCACAGCCTTCCAAAGCGTCGGAGATTACTCCATCTCCATCCGTCGCGGAAGATCCGGCTCAACAATTAGAGCCAGCGATCCTTGGCTCTCAAACCGACGTCACCATAGGTGACTCGATACTTGATAAGGGTGAACCCGTTCAGGGTAATGATCCCTCGACAGAAGTTTTCACCGAAAACCTCCTCAGTAATCTGGGTATTGCCAAACTTGGCATTTCTCGGAAATCTGCAGAAGACATCCAACGGCTAGCTTGGAAATTCTTGGAGAGCCGAAACATCACCACCGAGGAAGAAGCACAAGAAGCCGAGGATGTCAAGTACTCCGAGCTTATTGACTAAGTTTGTCTTCGCGATGAGAAGTTAAAAGCCGGCGTGCTTCCGCCACCGCCAGTAATTCTGCTTACCCTCACCGAGAAGGTTGCCACTGAGGTGAATATGAGTCTAAGCAAGCTTACTCATGAACAATATGTAAGTCGAAATTCCAACTCACTTTTTGCTTTATTTCATACCATATCCTCTAGCCCCCAAGCATGAAGTTGGATAGACAATCCGAATTTATGCTTTCATAGGATGCCAAAGAACGAACTAGTGTAGCCCCAAGGCTCGTGCTGATATTAGTTAAAATATTAGCCCGAGTCTTTAGTAGACTTCTGACTCTGGGTATTATTCTGACTTATAGAAATTTAATGCTTATAACCAGGAATTATTGAAGAATATTTGCAATAAGCGGAGAGAGATTAGAGCTCTCCGTCTTGAAAATGCTCAATTAAAGATATCAAAGGATGAGGCTGAAGGTAATCATTTCAGGCCTTAACCTTATTATTTTTGCTTTCATAGTCGAATTTCCTATTCAACTGTTGTCTTTTGCTTACAGCACTGTTCAAACAATCATGTGCAATGATCGAAGAGGCCGAGAATTTTAAGACCCTGGAGGTGGAGAACACCGACTTACGGCGGGAACTGAACAAGCTTAAGGCGGATCACGAGCGCAACATTGCTAGCGTTATCGAATCCTCCTCCATGGCCACCAAAGAACGTGATCGAAAGATTGCGGTCCAGGATCAGAAAATATCGGATCTCAATAACGAGTTATTCAGAGAGAAGGATATCACTCAAGCCCTCCGGGATGAACTCTAGAGTCTTCGAGCGGAGAATACCAATGTTGATGATTCCATCTTCGGTAATTTTCCCATCTTTGACTTTTAGCCCTTTCCGATTCCTAAGAATCTAGATATATTTATGACTTTGCTTTTATATATTCAGCTCCTCTTAACTTACTGGATTCTTCCTCCGTCGAATCTCGCACCAGCCGGCTTACAGAAGTCGGCGATTTGCTTCACGATTTCCGCCAATCATTGGGGGATATTGGCGAAGTTCTCAAAGTTCTGGACATGAACATAATGTTCGCCTTTGAGGTGCAAGATAAGGCCAAGGATATACCCCAGATCATCTAGGACTGGAACATGTCCTATGCATGGACCGCATCATAGAATGCACTTAACATGGTTATGAGCCACCATGGAAGCATGGAAATCTGGCAAGTAACCAGGGGTTATTCAACTATGGATGAAGACGGACATGAGCAAGACATGTGGCTGATCTGACCAGCTACGACACTCCTTTCTTCACTCGCGTGGAAACCCCTCCTCCACCTACCGAGGAAACAACCGAAGTTTCCGATGACGAACAAACCATATCGGATTTGAACATCTCGGAAAGATATCAAGGCGAGGGCGATGTCTCTAGTGAGCCGGCGGCTCCTACCTCTCCTCCTGCATCACAGAGCACTAGAAAAAACAATGTGTTATTCTAAAAAAATCAGATTGTAAATAAGTAGTTCAATACTTTTGCTAGTGCTAAGATTTAATGCTTCTATTTAGCACTTTTGATTTTATTTTGTCATGCCTAAAATTTTTACATAAGCACTTTTTGTTCTGCCTATACTTATCGCTTATCTGGCTTTCCGCCTGGTCCCTTTCGTGAGCCGGCCAACCTTCCACACGGAAACTCTGCCGAGCAAGGAGCTCAATTGCTAAACTAGTTTAAACTCGGAAACAGAGCCGGCTTTCAGTACCAACAATTCACTACTCGGAAAATGCCCGCATCCGGCAATCAGATAAAGAACCCAAGTATAGACTAGAAAATTTAGATTTATACCCGAAGGTAGCATTTTTATAATCGAAAATCTAACCAGAACAAACATGAGCATAAAGTACTTTCAAGTATTCTGGGATTTTCAACTGTGACATGATCATTTGGAAATAAGATGGTAATATAAAACTTCTCAAAAAGATTGAGGCAACCAATACTTTATTTCTCAATGAACATGTACACATATATGATTACAAAGAAAGAAATTTTTAAGAATAAAAGGGACGTAGCTAAGCAATATTCCACGGTCTGTCTAATTCTTCTGGGACTGTACTGCCTCCAGCTCTCTTTCTCTTCTTAGTACATGTCTTTCTTTGGTTGGCCGCATATCAGTTAGATAGTAAGAACCATTGAACATTACTTGGCTAACTAAAAAGGGCCCTTCCCATACCGGGAAAGTTTGTGCTTTCTTTCATGCACAAGCCGGAGAACCAAATTGCCCTTATTGAAAGACCAGTTTCTGACTCTCTGGCTATGATACTTGCGTAACTTCTGCTGATAGGCTGTTGATCTCATTTCAGCAACAACGCGAACTTCTTCGATTAAATTGAGATCATTTTGTCGAGAAATTTTGGCATCCTCCTCAATATATGCAACAACTCGGGGAGAAGTATGAATCAAATTACTAGGAAGAACTGCTTCTGCACCGTAGACCAAGAAGAAAGGTGTATATCCGGTTGACCTCTCAAGCTCCATATTACAGATGGTAATTCATCTGCCCAAGCCCCCGCAGCATGACGAAGTGGTGCTTCGAGTCTTGATTTGAGGCCTTGTAGGATTAAAACATTTGCTCTTTCAACTTGTCCATTAGCCTGTGGATGTGCGACTGACGCAATGTCAAGCCGGATATTTTGTTCATCACAGAGTTCAGCAAGTTCTCCCATAGAAAATTACTCCTGTTGTCTGTGATAATGCTATGCGAATAACCGTATCGGATTATAACATCCTCGACAAATCTTTTGGCTGTTGCTCCATCACAACTTGTGACATGTTTAGCCTCAATCCACTTTGTGAACTTATCCACCATCACTAGGAGGTGAGTAAATCCACTTGGATCCCGTTTAAACGGTCCTACCATGTCAAGCCCCCAGACCGCGAAAGGCCATGTTATATCTATTGTCTGCAGCTGATCAGCCAGAACATGAGCTTGTTTGGCATACTTTTGGCAGCCTTTGCACATCTTGACTAGCTGTTCGGCATCTGCCCTAGCTGTAAGCCAGAAAAATCCATGTCTAAAAGCTTTTTCCACTAAAGATTTGGCTGCAGCATGATGACCGCATTCACCTTCGTTGATTTCCCTTAGGATTTCCACTCCTTCTTCCGGAGATACACAATGCTGAAAGACCCCAGATACACTCTGCTTATAGAGCTCACCACTTATGACAGTGTAGGTTTTTGCTCGTCAGACGATATGCCAGCTCAGAACCTCATCTTCAGGTAATTTTCCATCTACCAAGTAGTCAAGGTAGGGTTGAGTCCAGCTAGGAATCATAGCCAGAACTGCTACTAAAGGTAAGTCAGATTGGTCAGATATTCCTCATCTACTCCTTTTATAGAGGGAACTTTGAGGTGCTCTAAAAAAGCGCCATCTGGGGCCTTCTTCCGTGCAAATCCTATACGAGATAATGCATCCGCTTCCTCATTTTCTGTTTGAGGGATGTGTTGAACTTCAAACCATTCGAACGATTTAGCTAGTTCATCCACGACAGCTCTATATGCTGCCATGTGTTTGTTTGCATTACAGATATCCGACACTTGTTGAGCGGCAAGATCTGAATCTCCATAACACATTAATCGTTGGATGTCAATATCCTTAGCAATCTGGATTCCATGTAGCAGTGCTTCATATTCTTCAATGTTTTTTGTTGCCGTAAAGTGAATCTGCAACACATAGAAAAGTTTGTCTCCCTGGGGTGATTTGAGCACCACGCCTGCCCCTGAGCCCCCGAGCGCCTTAGAACCGTCAAAATGCAGGGTCCAGTATTCCGACTCTGGGAGGGTCATGTTTTCCGTTGTCTCTGTCCAATCAGTGTCAAAGTCAGCGAGGATTTGGGGTTTGATTGCTGTACGAGGTTTGTACTCAATGTCGAAAGCTAGAAGCTCTATGTCCTATTTGGCGACGCATCATGTAGCATCACTGTTGTTGATTATATCTCTCACGCGAGTTGTGCTCACCACGGTAATCTGACGTTCCTGAAAGTAATGACGTAGCTTCTGGGATGCGAAGAACACACCGTAAGCCAGCTTTTGATAGTGCAGATACCGCTGCTTTGATTCAGTTAGGACTTTGCTAAGGTAGTAAGTCGAACGCTGCACCAAGTGTTCCTGCTTTTCCTCTAGTCTTTCCACCACCATGACGACACTAACGACTCTGTTTGTCGTAGCGAGATAGAGCAACATCGGTTCACGAGGTTCCGGTGCTGCAAGGATAGGAGCAGACGAGAGTACTGCCTTCAGGTCTTGTAATGCAGCTTCAGCTTCATCAGTCCAAATGAAATTTTTGGTCTTTTTCAGGAGCTTGTAGAGTGGTGTGGCTCTTTCACCGAGCCGGCTTACAAATCGACTGACTGCAGCAATACAGCTAGTTAGTCTTTGAACGTCCTTCAGACGATGAAAGAAGCACTTCTTTGGATTAAGCATTACGTTATATTCCGTAGATTGGCGAACGTTTCCTCCAAGTCGAAAAATAAGGTTTCATTCTTTTTGGACATCATCGCAATGTCATCCACATATGCATGTACATTGCGTCTGATTTGATCGCGGAGGCAACGCTACATAGTGCGATGGTACATAGCTCCTGCGTTCTTGAGCCCAAAGGGCATCGTAACGAAGTAGAAGGTTCCGAAGGGGTTATGAATGAAGTTTTGACTTTGTCTGATTCCTTCATCTGGATTTGGTGATAACCGGAATATGCGTCGAGAAAACATAGGAGCTACGAGCCTGCCATAGAATCTATAACTTGATCAATTCTAGGCAGAGCGAACGGATCTTGGGGTCAAGCCTTATTCAAGGTAGTATAATCAACACACATCCTTAAACCAGTGGTGTCCTTTTTAGGGACCATTACAGGATTGGCCGACCACTAAGTGTGGATAACCTCTTCTATGAATCCGGCTAACTCGAGCTGGGTTAGTTCCTTAGCTATTGCTTTTTGCTTTTCATCGCCAAAAATGTTGTAAGGACTGTTTGACGGGTTTAGCGTTTGGGTGTACATTTAGAGAGTGCTCGGCAAGTTCCCTAGGTACTCCGGTCATGTTAGATGGCTGCCATGCGAAGATGTCTTGATTTTCTTGGAGGAACTTAACGGGTGCGCTTTCCTATGCACGGTCTAAACCTACACCTATCTGGGTCACCTTGGAGGGATCATCATCCTTCAAAGGCGTTGTCTTCGTCTCTTCCGATGCTTTGAACTCTGGAGTCAGCTTTGTAACCTCCTTCGTCGCGGGCATCTCGGACGGGTCGATGATCTTCTTGATCTCCTGGTATTCCTGGGCGTGCAGCACGACTTCAGCAAAGGCGGAATTTCCGTCCTTGCACTCTCGTGCTTTCTTTAGGTCTCCCCTAATGGTGATCACGCCTTTGGGACCTAGAATTTTCATCATATTGTAAATGTAACACAGACGAGCCATAAAAGCCCAATAAGCCGATTGTCCGAATATAGCATGGTATGCGCTCTTGAATGGGACCACTTCGAAGGAAAGTGCTTCTGTCCGGTAGTTCTTTGGAGTTCCAAAGGTAACATCCAAAGTGATCTCTCCCAAGGAATTGGCTTGTCTTCCTGGGACAACTCCGTGAAATATCATAGAGCTGTGATTCAGCTGTGTCTCCGAGATCCACATCCGACGTAGCGTTTTGACATATAGAATATTGATGCTGCTACCGCCATCCATGAGAGTCTTGGAGAAACCATATATGTCAATAAGAGGATTGACGACTAAGGCGTATTTTCCTCGCATGTGCAACTTAGGCGGATGATCAGCATGGTCAAAGGTGACTTCCACTTCCGACCAATCCAAGAATTGCGGGATAGCTGGAATAGTTGCGTTTAGCTCATGCAATACTTCTTTCTTGACCTTAGTTGGTTGAGACCCAAGGAAAGTGACATAAGTGTCCTTATTCGTTGGGAAGTTCTTTTTTCCATCCGACTTGGGATTTGAAGGCTCTGCTTCCTCCATGTCAGAATCTTCCTTGGTCTCCTTTTGTTTTTCGGGATTATTCTTTCGCTTAGCCCTGTAGCTAGCGAAATCGTCTTTTTTGATGTCATCATTGAAACGACACTCGGCGTTTGTGTGGGATGAGCCCCCGTTGGCATCTAAGTGATGCACACACGGGATATTGGCAATGTTGGCCCAAGAGTAGGTTTTGCCAGGCTACTGGTCTCCTCTGCCTTGCACTCTTGAAGTCCCACGACCGCGTCCGCGGCCGCCGTCGCGCCCTCCTCGTCCTCCAGACCCGAAAGTAGAAGTGGCAACTGTTGTTTCCGCATTGGTTTTTTCTTCTGAGGTATTCTTGCGCTTCTGAGCTTGTTGCTTCAGCTGTTTTGCCGACTGTGGTATAGCCAGGATGTTAAGTAGCCCTTCTGCATCATCATCAGCATCTGCATATTTGCTTGACGTTTCTATCATCTCTCCCAAATCAGTGACCTTGTCACACTTCAAACAGTGATGCAGTAAACCAACTGGGAGTCCTGTAATGAAAGCTTCAATCGCAGTTTGATCGTTTACTCCTTCACAAGAGTTCTTGGTGTCGATCCATCATCCGAGGTAATCTCGACAAGTTTCTCCGGCTTTCTGGGTGCAACGTTGTAGGTCTCCAACCATACAGGGCCTCCGATATGTGCCGTCGAAATTCCAAAAGAACACGCTTTGCATGTCGTACCAGTTGTGGATGGTATTCTCCAAAAGTTCATTGAGCCAGGATCGTGCCGTCTTCCATAGCATGAGTGGGAGATACCGGGTCGCAACCAAGCTGTTTCCGCCTTTGGCGATGCAGCAAGCCTGGAAAAAATCCTAGAGCAAGTATCTGGCCAAGCTACACTGTCGTAGGGATGAATGTGTCTTGAGATAGCGAATCCTTCTAGGAATCTTGTTTCTCAAATGCGCGGTCGGAAGCATTTTTGACCCACGTAGATATCGTCGTTCTCGTAGCGCCGCGCCTCTATGTTAGAATTGATCCGGTGTCTCACATCACTAGGTGACAGAGAACACCATCTCGGTTGTTGGCTGTGGCTGCGGTGCCTTGGAGCCGGACTTCTGCTCCTGCCACCACCTCCTCCGCCATGATGCCCTCCTTGGCGAGAATATCATTTTGCGGCCCGAAAGTTGGGGTGGCCAGGCAACGCGGTACCCGAGTTCCCTGATATCATCCGCGATGACTATAGTTGGCGTGCCAAATACTCAGAGGGTCCTTTTCGGCACAAATTCAACTTTACGTTTCAATACAAAAAATCAGGCTAATGGCCATCAAGTTGGGTCCCCCTGTCAGCTTTCGCTGTTATGTCGCTGCCATGTAGGCTTGCAGCGTTGGCGCATGCATCCTTTACGCGTCTGCTTCTTCCTCCGGGGCGGCAATCTGTGGTCGCGGCCATGGCGCGGAGCTAGGACTTGGACAAACCTGCTTGGCCCGTTCTCCTCCCCATCCGGAATCGAAGCTCGCCCTCACCATGACCGCACCATTGGCATGTCGCCGGGATGGGAATTCATTCCCGGGTGAGATCTGTACCCATGCCGACCATACTCGGTCCTGTTGGTCTCCTCTAGAATCCGAGCTCGCCGTCGCCATGGTCGCACACGCACCAGCCACAGCGCCTTCCTCTCCGAACCCCAAAGCCACATCCACCCAGTTCGGCACAACGCCAACAAGGTGAAAATGCATCAAGTTTTCTTCTTGTGATTGTAGAAAAACATGTATGTACCATGGCCGTAGCATACTCTAACAATGTACACATATATTGTTTACTAGATTTCATTTGAAATTAGTAGCTCCGTGATGACGAAACATAGAGAACCTAAACGGAATGACGATGACGACCATGTTCTGTACTTTGCATTGCATCAACAAGTGCTCGCTGACGAAGCAAGTTACCAAGAGAGTGGAGTTCATTAGCCATTGCCAAAAAATATGTGAACAAATCAATGAGCGATTCAATGCAAATAAGCGCAGAAAAGCTAGATCCATGTCATCAATCATCAATAGGTGGCACATTCTAGTGATGCGTTCAAATGCGTACACGATGTATCATTTGCTTGAAGTGGTTGTTATCCTGAGCAAAAATGTGTGGTATGCACATTACATTTGTATGTTATATGGTGCAATTCTGTTGTTATGGGCATGGAAAGAAAAGATGGGCTTCACTGAATATTACGCAGTTAGGCCTAACTTAGTCTTACACAAATAAGCATAGCTTAGTCTTTACACACATAAGCGTAACTAATGATAAAGATAAAGACAAATGGTTCATCGGATCTGCTAGTATGAGCACTAGGTCCCTGGAGCTGGTGGTATCGTCGGAATGAACCAGAATGCTGAGTTTGGCCATCTTTCATTCTCCTTCAAATAGTACGACCCCACTGATGAGCCAATTGTAGGCCCCCTCTCCCCGACGTGGATTCGGCTCCAGGTCGGATCTGGAGTGTCAACATGATAGGCGCGTGAGTGTGCAGCAAACACACAGTCTGCTATCAACACTAGAAGTGCTGGCACCTCAGCAACAACACCAGCATGTTCTTCCTGGACTCCGGCAGCAGCCTCGGCAGGTATTTCGTCAGCTTCAACAGCAGCAGCATTAGCAAGTATTTCGTCAGCTTCACCAGCTGCAGCATCACCAAGTATTTCGTCAGCTTCACCAGGAGCAGCAACAGCTAGTTCTTCGACAGCTCCACCACCACCAACACCACCACCAGAAGCAACAGCAGCAGCATCAGGGGCCAGGGCTGCCTAAGCAATTACAGGTTCAACAGCTCCAGGGGCTCCGACAAAGAAAGGGTAGTTGATCCCAAGAAACACAGATTGTCCCTTTAGATTGTTGACTCTGCTCCAGACTTGCTCTACTGGGTCTTCGGATGGGCATGTGGACCTCGAGAAAACGTGACACCGCGGCGATGGGTATGAAGAAAGTTGTGTCCCCATATGTTCTATTATATCACCAACGCTGTTTAGTGCTCCCCTGATATGAATCCACAAGAGTTCATCATGATGTTCCGTGTTGTCTCTGAGAGGTTCCAGGAACCAGCGCCGTGTCCCAAGTTCAGCATCTGCTACTGCATCTTTGATGACCGGAGCTGGGATTATGCGCGGGGCTGCGTGGGTACCTGCGTGTTACTAACGGTCAGTAAGCAGAATTTTGAATGAATTTACATGCTATATGACACCATGACTTACCCCAAATGGATGGCTCCCAAACACGCATGTCGCCGCTAGGTTCAGTGACCGCATAAATGCATTGCGGTCTGTACGAAGAGCAGCCGTAGGTGAAGACGGTGTCGACATACTTCTCCGGCTGCAGGAAGTCGTCGCGCAAGACTGTCCATTCATTGTCTTCTGCGCATCTAATGAATGCGATTGCCTTGTCGAACACCGCCAAGAGGTCATACTCCCAGTTCTTCCACGCCCCTCCCGCGGTCTATGTGGGAGTTGTACCTTCACGAGCTCAAGTTCTGCCATGTTGAACCTGTAAGCGAATTCGGAAATGCGCGGCGGCCACCCGCTGTTGAATGCAGTAATGCCGACACCCTTCAAAGATGGCACTGCTAGCCTCTCCGATCTGTAGCAATTTTTTAGAGTCCAAGTACTCCCATCCTGGGATAAAAAGAGCAGCCACTCGCCATTGCCACCCACCCAATTCTGGTCATCTCTCATTTCCGTCTCTTCTTCTTCCTTGATATTCACCACTACTGATTCTGACCACTTATCCAGCAGCATCAGTTTTGCATGAATATTCTGTAGAGTTTTTGTCAGTTGGTACAATCACCTAGCATGGATCCCATTGCAGATACAATTTGACAACTGGACCTTTATATTAAAGTACACAAAATATCGCCTAAATACGAGTGTCTCCTCAGATATCGCCTAAATTGTGCCTGTGTCACTACGAAGATACTCAATATATGGAGTAGGAGAAGAGCCCCCCAGAACAAACTCCTGATGATGATGATAATTAAACAGCTCGGGGCATAACAGCCTTAAATCGTCTAATCTGTTTATTTTTATTTTAGGAAATAGAATATCACCTAGTAGGCATTCCATTGCAAAATCGAAATTGACAACTCGTCTATCACCTAAAGTAAGACTGTGTCACTACAAAAATACCAGAATATCAGGTACGAGCAGAGCTTCCGCTGTACAGAATAGTCTTAAATGGTTTGATTTGTTCAAACCGCGTGTGCACACAACACGTTCGACGAAAGGAACATAGGATTCCGATGAGAGTTCAGCACATATGAATCAATGATTGGACTGAACGAATAAGCTAGATACTGGAACTTATGTGGCCATCGCGGTCGTCTGGCCATTTGCTGTTATCGGGGTAAAGAAGGCCTGGCGTGCCGAACGGTTGTTCGTCCATGTTCCGCATCGTCACGCGGTAGCCAGGGATGCAGCGAGCGAGGCGGCCGGCTGAGATGATGTCCAACTCCGAGGCGATCCTGTGCACGTTCGTGGCGCTGAGGTTCGGCCATCCCCAATCCTCGCGGCAGCGGTCGCCTTGGCCATCCGCGTCGTCGTCGCATGCCTTTCGCTTCAGCCTGCTGCTACCCTAAGCTCTGCCCATAGCGGCAAATGGAGTCTGGAATCCGGTGGATTAATGGAGGCGTTGTGATGAGGAGGCGGATGGATTTGAGAGGGGGTGGAATCAGGGATGGGGGCAGTTGTTCGAGTGGGGAGCGAATCTACAAGGAACCGCCGCCGCCGCCGGTTCTCGTCTGCGTGGAAGAAAAGAACGGGGGGCGTAATTATTGACGGCGGGCACCGGACCGTCTAAGGAAGTGAAATAATAAATCGTAAAAGGGAAATGTGCGGCCCGCCTGTTAGTGAGTGAAGGTCGGCACGCATAAACGTGCCTACGTTTGAATTGATTCCACCGCATGCAAGTGGCGCAGAACAAATTTTAGGAAGTGCTAGCGTCGACGTGTAAAATTGCCGTTTTTCGCCACCTTCACCCTACTAGGAACAGTCGTGCACCATTCCAGATATTGGTAAGGGTGGTTCCAATCTTTCACTTATCCGTCTCATTTCCTCCTCCACGGCCTCATCGTCTTTCTCCTCCATGGCCTCATCAATTTCCTCCACCACCGCATCACCCTCTTCCTCCGTATCCTTTCCTTCTTTCCTATAGTCATGGACGCTCCGGACGTCCGAAACGACAGCAGGCAAGAAACTGCGCACTTCGACATTGAAGTACATGGCGGGAAGAAGATCGATGTCATCTACACCACCGACCCTCGGACGGTGAGGAACACTCTGAATAATTTCACAAGTTGGCTGCAGTTCGAAGAAAACAGGTTCGTAGGTCTCGACCTCGAGTACAACCGCGATTGCCGTAGGATCGCCGTGGTGCAACTCTCCATGAAGGGGCACGTCCTCATATACCAGCCTTTTTTCGAGAAGGGGGCTGACGGGATCTGGTAGACTTTGCTGCCTTTTTGTTCCTGAACCATCTGTTTGCAGAAGTTATTGATATATTATTTGTCTGAATTCATTTTCATGCAGGTGGGGCGAAAGCATTAGGGATCTATTTCATGACTTTCTCATGAATGAGCACATAACATTTACCAGTGTTGACATCACGAATGACGGTAAACTGCTTGAAAGCCCGACTGTCAACATTAGAATCCCAAAGGAGTGTAGAGTGGACATCTAGGAAATTTACTAGATCCCAGGGACGAAGGGCAGCAAGACCAGGATGGCCGCTCTTGCCTCCTAACTCATAGACCCGTGGTACGCTGACATGGAGGACAGATTGTCGAGATGTTTGTGGAGGCGTTTAGGGCACGATTACTAGGAGGATAAGCCACTTTCTGAACCTAATATGAAGTATGCTGCAATTGATGGGTATGTTAGCCACGAGCTGTACCGCCAGATTGTAAAATCTCGTTCCAGGCATCGCATCATTGAACCACCACCAAGGCAGGTTGTTTGTCCTAGATGTCAGATCGTAGATGAATCTACAAACCGGGGCAAGCGACCGAAGGCATCCTGGGATCGGTTGCCTTCTCCAATAGGTTGGGATGTAGACTATTAGTGCATGATTGTTGTGTTTATGAAAACATGTTATTTCATAAGTACACTATGTGAGCAATTACGAACTGTTGTGTATTACCTTTGTCAAACTATAATCTGGTTTATGACTGTATCCTCCTCTATAATCTGGGTTTTTATGACTTATGATTGTATCACACCTTATGCATGTCAGTCCTGGATTCTTCCGCATGCAAATGGCACAGACAGAATTTGTAAGAATGAATGTTGAGCATACAAAAGGGGGAATGTAATTCATACAGGTTAAGTAGCTAATAGCACAGGGATCATACGGGCTTGGTTCTTACACACAGAATGCTTAGAAAATACAGGCGAGATAAAACTAGGAACGAAATGCGAAACTAGTAGTGGTAAACAACACACTCACCCACCCGCCAGATCCTGTTGAGCGTCTCGTAGCAGACATACGCGTCCCTGGCTGCGTACTTGATCGCATCGTAATCCAGGTGCCTCCACTCCTATCGCTCGTGCAGGTGCTTCGGGAACTCGATTTTCATGCCGGCGTACTCGCGGTCGATGATGTCGGAAGTGAGTCTAGCCATGCCGGCTTTCCCCGTACTGCCATCCGGGTACCTCCACAAACGTTGGAGATCGACGTGATTGACGACATGAACGAGGAAATCCTGTTCTAGCTTCGGAGTGTCGTTCTTGATGTCGACGCTGGCGAAGTAGATCTCCCTCCTGTGTAGGAACTCGCGAAGCTCCGGGCATACAGATTTGGCCCTACATACGTGATATAGTAGGCAGTGGTTGCTTATGGACAGCTGTAAAAGCGTCGTCCTCTTCCTATCTCTGGTATACTCGAGGTCAATGCCGACGATCTTGTACCTATCCATCGGATCTTGTAGCCACCGCTCGTACATTGCGATGACCTTGGCCACCTCCGCTGACGCATTTGTGTGGACGACCGTCAGCTTGGTGGTGCCATGGGCAGTGACGGTGTACTCGTCGGTGTAGTCGCTCTCGTCGCCGAACACGCCGTACTCTACGTCCATGGCAGCATCTAATGTTCATCTGCGGTGGCCTAGTTTCGGTAGCGGTGGCTAGGACTGGGCGTGGAGGTGGAGTGATCTGTTGCAGTGGTATGGCCAGGCGGAGGCGGTGCCTACGGCAGCGTCGATGGTTCTTGCGTTGGCGGCGCCGGCGGAAGGAATGAGTTGGGGATTTTTGCAAAGTGATGTGCTGAGGAGACAGAAGGCGATGCTTAAATTCCGTTTACCAATATTCCGGTCATACCCATGCGGAAGCAAGTTTGACCGGGCAAGCACCGATGGTTTCCAATCCTAGCGATTAAATTCGGCGTCCGTCCCGGCAGGCGATGGGACGGGTGTGCGACGTGGCTTAGACCGGTCACGTAGACCACCGTCCCGTTGCCGATCCACAGCAGGTGTGCGGTGCTGACACGACATAACGTGACAGGACAGAAGGAAGTGTACAGTTATTATTAATTCCTAACAAGTTTAAGAAGTGTAAGCATAGGCATGGACCTAGCATCCCTGCACCCCCGGGCTGCCGCCTAGCCGATCAGGTCTGCCAATTGCACAAAGCTTGTCCCAAGTTTGCCAAAATGAAACTCGTTTGCCCATGCTTCTATAAGTTTCTCTGTAGGCCACTTGTGTAAGCATGCACGATCAAGCTACTTTGCAACACATGTGTCGGTGGAAAAGCATTAGGTTTCAACGCACCACATAGTTTAGGGATTTAGAATAGCTACATTGTGGATCTCTAGCCAAATTGCATGGTAAAGCCAAATTCAGCTTTTTGTCAGATTTAGCTATAGGAACATTGTGTCTCGTTTGTCCTCACTCTTTCCCTCCCGATATTCCGAAGCCCTCACATGCGCTCGGAGGGGGGTGCCGTCTGGTCAAAGGCTTGGCCGTTACGTGTGCCATGACGCCTAAAGTGGCCTTTTTAAAGAGCGCCTTTTCCCCCCTCTCTCTAACAGTTGTGTTTTTTCCCCAAAAAGGTAGGGAATCTAGAGCAGCTTCTCTCTTCATTCATTGTTCCTTTTGCGATCGTTTTACCCCAATCTGGTAGCAAATCTAGAGCAGCAAAACAAACCAGCACCATAAATAAATTCAGTAAATAGAGTAGATGTAGATAAAGCAGCTAATATAGGTTATATAGCATGGTACTTAACGAGGTTCGACAATTAGACTGCTCAGCAGCAGCAGCAATAGACTGCTTCAACACAGACAAGACAAAAGAAGCTGCTTTACAATAGCAGCAGCTGCAGCTGATCAGTGGCCCCTCGTGGCCTCTGCCAGGAGGGCATCCGCCTCCTCCCTCTGGCGCCTCCTCCACTTCTTGCTGCCCAGCCCCTTGACCTTGGGCACGTTGGGTCTGATCGGGGGCATGCGACCCTCCTCGATAGCCACCTTCTGGAGGTTGCAGAGGTGAAGACCGAGCGCCTGGTGCTTGGCCCTGAAGCCGTGGACGTTCACGGACTCGGCGCAGGTCCTCACGTCCTCGGCATGCTTCATGAGGGAGTTGAAGTCCGTGCCGCGGAGCCTCCTGGTCGGGCAGAAGGGGCACCTGTACATGTCGCCGGCGAAGAAGTTATTGTACTAACTGGACTTTAGCCTCCTCAGCACATGACGAGTCTTGGTGTCCTGCGCTCGTCGTCGCTGCGGAGGTCGCTGCTATCCTCCTGTTGGAAAAAAACAGAAGAGTGAAATAAGGACATGATTGAGATACTTTGATTATCGGGATTGATTTTTTGCATAAATTAACCAAATGAGATCTCCCAATTATTCCCCAAATCTCAAACCAAATCGAATACTAATCCCAACTACGAACAGGGGGATTCATCGAAAATCGATATCTAACACAATAGGATTAGCTACTGTAAAAAATACGAACAGCCGAGACCTAATAACATACGATCTAGCATCCAACGATGGGAACGGGGGAAGAACAAGGGAAGCGGAGAAAACCCAGGTTACCTCAGACCACGGGTCGGCGATGCTAGTGTCGAATGGGTTCTCCGGCCTTATGTAAACAACCTCCTCGTAGGGGTCCTAGCCGAGCGGGATCTGTCTGAGACCGGCGAGGGCCCCTCGCCGGAGGCTACGTCAGATGCGGGGACAGGGACGGGGGGCTCCTCGCCGGCTGCCTTGGAGGCGCCGATGGCCACCGCGTCGATCTTCTCCATCGCCAGCATGGTTGGGGTTTTGTTGGGCGTTTGCAGAAGGTGATGGGATAGTGGAAACGGTTGAGTGAGCGAGTGCGTGATGAGTGGGAGTGGGAGTGGGGAGGCCTCTATTAAAGGAGAAGGGAAGCGACGTTTCGTTGCACTACCGTGCACCGCGTAGTCTAATGCACCGTGCATGGCCACACGTGTCGGCTACCGCCCCGTGCACCGCACACGCGTACCGTGAGTCACGTTTTTTTCCGTCGTGTCTAACCATGGCGATTCAGTTGTACTCAGTTTTGTCCACCAACCGTTGATCCTCTGTGATCTAGCGGACAGGATAACCCTTATATCTGTCAGGGGCACCCCTCTATCCATGCAAAATAATGAGTATGCCACCGGAACTTTAACAACATAAACAGATGAACTTGAATATATTTTGAAGGGTACGAAAATAGAAATCCACATAGTTTAAGGGTCTAGATACGGTAAGAGAACTAAATATTATTAGTGGCCGGGCCAACACAGTGACGGGGTTGGTCGGCTAGGAGTTGCTGATTCCTAAGTAAGGGGACACTAGGCCGTTCTTGACATACTCCCTTAGGAACTTGCCATAAGAAGCGTGCTTATCCTTGGTCGCTGACTTGTGTTTACTAGCCGGGATTTTATCGATGCCAACCACATGCGGGATCAAGCTGGCAATCCTCGGGTTGACTCCTTTCTTACAGAAAGGGCACCTGAGCTCCCCAAGTCGAGTGCAGAAAGGGATTATCCCGCTCTTGAGCTTCTTCATGACATGGCGGCTCTTGTTGTCCCTGGTCTCCTTGTCAGATTCCATCTCACTTGAATACACCTATAATGTATGGAATACAAACCGAAGTGAGCAAAATAATAAATATATATTCCTTCCACCATTCCAAGTTACTTTCGATGCAATAACATGTCTATACAGGTTCAGCAGTTCATTACGGCCGTCTCCCCAGCTCGCTCCTAAATTAATGTGGTTTGTGTTCTTGGTAACTTATTAATAAATAAATAATGTGGATTCATTCAAAACAGACTAGATCTCTCCATGTACCGGTTCGTACGTTGCATCTAATCATTAGGACTCGATTTTTTATGACGCCTGGATAGATTAAGCTTGAGCAGAAAATATGAAACATGTAGAAATAGATGTACCTCCGGGTACACGAGCGGAGCGTGTTCGTCGAACTCCACGCTCTCATCGGCGCCTCCGAAGGGGTTGAACTGCACATCCTCCTCGGCCTGTGCTACGTGATGCCTGGACACTCACCCCCACGCACTGGTTTCATGGAGAAGGTTCGTGCAAGTACGTTCAAGATTGTGGTGTTTTGCTGGATAGGGAAGAGAGAGTAGTGGATGAGTGCGAATGGAGGACCCGATAGGCTAGGTTTTTAATGCGGGGACATTTAGGCCTCCTAGAGGGCCCCGGTTGACAGCTCTTTCGGCTGCGGCTGCCGCGTGGAAGGTTCGTGTGGTGGGGGCCTGACGGAAGTGAGCGTGCAGGCGTGCTGCGTAGTAAAAATGGTATAGCCGGTGGTCCGTGGATGACCAGTTGCCGTGTAGTAGACTTGTAGCCTTTGTAGACTAGATTAAACATGACATGACCACTCGACCACTTTTTCCATGGACGACATCGTGTTCGTTCTTGTAGAAGTCTCGTTGAGGGAGACGTCCGTGATGTCTCGCGCTGTCCTGTGAAGGGCATGACGTGTGCAACGAGCCTCGTTGGATCACACAGGATCAACGGTTGGTGCGCACAATCCGCGTGATAGCTGTGACAACCAATCAGGGCGTAGCAGATAGAGTGGGCACAGGTTTGAGCTTCTACGAGAGAGAGAGAGACAGAGAGAGAGGATGTTTGTTCTTATACAAAAACCACAAACAAACATGGATCAACCACTAGAGTCATTGCATGTGTGTTCTTATACTAAAACCACAAACCAGTACTAGAGTCATTGCATCTGTGTTCTTTTCCACAAACCACACATGGATCCACCAGTGGTCATTGCATGTGTGTTCTTTCCACAAACCACACATGGATCAACCACCAGAGTCATTGCATGTCGGTTCTTATACTAAACCACAAACCAATACTAGAGTCATTGCATGTGTGTTCTTATACTAAAACCACAAACCAGTACTAGAGTCATTGCATGTGTGTTCTTTTCCACAAACCACACATGGATCCACCAGTGGTCATTGCATGTGTGTTCTTTCCACAAACCACATATGGATCAACCAGAGTCATTGCATGTGTGTTCTTTCCACAAACCACACATGGATCAACCACTAGAGTAGTTGCATGTTTGTTCTTATACTAAAACCACAAACCAACACTAGAGTCATTGCATGAGTGTTCTTTTTCCACAAACCACACATGGATCCACCATTGGTCATTGCATGTGTGTTCTTTCCACAGACCACATATGGATCAACCAGAGTCATTGCATGTGTGTTCTTTCCACAAACCACACATGGATCAACCACTAGAGTCATTGCATGTTTGTTCTTATACTAAAACCACAAACCAGCACTACAGTCATTGCATGCGTGTTCTTTCCACAAACCACACATGGATCCACTAGACTCATTGCATGTGTGTTCTTTTCCACAAAAAAACTTATGGATCAACCAGTGGTCATTGCATGTGTGTTCTTTCCACAAACCACATGTGGACCCATTACAGTCATTGCATGTGTGTTATTTCCATAAACCACACATGGATCAACCACTAGAGTCATTGCATATGTGTTATTTCCACAAACCACACATGGATCAACCACTAGAGTCATTGCATGTGTGTTCTTATACTAAAACCAACACTAGAGTCGTTGCATGTGTGTTATTTTCACAAACCACACATGGATCAACCACTAGAGTCATTGCATGTGTGTTATTTCCACAAACAAACATGGATCAACCACTAGAGTCATTGCATGTGTGTTCTTTTCCAGAAACCACACATGGATCCACCAGTGGTCATTGCATATGTGTTCTTTAAACAAACCACACATGGATAAACCACTAGAGTCATTGCATGTGTGTTCTTTCCACAAACCACACATGGATCAACCACTAGAGTCATTGCATGTTTGTTCTTATACTAAAACCACAAACCATCACTAGAGTCATTGCATGTGTGTTCTTTTCCACCAACCACACATGGATCAACTAGACTCATTGCATGTGTGTTCTTTTCAACAAACAATTTATGGATCAACCAGTGGTCATTGCATGTGTGTTCTTTCCACAAACCACATGTGGACACATTACAGTCATTGCATGTGTGTTATTTCCACAAACCACACATCGATCAACCACTAGGGTCATTGCATATGTGTTATTTCCACAAACCACACATAGATCAACCACTAGAGTCATTGCATGTGTCTTCTTATACTAAAACCAACACTAGAGTCATTGCATGTGTGTTATTTTCACAAACCACACATGGATCAACCACTAGAGTCATTGCACGTGTGTTATTTCACAAAACAACATGGATCAACCACTAGAGTCATTGCATGTGTGTTCTTTTCGACAA